>OU015748.1:74245308-74290159 GCA_907169655.1 Acomys percivali | reverse complement strand
AAACCTGGGTGACAAGCTATGGTGGCCTGGGAGTGGGCAGCAGTAGAAGTAGGAAGAGGGCTGGACATCTGGATTTTTCCTTCAACACTGGGCAAAGATGGCTGTTGGTGTGCTAGGAGAGAGTGGACTCCGGTTTTGACCAGAGAATCTAATAATGTGGAAGGAGAAATCAAAGTTCAAAGTCTCTAAATGTGATCAGCAGGGGCACTGTTGAGACTGCAGGGGCACCAGAGGCATTAGGATAGTCTGATCCTTGGGACTGTACATCGCTAGAATAAACAATAGGTTCAGGACTGCTTTGCATCTCCACAGCAATGAAAAGTCGAAAAAGAAAAAATGGTCAAAGAGCCACAGAACAGGAGAAAAACCAAGAATATGTGTAATTCTAGAAGCCAAAGAGTTTGTCTTCAGGTTGACACGATAAAGCTTAAGTGGTAGAAGGGACATAAAGGAAGAAATGGTCTGTGGCTTTGAGTCTATGAAGGACACAGTACAGATAGCATGGGCAGACATATTTGTCAAAGCCATTTATTCATTTTACCTTATGCCTCACCTTCTGTCACTAAGCAAAGAAGAAAGGAGGAGGAAAGCAAAGTGGAGCCGTCAGGGCTTTACAAAGGCTTGGCAAATGCTAAGTCACCTCAGTCCCACTGTCTATTGGTTAACTGCTGTCATCATGCTATGAAATGTGGATTAATAACATAAGCAGAGGTCAAAGACCAAAGCATAATGCTGTTTCAAATCCTTCATGATTTCTTTTATAACCCCTTTCTTCCTAAAATCAGGTAGGTGTGACGAGAACTGTGCTATGTGGTCTCACACGGGGCTGCCTGATCTGTGTTTGGTTGTCTCAGCCAGCTCTAAGCATTTCTGTGCTCTCTGTAGGTCTCCCCCTAGGCTAGGGTATCTTGCTCTGAAGAATGTACTAGAGAGACCAAGGCCCTGAATAGCGATCTTGAGTCAACAGTTATTAGAAGGCACAGTAGTTGCCAAACCATGATGGTTGAGAGGCAGCTGCTTAAAAAGTGAATCAGGACATTTCATAGTCACTATAAGCACCAGTCACAAGCAGCAAGGACTAGATACAGAGAGCTGGGGAGAAAGATAACTTTGAGCCTTCTCAGTGTTGAAAAATCAAGACTCAGCCTTGGGTGCGATACTCACCCACTTAGCAAATTTACCTCGTGCCTTTGGACTTTGTGTCACTAACATGCTGGCCTTCAGCCAGCACCTCTTGTCCTTACTTTCCCTGGGACTCTATACTCCCAAGAGTGGAGCTACTCACTTCCTGAGTCCACTTGAAGGTGCAAAGTTATTTTTAAGGTAGCATGATTCAAACAGAACTTTACACAGCACACTGGAGAGTGATTATGTGCTCCTTTGAAAAGAATGGGTTATGTGAGCCAGTATTTTTCTGGGTGTTATCATGAGGATGCTTTTGAAGGACAAGGTTTCGTTTTGTTATGTGACTAGACTATCTTGATCTCACAATCCTCCTGCCCAACTTTCCAAGTGCTGGGATGACAGGTTTGCGCCTCCATATCTGGCTCACCAATGAGTTAACATTTAGGTTGTGAGCTTTCCAATATGTGGGCCTCACCCTGAAGTACTCACAAAGAGGGGGGAAACTGAGATACTGTCTTCTGGCCTTAGACTAATTTTCACTCTCTCCACTTTTGGACTTTGGACCACATCATCAACTCTTCTGAGTTTGCTAACCTGAGGTCTTGGAACTGGCTAGCTTCCACTACTACAGAAACCAACTCCTTAACTCCTATCTACACAGACCCTATACTGTGTCTCTAGAGCAGACTGTCACAGCTGTGTGTTCCATAGTCTTCTCCATCTCCAAGATGAAACCATGGCCACAGCTATTTAAAGAAGACATCCTGAGGAAGCTTCTGAATTTCTGTTTCCCTTACACTTATACCCAATAGTTTAGGAGTAGGTGTTCCTGTTCCTATACCCAGCATACACCCCACTGAAGTTGTTCTCTAGAGGACCCCAGGTAAGATAGCCACTACTGCCTTCCTACAACACCCTCTGCTATAACTTTGCACAAAGCAGAAAGACATTCTTAAAATGCAAAATGATCTCCTCACAATGTCCAACTCTCTTTCCTTCAGGCTACAGGCCCAGCCTTCCACCTAGAACTCTGGTCTCCGGCCCTATCTGCTACACTCAATTCTCTCTCCTGTTTCAACAAGACATCAGAAAGGGATTCTGAAGGCAGCAATTCATTTTGCAACCACAGTAAATACCAGACTGAGGCTATAGGACTGTTACACCTAAGATAGATTCATTTTTTTAAGGGGGGAGGCACAGCGAGGGAGTTCACCAACTCTGCTGTGTTAGCAAGACCATAATAAGCCTGGAAGTTTACTTATCAGGAGTGTAAAAGGAAAAGGCAGACCACCTGATTTAGTAACAGAAACCCATGACCCTCATTGCCATGTCTAAGCTTATGTCTTCTACTCAATTACGACCCAGGCTTCCTTCTGCTATATTTTACCCTTAAAAGGCAGCGTTGAGACAATGAAAACAAATACAGATACAGGGTTTTTGCTTTTTGTTGTTGTTGTTTTTGAAATTGAAAAAGTAAAATAGGAAAAAGGTAAAATACACTGTCAGAACACAGTCCAAGAATAGAGTTGTGTGAGAATTCGGAGTGCTTGTAAGAAAACTCCAAGAAAATAAGATAATTCCTGTGACTTCCGTTTCTTCAAAACACTCAGGGACTTGTTCTTGGAATGTGTTTGTGTGCTCCTCTCAGGTGTTACGGACAGAGTTTGCTTCAGCTGTTGTTATTCATACGCCTCTATGTAAAAACATGTTTTTGCCAAATGTGGCTTGTCCTTGTGATTGAACATCTTAACTCAGTGATTCTTAACTCCCAGACTATAAACTGCTTCATGCTCTGAATAAAGTTGGCTACCGCATGAGACTTCAATATGCCTCATTTTTAGGTTCAGCTCTCCCACTGCCACCAACTAGAGCAATAACCAATATAGCATGTGATTCGATTTAAAAATAGAAGAGAGGTATCAGAAGCAGAACCTCCAACTACAAGAACAAGCAAGAAGCATTCCCTTATGTCTGGGTAAAGAGTATTTTAAAAGGGCAGCTATAGAGGCTCTGTGGAAAAGCATCTCTCAGGTTTTCACACCAAGGAGTCACAACAGCCAATATCCTGTGCTGTTATGATATTATCACAACCATCTCTGTACATCCATCATATTTCATTTTAAAAGTTTCTTCAATAGTATAAACTGTAAATCCAAAACAATTTAAAAAATCATTAATCTAAAAAGAAAAGAGACATAAAATGAGGGGCAATAATGAAGATGTTGAGATATTGGCTAGGAGGCATGTAAAACACGATGGGTGTGTAGGAAAACTGATAATCAAAAAGTTAAACACAGCTACTATAGGAGGAAACACCTCACATCAGTATTCACAGCAGCACTTAGTAACAAAGAAGTAGAAACATCCTAGATGTTCAGTAAGTGAAGAATAGATAAATGGGGTCTGGAGTGATGGTTCACTGGGTAATAGCACCTGCTGCTTTTCCAGAAGACCCAGCTTCCATTCCCAGCACCCTCATGTTGGCTCACACCTTCCTGTAATTCCAGTTCTAGGGGATTCGACACCCTCTTCTGACCGCCTTAGACATCAGTAAGCACATGGTGCACATATATACATGTAGGCAAACCACTCATACACATAATATATATACATGTAGGCAAACCACTCACACACATAAAATAATTATTTTTACAAAGGATAAATAAGATGTGGTACACCTATGCAAAGGACTATCATAAGGCAAGGGAAAGAAGACTGTGTACTGTATGATTCTATTTAATATGAAATATCCTCAACAGGGAAAGCAAGAGGCAGAAAGGAGACAAGTGGCTGCAAGAGGCTGGAAAGGGAGGTACAGCATGAACTGTATCTGTGGGTAGATATCAAGTTTTTGAGGTGAAGAAAGAATTCTAAAACTGAATGTGGTAAACTGATGCACAATTCTGTAAACATTCAAAAGCCAGTCTTGATTTCTGGTAGTCATAAGGACTTACTGGGCTCAGGTACACGCCTTGATGCACATCTCCAAACTGACCTTCTCCAATACAGCGTCCAAGTTCTATTCTTTCTCTCTGAATCTCATAATCCCTGGCTGCAAAACATGGCCCACACATAAATAAACCGGAACAGAATTCCAAATGTGGGTACAGTATGATACACACATTTATCTAACTATTATTCACAAATTCATTTTCATTTGCAACATATCAACAAAAAAAAATGTTTGAACAGAGTGGAACCCTCTTAAACGTCATCTAAAAGAGTAATAAGTGTGGTATTAACAGAACCAACAAACAGCAGGTTTGCCTCATGGTAGATTCCTTTTTTTTTTTTTAAAGCCCGTATTGTGCTTAGAAATCTTGGATTTATTTGGTTATCTGATAATTCTCTAAATAATTGCTCTAAATACTGCATTATATGCAAAATTAATAATCACTATTGGTTTAGGTATTAATATATGAAGGCTATAAAATTATTTAAAGCAATTATTCTTTTTTTTTTTTTTTTTTTTTTTTTTTGGTTTTTCGAGACAGGGTTTCTCTGTGTAGCCTTGACTGTCCTGGACTCACTTTGTAGTCCAGGCTGGCCTCGAACTCACAGCGATCCGCCTGCCTCTGCCTCCCGAGTGCTGGGATTAAAGGCGCACGCCACCACGCCCAGCTAAAGCAATTATTCTTAAGCAACTGAAAATTTAAATACAGAAGCAATATTAAACTTTCTGAGTATACTGTATATTAAAAGTTTAAGAGTTTTCCACTTTATTATAGTCCTATCTCTAGATTATTTATGGAGCTAAAAGAATTTAAAGAGGCAGATTCTAGAAATTAATTTCAAAATTAGGTGACTTTGAATTGAAATATACCTTGCCAAACATTTGAGAGTATGTGCTCCAATTAAGACATTAAAAAACAAACAAACAACAAAAAAAAAACCCACCAAAACATTAAATCTGGGGCTACACTGAGTTACTTAGCAGGCTGCTGAGCACACGGAAAGAAAACATCCACAAGGAACACAGAAGCCCCGACTAGGTGGAGTAGCTATTCAGTCTTGGGTCACAACAATCAGCTCATGGCTACCTTGCATATGTTCCATTTATGGTGTTACTAACTCAATAGCCTGGGTCTGACTCCTGGGTCAGAAAATTAAACTAGACAGATCACCCAAGTTTTAGATAGCTGTTTTCCTTCCTCTTTAAAATCGATTTAGCCAGTAATTCCACTGATTTAACAGTATGAGTAAACCAATGACAACGAGTTTGAGAACATATTAACTGAAACTGAAACACCCCCATCACTCCATGGTGGCAATGCAAGCAAATGCAGTTATGTCAAAAGATCCTGTTACCTTCATCTATTCCATAGCTTTCTGTATTGCAATTAAGAGAGAGAAAAAAAGTGGAAGACCTTGCTTAGAAATTGCTAGTAGCAATTAGGTTAACAACAACAAACTTGGAGAGTATATTTCAATAATAATTACTTAATTACATCAAACAAAATGAATAAAAAAGAAAATAAACGCACATAACTAACCATCTTTGAATTAATTCAAAGGCATTTAAATATGTATTTTGTAAATTCTTGATAAGAAACATTTGTATTTTCTAGTCAATTAAGTAACAAACACACAAATGTGGACTCTCTGAAGAAATGGAGAAATGACTAAAGGCTAGTCAAAATGGTAAACTTGAGTTGAACTGATTACCTAAGTTCCTATTGGCAGCCCAAACCTATGTACTGCATCTCAGCTCCTGCCCAGAGGTCAAAGAGACTTTTGAAAGGCAAGTGAACATGCGCAGGAAGTACAAGCCTCAGAGGCTTGCCTGTTTTCTCATTATTTTGGTAATGTCTCCCTAATGCATACAGAAAATCCAAATAAAAACACTTAAAATATTCCACGAGAGCATAGAACCTTGTTCTTTTGAAATACATGATTATCAGGTCATTTGGACTTCAAGTTAACTTTTAAGGCCTAGATGCAGGGTTTAATTAATTAATTGATTGATGCATCAAAGTAAAAATATAAGAACTTATCCAATTCAAGATAAAGGGACAATATACTCCCAGGCAGGTCTAGGGCATGCAGATTTTCCTCCACCAACAAGGTACACAGTCACTGTGAAAGAGCATGTTGACATTCCCAAGCTGGAATGGGTCATCAAGGACTCTGCACTGTACTGTCCAACTCCCTGCAAGCTCCTCCCAGTAAATGGCAATGAGGATAATTTCAAGGAGAAAAGCAAGCCACTCAATGTGTGCGTATACACATTTAAACTTGAAATAATACACTATTCAATGTGAGCATATATACATTTAAACTTGAAATAATACTCATTTTCTATAAAGGCAAAATAATTACGGTTACATTATCATAAAGCCAGAGAATGATATGACAAAAACTCTATAATTAATTGAATGAAGTTATTTCTGGTATCTGCATTTCAGGCTTCTGACTTTAGGGTAGGCACACAGACTTCTACCTAAAAGTTGAAAGAATATTTCTGTTAGGCGCTCAAATGACAGATGCACTCTAAAGCTTCTCATTGTGAGGAGCTAGCAGCCTACTCACTCGAGGGCATGGTGTATGTGTCTTCTTCATCGATGATCTCAGCGTAGTCATCTGTCTCTGGAAGGAAACAGACAGGTTGGTCGAATTCAAATGCTTGATTGATTCGCTTTCATCATAATTTTAAACAGGAATCTATGCCCCAAACCACACTGTGCAAATTTCTCCTAAGAATACTAGCATTCTTAATTTGCTTAAATATGAAAAGAGAAGTGTCACTATAGCTCAATATGTCATCACACACACTTATTTGTCAGAAGGCAAACTGGCTAATGATCCTTAGGGAAGCCAGTAGGATGTGAATTAAGCACTACAGAATTCAAAGGTGACATTTGCTTAGGCCAGAACTCTTCTTCAACTACAATAAATATGCATCTGAACCACACTATGGCCAGCTGGGAGTTCCCAAGTGAGACAGATGTCTCCATATATTTTTGCAAAGACAACTGTGAGCTTCTCCTCAGAGAACACACAGTGACTCAACTTCTGAGAAGACTACACTGGGCTGATTTATTGCATTTATTCTAGGTTAAGAACCAACAACAAAAAAAAATTGGGCCAGGTGTGATAGCACACACCTTCAATCCCAGCACTCAGGGGGCAGAGGCAGGCAGATCTCTGTGAGTTCAAGGCCAGCCTGGTCTACAAAGTGAGTCTAGGATAGCCAAGACTACACAGAGAAATCCTGTATCGGGGAAAACAAACAAACAAAACAAAAATAAAACAAAAACCAACAACAACACCCCCCCCCAAAAAAAAACCCCACAGGACTGGAGAGATGGCTTAGTGGTTAAGAACACTAGATACTCTTTCAGAGGACCCAGGTTCAATTCCCAGCACCCACATAGCATCTCACAAGTGTCTATAACTCAAGTTACAGTGGATCAGACTCCCTCACACAGATATTCATGTACACCAAATACCAAAATGTATATAAAAATTACAGGGAAAAAAAAAAAAAAGAAATTGTCTATTTGCTGGGCTGTGGTGACGCACGCATTTAACCCCAGCACTCGGGAGGCCAAGGCAGGTGATCTCTGTGAGTTCGAGGCCAGCCTGGTCTACAAAGTGAGTATAGGACAGCTAAGGCTACACAGAGAGATCCTGCCTTGAAAACCCAAAACACCAACCAACCAAACAAACAAACAAAAAAACCCCATAATCCAGGAATTTATTATCTTTTGCTGCCTTTTTACCCAGGCGAAAGATTTGATAAAAAGAGTAAGAACAAGCCAACAGCATATTAAACTAAGTTTGTTTTTAAGATAAGACAGATAAATTCAAAATTTCCTTTTGGCAAATGCAGCAACTTAACCTACCACAGAGTACTGGGAAAGTTAAAAGAACACTCATGTGAAGAAAACTGCCACTGCTGAGCAATACCAGTGCTGGGAAGGCAGTAAAGTGGATTCTGGTTGACTCCCTCTGAAGAAGACCTGCTAAGCCACTGATAAAGCCATAGCAAGCTGGCCTGACACCTCCACTGAACCCCAGGGGCTGCGAGTGCTTTCTCCCATTCTCCACTCAGATCAAAAGCATACAAATCAAAGAAACTCCAGAAAGCACTCTTTCTAGTTTGAGGATATTAGCCCCTGCACGTGCTGTAGCAGGATAATCACTGCCACCAAACCTCCAATGCAGTGGTTCCCAACAGATCTCCTGCATATCAGATCTTTCACTATGACTTATAACAGTAGCAACATCACAGTTACGAAGCAGCAGTGACATAATCTTATGGCTGGGGTCACCACAACATGAGAACTGTATGAAAGGGTGATAGCACTAGGAAGGTTGAGAGCCACTGCTCTACAGCAAAGAATGCAGTCACCACTAAAAGGGGTTAAAAGTTTAAAAAAAAAATTCTGGCTGAGGAAAAAAACACCATCAACAAATCAACTCTCCTAAGTCCTAGATGACAGGTATATATACTATTCTCACATATTTATAAGCACTGTATATATAAAGCTAATGCAAAGTATTCTTTTAATTTGATTCTTAAAATGTTATGTGTATGCATGTTATGCTAGCATGTATGTCTGGTGCCCTCAGAGGCCAGAAAAGGGCATCACGTCCCGGAATTGGGAGTTACAAGTGGTTGTAAGCTGCCATGCAGGTACTGGAAATTGAACCTGTCCTCTGGAAGAGCAGCTAGTGTTAACTTCTGAGCCAGGCCCTTAAGCAAAATTTTAATGAACTAAAATGTCACCTTCTTGCCTCCCTTACTGGGTTCTCAGAGATTTGGCTCCTTGCCGGCCTACCACTTTGTTTTTATGTAAGACAGCCTATAAAAGAAAAAAGAAAAAAGAAAAAAGAAAAAAGAAAAAAGAAAAAAGAAAGAGAGTGGAGGTATAGCTAACAACTGTGACCAGATGGGAGGAGTCTACTCTAGTAGCCGAGACTATTCTCTTCACTATGTGATGTAGTAGGTTTAATCACCACACTGCCCTATAAAGTGAATGCACCAACACCACAGCAACACAAAAGGTAGCAAAAGACTACGGCAAGCGCATCCCGAAGTGAATCCTCTCAGGTACCTGGAATCTACTGCCTGAAGGAAGGGTGTGACACAGAAGATGACACCAATAGCAATAACCTCAACTGAGTCTTACTATGCCCTAAAGCTCATGTGGGCTCACAGCCAGTTTTGTTTCTGCTACCACACCTGGCTTCAAAGCTTTCCTGAAACTATCCCTATTCCTTGTTCTTAATTCCATAATGTTGCCCTTTAACAGCTTCATATTAGTTTACTTCCTTGACAACTATACGCCCAGCTCTCTGGGCCAGCTCCCTGAGCCCCGACTGGAACAGGGTCCCCATGTGCCCCTTTCTCCTCAGTGTCCTCAGCATCTACTGCAGTGCTCAGGAGCTGTTTGTTAAGCAGTGAGGATGAATGCATGGTGGCAACTCAGTTAGGACAGTGTATTCCCAGGATCTGAGAAACTTATGCAGGGTCACACAGACAGCAGACAGCTAGGCATGCTGTATCTATATGTTTAGCTGCCTATGCCACAGCCATGCCTTCATGTGTATAAGAGAGCAGCAGTATGCACCTATGGAGTTAGGGTAATAGGAACTGGTGCTAACAGGCACTGAGAAATGGCAGACACCCCAGGTGCTGCTGTTCACGAGGACTACATTAGGACCTGAAGGTGAGCAGTTCATATCTGCAGACCCTTTTAGTCAGTCTTCATTTAACTCAAGGACCTCCAAGGCAACTTCAGAAAGCACCTCAGAAAATACCAATCTTGAGCCAAAGGCAAAAAATTGAAAATGACATATATAACAGGCTAGCATCAATATGGATTTGGGAAAACAATATTTCCTACATTTCGGTTAGTTCACAAAAATCACAAGAAAAGGCCTGTACATGGCTCACTCCTGAAATCTCAGCACTTGGGAGGTTAAAGCTATGGGATCATTGAAAAGTTTGAGGTTAGCCTAGGCTATAGAATGAGACTTCATCTCAAAACAAAACCCAAACGTTATTTGAGTTCTACATAAAACCTCTGGGGACTTATGAGAGCTGTGTGTGCTTTAGGGATCAACTCACACAGAGTACACTGCAAGAGGAGCAGAACCCAGGGCAAGTTTGTATCTTTAGGGACAATGGGACAGTGTTATACTGGTAACAAAGGTGACTCACATGGTCAAGATCCCTGTGCAGCTGTGGAAGCCAGGCAAAATGTCTCTGAATAATGGCGACACAGAAGGGAAAACAGAAAAGATGAGAGATCTGGGGAAAGAAATAACAAAAAACAAACAAACAAAAACCCAAAGGGGGTGGACGGTGGGGGCTGGACTGACATCTTCCACCTGAGCTGATCAGGACAAGGTGCCTGAGCTGGTAAGTGCTGCACAGTGCTGTGAACAGTCACACACTATAATCAGCTCTCAGGAGAGCCCTTGTTCACATACACAAACTGAGGAAGTCTTAACATAGCTCAGTGTCACAAATGCTTGGCTCTAAGACATCATACATCAGCTTTTATTATCTTTCAAAGTATTTGGAGCAGGTATGGTGGCACATGCCTTTTACTCTAGCAATAGGGAAACAGAGCTTGGTCTACATAGTGAGCTCCAGGACATCAGAACTACAAAAGAGGGACCTTGTCTCAAAAAGGAAACAAACAAACAAACAAACAAAAAACCCAAAAATAAAAAGTGTTTGGGTATGCTGGAGAGATAGCTTAGAGGTTAGGAGCAGTGACTGCTCTTCCAGAGGTCCTGAGTTCATTTGTGGCTCATAACCGTCTCTAATGAGATCTGGTGCCCTCTTCTGACCTGCAGGTGTACATGCAGGCAGAGTACTGTATACATCAATCAATCAATCTTAAAAAAATAAGTTCTCAAATTGCATTTTAAAAAGTGCCTGTGAATCAGACAATCTCTGCTTTGAGACTATCAAAGTAAGTATTCTGGGGCACAATTTTGTACCAGGGACACTCACAGAAAAATTCATCAGACTTGTGAACTTGGCAGACAATTTTGGAATCATAGGACCATAAGTTCAAGGCTCAAAAGTCAGGCATATATACACTTGTCATCCCTGAGGCTGAGGTGGGAGGATCATTTAGGTCCAGGAATTCAAGGCCAACGAGGGCAATACTGCAAGGCGTTGTCTCAAAAATATATAAATAAATAAGTGAATGAATGAATGAATGAATGAATGTTGGGGGGGGCTGGGCATGTAGCTCAGTGGATACACATAGCATACACAAGGCTGGAGTTTAATTTCTAGCATCACATGAAACTAGGTACAATGGCACATACCCATAACCCCAGCTTTCAGAAGATAAAGGCAAGAGGATTAGAAATTCAATCTTTTACTTATTTACATAGCAGGTTGGACACCAGCCTGGGCTGGACAAGACCCAGAAGACCCTATCTCAAAAATAAGATGACATAAAATAAATTAGAAAAATAAAATTAAGTATTATAATACCAGAGACTTCTAGTTGGGAGCGGTGGCACACATCTATAATCCCAGCACTTGGGAGGCAGAGGCAGGTGGATCTCTGAGTTTAAGGCCAGCCTGGTCTTTAAACAAGTTCAGGACAGGCAGCTCTACACAGAGAAACCCTGCCTTGAAAAATCAAAACAAACAAACAAACAAAACAAAACAAAAAAATCTCCAGGGACTTCTAAATCTGGGCATATTATTATTATAATTTCTATGTTTCAGTATCACAATATGAAAGGGAAGAAGGTGGTAGCTTAGAAAATGAGAGACAAGTTCTTATGTTATAGTCCAGTAAAAGGAAATAAAGCCATTACTGGAAATGTCAACATTTGTCAGTGGCATCACAGGCTCACGCCCTGGCACACATGGGTATGACTGGGCTTGCCAATCATGAGAGATGCACTGGTACAGCACGGATGCTGTAGAGAAAAGAATTACCTTCTGAAACTAAAACTCTGATTCCTGGTGTGGAGGGTAGGACACAGCTCTGCCTCCGTCTCTTCCTAACCCTTAGCAGGCATGTCTGCCGGAGTAGGCAGGCACCGAAAACTCTTGACAACTCATCTCGTGACTGGCTTTCCTGCTGCTCCTCATGCAAGTACGTGTGCTTATATGTATCTGTGCTGAACCATCAATCCACTTACTAATACACCACAAGGACTGGCTCATTTAGAGGAGGACTCCTCAACCTTGCTCCGGGTCTTATCCTGCCAGGGTTAACAGACATGTTATGAACTCTGTGGCAACCATATAAAAATGCAAATAAATTTTTTTCTAGGAGCCACAACAAGGCCATTTTATTAAAATCTTAACCAACTATGTGACCTAGACCAGGAAGTGGAATACTTTTTCTGTAAGATGCCAGGTAAGAAGAAATGCTTTACAACTGTACTACTGTGGCAGGTACTTGGCTTTGCTGTTCAAACCACAACCTTGGGTAGACAGGTATCAAGCCAACAAATAGGTGAGGCTATGCTCTAACAGAACTTTTTATTTATGGCCACTGTAATTTTAGTTTCACATAATTCTGATATCCTACGTGCTAGTTTCCTTTAGAAAATTTCCCCATAACTATTAAAGCATAAAAATATTGTTACCTCAAGTACCAGTACTAGAACAGGTGGACCTAAGTGTCTTGAGGACTCTGGTCAAGACCGTAACTCTGCTACTCCCTGTAAAATGGAACATAGGCTGGCTCTGGGTAGCTTAGTACCAGGACACTTAAGTGTGAGGAAAGTACATATGAATGCTTGCTTTGCACCATCTGTGGTAGCCTAACTAGTGCTTGTCTACAGATGTGTGGAACCTTTTCTCATGGAGAGGCAGGGGTAAGTAGGCCATTAAGGTCATTTGCAAGTCAGCTGGTGACGGAACAGAACAGTGGACAAGGCAGAGCCTGGAGCCCAAGCCCCCACCTCTAGTCTCCTCTGGTTGATGTCTCCATTTGTGAACTATACAGCCTGATGGGGTGAAGCAGGGCTGGCAAGTAGCCAGGAAGCACAGGAAACACTCAAGAGTAGCAGGTGCTGACACTGATCATCACAGAGCACCCCAGAAGTGAAGCTCCACACTGGCTTTCAATTCCCTAGGGAACATAACCTTTTCTGGAATTATGTTATCCTGTTTGCTCACTCTCTGCAGGTTTACATCTCCCAAACAGATGGGAGTAGAAACTGAAGGTATTCTGTCATTCAACCACAAGCAAAAATACAAATTTCCCTCAATTTTAGTTTATATAACTTAATCTTCTGGAATAAATAGACCACATTTTATGTAGGAACAACACAAAGCAGATAAGAACCCACTCTGACACCAAATGTAATTTAAAAATATCATTAAATATTAAGAAAAAAGTAATTATTACTATTGCTAGTACTTCCTAAATTATCGCAGTTGAACAACTGTTAAAGATCACTGTCTTTCTTCTTTAGTACCTCATTCAAAAATTATTATGCATGCACCACATGATTATCTCACAGCAGTAACACAAATGTGAAAATTAATATTACCGTCCCCACTAATTTCATCTGCAGATCCAGGTGGCATGCAAAGAAAGAAGAAGTAGGGAACAAAGGGTAGGAGAGACAGGAAGGAAGGAAGGAGGGAAGGAAGGAAGGAAGGAGGGAAGGAAGGAAGGAAGGAAGGAAGGAAGGAAGAGAAGAGAAGGAAACACTATTAAAATGACAAGTAAATCAAAGCTTAAGAAAATAACAAAATCACCCCAAGGTTAATTTACAAGATAACAAAAATTGTACTAATGTGTTAACTGGAGGTGAAGGCCATTAAGCAAAGTTTTAAGCTACCAACAGATTATACACAATCACACAGAACAGCAGAGCTTAATTACTTTCTACCACACTAGGCAAAAGTAATTTGATTGCATTTCTTTGTTAAATGTCAAGCTTCTGCTTTTTAAGGCCCATTTGTATCATTTTATATACAAGTGACAAGAAACTCTTCACTATCATGTAAGCAAATGGGTCAACAGGAGATAATCCTGTGACTTCTATCTCAATGAGGTAGTAGGCTTAAGTCCCCATAATAGATGCAGGCCATGCCCACACTACCATGAAGGGCAAGTGTAGTTCTCAAGGCTCTGATGACAATTCAGGCTCCTATTTGAATTTGTACAAAACTATTAATTTTCAGGCATTTTTGAAATAATATTGTTTTAATAATTACAACAACAAAAATTAATGCTTTATTTGAAAACCCTCCAAATGTCACAGCTGCCTCATCTATGCTGCATTCCTGAACATCTATCTGCCTCCCAGAACACAGAATGCAGACACTCTGGGCCATGTCCCACATGATGCATTAGGAAATTCACAAGGCCAGAAACAGATCTTGACAACCTCTGTAGGAAAACAAGATAATAGAAATGTCACCAGGAAGCTACTTCTTGCCCTGTCATGCATTTAAAGGCCAGCAAATGGGCAACAAAAGATTGTCTAGTTAAGACAATGGCCCAAATTCTATCACTTGCAAAACACAAAACCTGTCCCCCAAGCTATCACATCTGGACAGCAGACATACACTGATATTCAGTATGGCTATTAACTGCTTGGGACAATCTAGAAGCATCTAGCTATAGTTAGTTTTGTGAGGTATCTTGGCTGACAAGAAAGCCTGTGCGAGTGCAGTGCAGTACCCGTTGGAGGAGGTTCAAGGGAACAGAAGACCAAAGGGAGAAAGCGCCTAGCTTTCTTAACTTTATGTTGGCAGTGATTGACTCCTTTACAAAGAGGCAAGAGAAGAAAGAGAAAAACAGAAACAAATTATTTCAATACAAAAAATAACCAGTTAATTTTAAAACTATAGCTATAAAAACAAATACTAAATTGAAATGCTTTTATAACTATCATTGGTAATTTTAAAAGAATTATTTTACTAAAGATTAATACTAGATACAAAAAGAACAAATGATGAACAGCTATGAGCTCCGCCAGACCAGCTAAGCAACAAATAACATAACTAAAACAAAAATAAAGGGGGGTAGGAAGAGAAGAGAAACAAAAAATAAAGACTAATGAATAACTTAAGGATCAAGAACAGTCTATGCGATTTTTTTTTTTTTTGGTGAACATTTAACATCTGATAAACTGGTGATGAGCATGTCTGTCTAGAGAAGCTGCAAAGCTGGCACCCATAGCCACTCATTTGCTTAAATTTACAAGAGAATCATCCTCTATGTGAAGCTACAGAGTAGCTTAGTATAGCAATGACAATAGAGCACACACATCAAAATCAAGACACAGCAGATGTAGTGTGACAGTACATAGTGTGACAGAGACATAGGGTGCCATCAGTAACAGTCCTGACTTGAAGTGTGGGCCCATGAAGAATGAGCGGCAGTTTGGCCATCAAGAAGGCAGTAATTCCAGTACCAACACACACAAGGAAGAGAAATGAGAAGAACTAAAATGTACAAACTAGCAGTATTTTTCAAGTGGCATGTTACTGACTACTTCATCTTAGTGCTTTGTCTGAAAAACCACTCTCAGTTTCTAGACATCCTACATGATGGCTCTGGACAGATAACAAATGTTCCATCTGGATGGATTATAGACTGAGGTGGGGGGGAGGAGGGTCAGGTTCAAAGAGCTATGCAGGACATTACTGCAATGGAACAGTGGAACTGTGCATGACAATAACTGTCAGTATTAATTTCCTGATTTTAAGAATTATGCTCTGACTATGTAAGATGCTGTCTGAAGCCAGGTATGGAAGTGCATGCTTGCATCTTGCAGCTTTGGAGGTGGAGGCAGAACAATCAGGAACTGAAATTCTATCTGGGGTACATAGGACTCCATGTCAATAAATGAATAGATAAAAATTTAAAAGTACAAATAAAAAAAATTTAAAAGCCAGTATGAAATAAACAAAAATTGAGTAAAAAATACCTAAGTTTTCAAATCATGACTCTTAGAACCATTCTCTAAGAATGTATGGTTAAAAAAATAAAAACATTTAGACACCACTCACATTAACAATTTCCACTTCTTAGAGAGAAGTGGAAGCTCCCAGCAGAGAGCTGAGGGAAGAGGAGCTGGGTAGCTGGCACAGTGACCACTGACCGTATCTAGCTGTTCTTAGTTCTTTAATAGATAGTCCATTTCTAAATGGACAATATCCCCTATCATGACTGAAAAACAGCAGTTTCAAAAATGTGTTTCTTGAACACTGATATTAATTTGCTTCATGCAAACAAAGGATTATGAAGCTTCTTAACTTACAGAAGATAATTATTTTTTGTTACATGCTTTAAACATCTACCCTGAGATAGGCATCCTGTGTAGGAGACGGTGTTAAGCTAAATATAGAAAGGTAAGTAAACTACCAATATACATGCAAGCACTGTGAGGGCACACATGGCAGAAGGCGTATGGGAGCATGTTTGTGTAGACCTGAAACTTTCAGCAGAGCAGTCACAGAAAGGTTGTTTTGCAAAGACATCTACGAGAATAGAAAGTGGGTATGCTCATAGCAGCAGGCACAGGCAGGATACAGAGGAAACATTCAGCCATATCTCTGCAGAGGCAACAAGGAGCCACAAAGAGTCAGATAGAACAAGTTGGCAGATTAAGAGAACATGGGAGATGGCCGTTAGTGAGCAAATCTCATAGCTTAATGTTCAGGTTCTGCCTTTCGTTTGGAGTGACATAAGGAAGGAGTAAAGGCAGGGACTATGCCACCGCAGTCTCACTTTACAGGCTTTTTGGAAGCAGCCAAAGGGAGCAGGCAGAACATCAATAATCAAGGAGAACGAGGTAGTGAACCAGGTGGTGTAGGAGGTGTAGACAGTCAGGATCTGCAATGCGCTGAACTGGAAGGAGAGGCAGAAGGCCAAAGAGAGGGGGAATGGCGGAGGCCCAGGCTCTGCAAAGGCACCAGGATTCAGCTCCAATGTGCTGGGCATGAGGTGCTCAATGAACTTCTAAGAGTAGGTAGTAAGCAGGCAAGGCACAGACTAAATCTGGGCTTAAAAGAGCAGTAGAGAGGCACAAGTTTAATTAAGCCATAAAGGAAAGAGATCCCACAAAGGAGGTACAAAGACTGACAGCAAGTGGCCATACACTTAGCATTGGGTTCTTTGCATAGAGTGTGGCCAGCAAATGAGACACCTAGTGGCCATTGAGCCCTCAAGAGGAGAATCCTGTTGGGGTGGGGGACACGAAGAGTTTGGATGTGATGTCATACTGTCCTAGTTTCATTTCTGTTGTGTGATAAAATATCCCAACAAAAGGCAATTTAGGAGAAAAAGATTTATTCTATTTCTTAACTATGGAGTTATGTAAATTCCAGGTTACAGTCCATCCATATGGAAAGAAGGAACTATGTAAAGCAACACTCATATCCACAGTCAAAAGCAAAGACACAATGAATTTTTGCATGCTCATACATACTTCTTTTTCTCTATTTCTATACAATTCAAGACTCAATTAATGCTGCTGCCACAATGAGAATGTCTTCCCACTTCAGTGAGCATAATTCAGACAGTTCTCCACAGGAATGCCATACGCCAACTTGATACAGATAATCCTTAAGATTTCCTTTCCAGGTGATTTTACACTGTCAAGTTGGCAATTAAAACTAACTATCAAAGCTAGGACATGGTGGGGTATGCTTTTTTTTTTTTCCTTTCTTTTTTTTTTTTTGTGGGGTATGCTTTTAATCTCAGTACTCTGGAGAGAGACAGGAGGATATCTGTGAGTTCAAGACCAACCTGGTTTACATAGCGAACTCCAGTACAGCCAAAACTACATAGTGAGACCCTGTCTCTAAAAACAAACAAATCAAACTGGCACATGTATGAAGTGCTGGTTTCTTGTCTCTCAAGTAGGAAAACTCCTATAAGAAGTGTCTGTAAAGTACTCCAACCAAATAAAGGAAGGAGAGGCAATAAAATTTGCATGCTGCCACTTTGTGGCTAAGGTACACGTGTCAATAGTTTAAGTGAGCCATTCACAGAGAGCATTACAGAGGACAGGTTTGAGACTGGCTGGGCCTTAACCAACTGATCAACTTTTATTTATTTATTTTTGGTGACAGGGTCTCACTATGTACCACTGGCTGGCCTGGAACTTGGTATGCATAAGGTAACCGAGAGCATGAGCAAGCCAGAAGGCAGCATCCCACATGGTTTCTGCTTGAGCTCCTGCCCTAACTTCCCTTGGTAATGGGCTGTACCCTGGAAGTGTAAGCCAAATAAACCCTTTCTTTCCCTAAACAGCTTTTAGTTAAGAGTGTTTTTATTATAGCAATAGAATTCAAACTAGAGCATTACAAACAAACAAGAGGGGCTGGCTGACAGAAGCAACAGGGAGGAAACTGAGCAAAGATGTTTCATTTTTGTCTGGATAAAAAGAAGCAGAAAGATGGGAGACATAGGACTTTAAACACACTGGATGCCTGATAACCTTTTTTACATTTAGAGGGAAAGGAGCTTGAAAGCCATTTGCTTTGGAATAGTAACAGGATTACAGGAATATGTAAGAGCTGACGGCAAAGGTGAAATGAAATTGGCTGTAAGCTTTTTGGCTGCTGAATCTGGATGATGAGTATGAGGAAAACCATTTCACAATTCTGTCCCCTCTTTTGTATATACTTAAAACATTCCATGATAAAATACTTAAACAAACTCCTTTAAGGCAAAACACAGTGGCAATCTGATATTCTCTATCTACCTCCATAGCTTACCTTGAATCACAAAGTCTGAATATAATCCATAATTTACTATGCAGTTACTGAATGTATTATCAATTGGAAAGCTTTCAAGTAGGATTCCTTGGAAGTTTTTTCTCTGTTCTTCCATGTTAGCAGAACTTAGCAAGATGATGCATAGGCTTCTTGCAATCTATACAGAAGGTTTTGTTTTTGTTGTTGTTTATCTGTTTTTTCAAGACAGGGTTTCTCTGTGTAGCCGTCACTGTCCTGAACTCGCTTTGTACACCAGGCTAATGCTGTGCCCAGATTGTGTGAACCTCAAAAAAGACCACCAGGACTCAATACTGATGCAATACACACAAGGACCTTTAATTTTTTTTGACTCGAGCCAGGCTCTGATGGTAACCAACACAGTGGTATCCAGAAAGAGCCCCAAACTCTGAGTTGAGGGTAAATTTAGAGCTTCCTGTCCCTCCCAGCATCCCAAAGCAGGGGAGTTCCAGCCTGGCAAGTACCTACTGATTAACATACGGAGGTCTAATGTCTAAAGGTGACAGGCTTCAGAAAAAGGCGTTAATACCGCCCATGGCTTAGCTTTCTTTGTTCTCTTTGTTCACTACCTTGTCCAGGTTTCTACAAGAAACCAGGTGTCTGGTTTCTTAGTAACCCTGTCTCTGGTGGGCAGAAAGGAATGTAGCCATAAAACTGGGTCTCTTAGCAACTCTCTCCAGTAAGACCCTTCTACTACATAGTGAGACCCTTCAGGTCAGTCGCTAGGCAACGCTATCTCTGGTGGGGCTCTTCTTTGCAGCTGTGCTCCAACCTGTTAAGTCTGTTTCCTCAAGTAACTTTTTTACCCTGAAATAGGCCATACATGATTCCTGGCTAGGTAGCCTTTGGCCATAGTTTCAGTGGCCATCTTGTGGGTTGCTAGGGAACAGTATCATGTTAACACAGGAGGGCATGCAGGCCGGTTACTCCGTGCAGCTGGCCAGATTATCTCCTGTAGGCCTATTTCTTAACCTTTGTCTGAGGTGACCCTGAAATCTAATTTTATTTCTTCTGGTATCTCACTGGCCTTGAACTCACAATGATTCACCTGCCTCTGCCTCCCAAGTGCTGGGATTAAAGGTATGCGCCACCATGCCTGGCTCTATATTCAAGTGTATTAATTATTGTTCTCATCAGTTTAGCCAGGAGACTACAGTTTGTGTACCAAGAATAAAACACTCACTCTTGTAGAATCAAAAACTCATTTTTGTTTAAAGTACTCTGGTATAGTGCTTTATTTCCCTCTTGGTATGAAGGCTGTAGGGGAAAGACAAGAAACAAATCCTACAGGACTAAAGAGACAAATCTACAAAGACTAATTGTAATAATAGAAGTCCTAATTCCTTAGCCTTTTAAAAAAATAACTCAAGTTATCTAGGTTTGTTTGGTTTGGTTTTTTTTTTTTTTTTTTTTGGAGACAGGGTTTCTCTGTGTAGCCTTGGCTGTCCTAGACTCTCTTTGTAGACCAGGCTGGTCTTGAACTCACGGTGATCTGCCTGCTTCTGCCTCCCAAGTGCTGAGATTAAAGGTGTGTGCCACCACCACCCGGCTTGGGTTTATTTTTTATAAATTATTTATACTTACAGATGCATTTATATTATTACATGTATATACAATAAACAAAATGCAGCAAGAAGAACGACGAATCAGGAATTATATAAATGTTACATTCATAGTGGTTTTGGCTATTTGACCTGCACTTCCTGCTTCGCCTTTTTAAATGGGAAAGTGGCTCAGCCGACCGGATGCTTGGTAGGCCTACTACTCCTGCACCTCCTCTGTATGAAAGCAGGTTCCCTCAGGAACCACAGAGAAAGCAATGTGATTAAGCAGCACCCTCAAATCTCACTAGCAGCCAGCTGAATTCTAATGGCATCAAGATGGGGGCATGGGCAAGAAGCAACACGGGTGGGTTATTCTTATCATTCCTGTCCTTATCTATGCACACCATCACTAGCCAGAGTTGGCTCTAGATGTCAGAGACATGGAAGCTTCTTAATGGCTTAGAATTCCTCCTAAACTAACCTGCCAAATCAGAACATGTTTATTGTTAACACAAAGACTAGAATAACTCCTAGTTTTACAGGTTCTCTGAGTATGCCTGCAATAGCTAATGTGTATCATTCTGCACATATCATTCTGCACATATGCATCATAAAGCACCTAATTTACAACAACGAACTTTTATCAAACAGTACCAATGATTGAACATATGACCTGCACATGCCAGGCAGTGTTCTACCACTAAGCTACATAACAAAACAAAACCATATAGCCTCACTTAGGCTTCAAACTTGCAATCCTCCTGCCTCAACCTCCTGAGAAACTGGGACTGTAGATGTGTGCTACCACATTTGGCTCCGGTCCCCTCACCCCACCCCCACCCCCGAGACAGGGTTTCTCTTAAGACAGCCTTGACTGTCTTGGAATTCACTCTGTAAGCCAGGCTGGCCTCAAACTCAAGAGAACCGCCTGCCTCTGCCTCCTGAGAGCTGGGATTAAATTAGTGTGCCACCACTGCCAGCTGCAAATGAACTTCTTTTGCACTAGTTAGCACTGCTCTAAAGTTAGGGAAGGGACTCCCCACCCTACACCTTTAAATTCTGAACAGAGTTTAAACCAAGCATTCAAAGCCATGGTGGTGTGTGGCTGTAATTCCAGCACTAGGGAGGCTTACGCAGAAGGACCACTGTGAGTTCCAAGCCAGGCTGGGCTGCAAAGTTAATGCTATCCAGCATAGGTTTCAGAATAAGACTCCATCTCCAAGGGGGTGGGAAGCATTTCGCAACAAAGACAACTTTGGAAAGCACGGCACTGTCACAATGGAAATTAGATGGTAAAATTAGGCATAAATAGCTCTCTCAAACTAAACAAAGAGCAGGCTTTTGAATTCAAACAGGGAAGTTTGTACGTTATTATTCCTGCTGAATGGGATGATTTCCTATAATGGAATAATATGCTAAAATATTCTCCTGCATACATCAAGATTCTGCAATGATCAATGGCATCTAATGAAAAGAGAATGTGTTCTTAGAACTCAAGGTCTGGGCTTCCAGCAAGCTCTCTATTACTCACTGCTACATGAATCTGGCAAAGACACTTAAATGCTGAGGGCTGATTTCCTCATCTCCAGAGCAGGGATATTACTAAAGACAGTGCATGTGGCTAGGTGAGGCATAATCCCTAAGCATGTAAGTAAGTACTGTATGTGCTAAGCAGCAGCAGAACAATGGACAACAGACCCAGCATGCAAGAGCCCATGGGGAGAGAGATGCAGGGGTGATTACCAACTCCCAGGCTGGCACTTCTCAGACCTGTACAGTTCACAAACCATTCAAGCATATTTGAGATGTTCTAGAACTTGAAATAAAGCAAACTGCTATAAATAATATTTATTTTACTAAATGTTTTCTTGGTTTTAAGTCACTAACTCAATATACCTAAAAGAACTATATATAAACATAATCATGCATAGTGAAAGAATAATCAAAACCTTCTACAAACTTTTATATGTACAATAATACTAAAAATAAGTTATCTAAAAGTAGTATACTTTTATAAATTATTTATTTATAAAATAAATACATTGAGCACAAAGAGTCAACAAAATCAAAACAAATACTTGTGCCAGATTTAAAAAAAAAAGAGCACTCCAATCATTTCCATAAGGATATATTTAAGAGAAAAATAGTCTAATTTTGCACAGCCTAACAGTGAACAAGGGCCACAGACAACATAATGGCAACGTCATGGACTTCTACTCACACTTGAGGTTTGGCTCAATCAAGGGCCTGCTTATTCTCAGAAAACATGCAAAAACAAAACAAAACAAAACAAAAACAACCCCACCAAACACAGGTAAGCCTTCAAAATACTTGAAATCAGCTTTACTCTATGATCTAAGAAATGTCCTTACACGAACACTGAGCAGCAACCCAAGCTACATTCACTCAGGGCACACTTGAAGTTCCCCAAGGACAGCCTGGGATATTGGTCTTATAGACAGGGCCAAAGTTCTTCCTCAACTTACAAAAGGCATTTTAAAAAAAATCAGTGTTTTTAAAAAGTCTGTTTAACTCAGGGGTTAGAGAGATGACTCAGAGGTTAAGGGCACTGATTACTCCTCCCGAGGTCCTGAGTTCAATTCCCAGCAACCACATGGTGGCTTACAACCATCTATAATGTGATCTGATGCCTTCTTCTGGCTTGCAAGTGTACATGCAAGCAAAGCAGTGTGTGTGTGTGTGTGTGTGTGTGTGTGTGTGTGTGTGTACATATATGTATGTACATATGTACACACACATAGTATACATACATACATCTTTTGAAAAATCTGTCTAACTCTAAGAATATTATATCTAAGGTTACTCAAATAGGTTTCTTTGTGAGAGACTCTTACTCATTTCTACAGAGAAATAGATGGAATTTCAAAGGTAAGCCATCCAACAACCAATCTAAGGCACCCCACCCAGCAGGTACTTGCTGAAGGCATTCATGTCTACCTGGTAGAATGCATCATGGGTAAGTGAGTCAGGGTATAGCAGGAAAGTGAGCATATAGTCCACAGCCCACTCCACTTGCCTGCACAAAGCAGGTTCACTGTGGCAACAGATACAGAAAGTCACAGGCCCAGTAACAATAGAATTTAGTGCAAAGGGTCAGCATCTCACTCTACATGGGAAACAAATAGCAAAGTCAAGAAATAATCTTGGAATATGGTTATAGCATATCACTGTCACCTAGGTAACAAACTAACAAAAATATTCCCAGGGATGCCAGGCGAGTACCTGGAGGCACTGTGCACAGGCTCCAGGCTTGGTAGGTACTGCTTTACAGTCTACAAAGACTGGATTTACTAGCCTGACTTTGCCTAGGATCAACAAGATCAATGGAATCTTGTAGCTGATCACCCCTGGACACTGAGCACCCCGCTCTATTTGGGTCTGAAAACTGTGTAGTGATGGTCAAGGACCAAAGTACTGTCTATCAGTTTCAGGGATGGAAAGCTTTTTTTTTTGGGGGGGGGGGGGTGGTAAAGAAGGACAGAACAAGACAGAAGAGGGTGATCACAATCCTTAGCATAATGTGAATGAGAAACGTGTCTGAGCAAAGGTGGAGAGGGGAAAGGTGGGTTGAGGCCAAGGAATGGTGCAGCAGCGTCTGGCTGAGTCTGAGTGTCATCTGGCAGGCACAGAATTTTTATTAAAAATTTTCTTGAAAGAACTAACTCAAGAAAATTAAACACAATTCCTCCTCAGATACTTCAGGAGAATAAACCAAAGGCAGAATACCAAGAAATTAAAATGGAGTTTGAGGCTGATACTTAAGTTTGCACAATGACTCTCTTTTTTATTCACTGTGTACCTTCAGCAAATTTTGTAAACTCTTGGGCTTTAGTCCCCTCATCTATACACTAGAAGAGATCATTTCAGCAATCTGTTAGAAGGATTTTATGAGTTAATTCATAGAAAAGAACATAAAGCAAAGACTAAAACACAAGAACAATCACAAAACCCCAGCCACTTACACATGGCAGCACATAACAATAATTGTAGAACTGAGGAGACTCAGTAGGAACATCAAGAACTTCAGGACAGCCTGAGCTACAAAGAAAGATTTGGTTTCAAGAGAAAAAAAAAATTGGCCAACTTTTTCTTTTGAGGAGCCGAGGCGTCTAATAGGAGGGGCTGGCTGAGAAGTAAAATGCAGAGCTTCGATGTTGACCAACAGTTGAGTGAAACAGAGGCACTAGCCTGAAGAATGAGGATATAAAAGCCACGGGGCCTAGGATCTATATAACACCCAAAGGTAAACAACAGAATGATACTGGCAAGCTCATGAGGAAGTCTGAGCTCACTCTTGTGTCTGGGCACTGAGGGGACTGTGACAAACACAGTGACCAGTTCCTGAGCTTCACCTGCAGCTGCCCTTCCACAGGGCATACACATTTCAGTGCCTGGATGATAAATGGTACTCAAGCCTCACCCACCTGTCCTGTAGACCGTACTGAAGAATCACCTCAGAGGCTTAGAGAATGCTTCTTTTCTCTGGACTCCTACTATGGAATGTAAGCCTTTTCCCTTTCACCACATTAAAAATTGTGGTGAGTCACCACAAGCTGAACAAGAATCATACAAAAGGCTGATAACACCCAGCAACCCTTCTAAAAGTCTAGGTTTCTTCCCAAGTCATGGTTTAGGCTCTCAAATGGCTGACTTGGCCTGGGGAACATGCAGTATTCCTGACACTGTCCAGTGAGACCAAATCCAGATTCAAGAGCTTTGCTGAACTCTGCCAGGAAATAGCTGTTGGCTCTAGGCCATCAGAGCATGACAATATTGCCCACTAACACAGTGACTCTGTCGACTGTGTATCGCAAACGCAAACACCTGTAGAATGAGAGTTTGTAAGATATTTGTAAACAAGGAAGAGAACAGACAGATACGTTATTATACTGGGAACCAAAAGAGGATCCAGAGACAACGGTGCAAAAATACAAATTAAATTTCAAGAAAAGCTGACTACAAACAAACAAATAAACAGGAATTGAGTCTCATCTGTCTCATCCTGAATGCATCAGAAGGTATTATTTTAGAAATATAACTTTCATGTTCACATGCACAGCTGATAACAGATGTATGTGGTATCATACACACATATGGACATTATGTGCATGTATGACAGTAGGGTATAATGTATGATAAGATACACAGCTGAGGTCCTTGGAAGGTGCCTTTTTTTCTGTCCCTCCCTAAAATTCTTCTATCTTCCACATTTTTAGGTAAGGAAAAGGGGCACAGTCACTTTGAAATTATAACCAGAAAGTCACCACACCAACAAATAGTTAAGATAATGCTTATGAAGTACCTTGACTGCATTAAATAACCATTATGTTAACTGCAAAAGATGAAAACCATTTTTCAAAAAAATCACATCTTTAAAACTTCAAACACAAATATGAAGTGTATTCTGTTAAATCCTGCTAAACTCTAAAGATAAATTGTAACGACAACTTCAAAAGTTGAGGTTTCACTCTAAACAAAACATGACATTGAAACAATCTGGAGTCCTACATATACTGGTGAGTAATATGGTAGGGTCATGTGCAGCATCTCTAATAAAGTCCACTTGGACAGCTACTTCACAATAGTAAAACCGCAAAGGTGCTTTATGTTCTAAGCAAATGAACACACAGAGTGGCATCTGCACTGTCCTCCTTACAGTTTGCTCTTCAAGGTCTCTACCAAGAGATTCTTACCTGACACCGAGACCGCATGTGTCCGCATGCCTTGCTTTTCACTGTTGGCCAACCTACAACAGAGCAAACTAACTGTAAATACTGTCCTTCCCAGGACCAAAATACCCGTCCTTGTTACCTAGGTATCTGCATCAGATTAGGAAGGCCAGTACCACTCCTGAAAGATTATATGCTAGACAGGTGGTTTGGTTTTTTAAACTGGAGTCTACTTTTTAAGACACTGATTATGGGCAGGCTGTGTCAATGCCTCTAAGACCAGATATTAAAACGGACAATTGGGCTGGGGATGTAGCTCAATGACAGAGTACTTGTTTAGCACATGTGAGGCTCTGGGATCTCCAGCATGGAAAAGAAAAGAAAAGAAAAGAAAAGAAAAGGAAAGGAAAGGAAAGGAAAGGAAAGGAAAGGAAAGGAAAGGAAAGGAAAGGAAAGGAAAGGAGGGAAGGGGAGGGAAAAAAAGGAAGGATGGATTAATTTAAAAACTAAAAACAAACAAATGAAAATGATAGACTTGCCTGTACAAAGCTGCTCACAAAGGTGAATTAGAGCTATTTATATAATACTTTTAATATATAATGTTAAGGCCATATAGATTTTCTGCTTAATGCTAGACTGTAAAGAACTGCCCCAAAGTTGTAAAGAGCCATGCAACTAAAACCTTTAAAACCTAAATTAAGCAAGATAGTTCCTGGTAAAGGCTCTTGCCACCAGCCTGACATCTGAGTTTGCTCCCTGGGCCCCACATGGTGGAAGGACAGAATGGATTCTTACAAGTTGTCTTCAAACCGATGCAAGTGCAGCACTGGGGAAAATGTGTGCTCACAGATATATATGTATACATATGTGTGTGTATACACAAATACATAATATACACACTAATAAATGCAAAGAGATAAAAACTAATTTATAAGCATGTGAATAATTAAGAAGTACATATGCATTGCTATTTATAGTATCTGCTATTCAGCAGATTGAAAAATATTAGTGACAATTAACAAAATACAAGTATACTTTACAATTTTTGGAAAGCACCAAACACAAGAAAAAAAAGGACTCCTACACGTCGAGGAAATGGCTCAGCAAGTAAACATGCTAGCACTACAAGTCTGGCAGCCTGTGTCTGGTCCCTGAAACTTATGTAAAAGTAAAAGAAGAGAGAACTGACTTCACAAAACTCTATTCTGATCTCCATGTTGGTGCTATGTGGCATGTGCCCCCCTCACATCATGTGTGCAATGCAATCACACAATACAACTACCACTACTGCTACCACTACTACTACTACTAATAACAACAATGCATCTTTTAAAAATAGGAATTCTACACTTTTCAGCCATTTTCTTGGTTTTTATTCTTAAGGAAAACC
The DNA here is from genome assembly GCA_907169655.1 of Acomys percivali. Taxonomy (NCBI): domain Eukaryota; kingdom Metazoa; phylum Chordata; class Mammalia; order Rodentia; family Muridae; genus Acomys; species Acomys percivali. The sequence goes on along the minus strand of OU015748.1, from coordinate 74,262,706 downwards.
TCCTCCTACTCCATAAACATTTACTGTACAAGTACCATATGGAAAATTTCCCTAGAAACAGGGTTTATACCTGAAAAATATCAGAACTTAACCCATCTTATCTTTTTTTTTTGCAACCACAAATATTCTATATAAAACTGCGTTAACTTCTAAAACAAAAACCACAGTATAAGGTCATATAATTTTTTTAACTGGAAAAACCTATTTCTAGTTGTAGTGTGGCTCAATCTTAGCACACACCTTTAATTTCTGCTTGAATGTTGTGAACATGTCAAGAGGCAGAGCAAGCAACCAGTTGACAGGAAGTGAACATAGGACTATTAAGAAAAAAAAACATTAAGAAAAGGAAGTCAGGAGGACGGATAGAGAGACACACAGGAAGTAGAGGGAAGAGAGATTCAGTTTGAAGGAGGGTGTCTGAAATGGCAGCATGGGAGAGAGGGCACTGGCTTAGAAAGATGGTCATCTCGGTGCTTTCTCTGCCTTTCTGAGCTGGCAGGCTTTAACCTGAGATTTTTGTTAAAAACAACAATTATCTTTCACTAAATTCTATAGATACCTGGAATATATCTTTAGTTATAAAAACTGAAGCTATTGTCTGCCAAATCAGAGGTTTCTCTTCCACTGAAACTACATGGCTACCACATTGTGCACCAACTCCATTCTTTAGCAGGCAGGGCATAGTGTTATTGAGCAAACTACAATGCTTGCTTGTAGAGGAATTTTTATCCAGCAACATGGCTGCTCTGATCACATCCAAAGACCATCTAGGTTTGTGTGATCCAGCTGGAATGCAGGCATACCCTTAGTACACACCTTCAATCCCAAACAATAAAAGTAAAGTTAGTTTATAGAAGAAAGCTCCCAAGTTTGAAAGTGATGTTTAATTGAGACACAGACAAAGTGACAAATCAAAGATGTGACCGAGAAAAAAGAGAGGTAACTTAAGAGAAGCAGAGCAGAGGGAGAGGAGGAGGAGACTGGTTGACGAGAGAACAAGTTGGACACAGGTGAAGACAGAATGAGCCAGAGAATGAGGAACCAGAATATCAAAACATATTGCCAAAGTCACTATGTGGCAAGCACAGCAATTCAGTCAGAAGTGCAGAGAAGCCAGTTTGAAATCAGTCAACTTGGTAAGGAGTTTGAGCCACAACAGCTGAATTGAAACAACCAGCAGGAGTTCAGAAAGAACTAAAAAGGGTGAGCTTATTGAGCAGTAAGTCTCAGAGGCCTAGAAAGATTGTATGAAGGCTAGAAGCTTCCAGGACTAGGCCTAAGTTAGCAGATGGAGGCAGCAAGCCTCAGAGATAACGATTACATCTGGTGAATAAAAGATACTTTTATACTTGCTTCTTCTTCCATAGCCAGAACACCAGGTCCCTGCCCATCAGCTTTTTCATCTGCTTGCCATCTGTCACTACTGTGGTAAGTCCAGCAGTAGAGTCTGCTTGCTGTAAGGTCTGTGGAAATCACATCCTCAATATCTGATGAATTGATTTGGTTTCTGGGGCATCTGTTAGTAACTTTTAATTCATGCCTCCTTTGCTCACGTTTTACAGTCATGTTTAGAATTCTTATATAGCCAGATCAAGATGATTCCTTACACTTTTCCAGCTGCAGACACTCTAAGAAAGCACAGGTGATGCCCTGAAGAGGAACACAGAGCAGACTATGTAGCTCACCGGCCCAGCTTAGAGAAAACTGCTTCTCCAGTTCCTGCTCACCCTCACAATTACGACTCTACAGGATGTGGCTATTAGAGAGCTGACTGTCAGGAGAATGAGAACAAGCCAAGAAGACTATTTTCCAAAGTGTGATTACACACTGACCAGATGTTATAGAGAAATGCAAAGGCACATCCTCCTGGCTCAGAGACCTGTGTCTCCAAAAGTGAAGTACAAGATGGGATGGGTGGAGCTGAGGCAAGTAATCAGGGTGTCATGCAGGAGAAATATTGAGAAAGGCCTGAAAGGGAGTTGGGAGAGAAACTCAACAAGTATAATTGAGCAGAAGAGAATATAAGAAACAGCAAAACTGAGGCTAGAGATGTCAGCAAGTCAGGGAGGCCCTGCAAGGCCATATGTCAGAAAAGAGCTTTATTTAGGACAGTCTGATGAGGGGCTGAAGTAGACAGGCGGATTCAGGTAGACTTGCAGGTTATAGTTGACAGGCAGCACATATCTAAATACCCTAGCACCAAGTCCCCATGGACAAGCCTTTATAACTCTGCCACTTCTTACTGGGTAGAATCTCAATGTGTCCTGAGGGACTCCTGAAAAATTACTCCTTGGCTTCCTTGGACTCTGCCTAGATCCTTCTCTATTCTGTAGTATGTCATACTTTTCTGTCTCCAATATAACTCTAGGCCTGAGTGCACCTGAGTGCATCTTTAGCAAGGAGAAGCTGAGAAAGTGGCTACAGAAAAGAGTTTAGCCTTCCTTGTCCCAGGCTTCCAGATTTCCCCTACTTCATAAGTGTGTGAGAATTAATAGCTTCTACTGTTCAGTCACCTGTTTATCTGAATGGCTAGATTTTTGCCTTCATACCTTGGGCCCCACTTCCTAGCACGCTGACTAGGAATAAAAATGTAATTTTTTTTGCATTACTATTTGATTTGTTTAATTACATTAAAGATCAACACACCTCTTGTGGAATTTGTAACAGTAATATTAAATCACCAATTACTTCTCCTTCACTGTCCTTATTGAAAAAGAGAATATCTATTTTCACATTTTAAGACAGTGATGACACCATAAAGTGAATGTCTAAGCCTGTTATTATCATAACCATCTTTAGATCCTGTGCAGATTTAAAATAAGGGGTAAAATAATTTTGAAACTTCTTGATTAAATCTACATTTCATATATAACTTACAACTTACTTGATGCATGTTCAGAAATATGTTTTCTAGGTCCTTGAATATATGTAGAAATTTAATTTTTCAGGAAAACAGATAGTAAAACCTAATGATTTTCTTAAAGCTTCTAACAAAACCAAGTAAAGAAATGCACAAATGAGCACTTACTTTGGTATTGATGGCAATGCCCGTTCACCTTCTAGGAAGAAAAAGGAAATAGATATAAGCGGCTCCTTGGACTTCTTTACGAGAGTATGCAGGTAAGTTCAGGAAGGAGGAGGTGTTTAGTGACAGTCCTTTAAGCCAAGTCGTTACACTGATTCTATTTTAGGTTAGTCTGGGTTTCTATCCTAAATACATAACAAACATAATTAGGTGTTGTGTTCACATTGTTGGAAAGATATGGTGAGTCTTAATAAAGAGATATGATAAGTTAATAAAGCATAGTCTTCACAAATTATTTAAAGATTAAGGAGCTCTTAAAATCAAAGTCTAAGTGCCTTGCCAAAAGCCTGAACATTCTGCCTCTGATCAAATGGTTTACTAGTAACACCCAGAAACTATGCAGGAAGTACCACGGCACAATGTGTGTAGCTGCAGAGGGATTTGTCAACATCCTTTCTTCCTTACACTCTCGTCCCTTACAGGGATCTTTCTGGAAACTCTGCATTCTGCTTGGCCCTCTTATGTTTCTAAGGCCCTCAGAGCCCACTGCCAAACTGCTCACCCTTCCCTTATCACCTCCAGGGTACCTGGCCCTGAGCTATCTCTCAGAGTGCTGTATAGTAAAAGAAGAAAACTAGCTAGCTTGGGGTCTGCAGCGTAAACAGCGTATGACATGACACACAGAACACTGCAGGAGCTAGAAAGCCCAGGCTCTCCCTGTGTTCTACTGATCCATTTGCAATGTTTTCAAAGACAGCTTCAGAAATCTATACTTTCAGTATACACTTATCTTTGAACCATACTTACAAGGCTCTTCTTCATGAGGAGACATGAGCCTCATTGCTAGGATATTTGTATTCACTCAAATCCTTAATTTCGTATCTTGACATAGAATATATTTTGTCCCTTACCTACTCTAAGCTTTTCAAATGTATAGAAAAAAAACCAACAACAACAAACAAGAAACAAAATAACACCACCACCACCACCACTAACAACAAATAAAATCCCAACAGAATAGAAAATTCAATGTGAAAAAGAACTAGGAAGAAAATCTCTAGAACTGAAAGAACCAATGCTAACTCAGGAGCTATTCTAAGTTAAACAAAGCCCTGTACTATGCACATCAAGCCAGCTCCGAGTCTGCAAGCTATGATATGGACCACTGTCCCTAGAAAAAGCATCACAACAATACATCTGTCCTTCACGTTCACAGTGTTATCAAGGTCAGAACCAGCTGATGGGGTGAGCTTGTCTATCTGTGCAGCAGGAATGAAAATAGAATCTTACCTTTCTGGGGTCTGATGATGAAGGACTGCGTGGCTCCATTTACCAGCCGGCAGTACCCATCAATCAAGTCAGCCATGTTCTCTGCAATGGTTAGGGATGGTGCCGTCACTGTCAGAGGCTAACGGGAAAGAACAAGAAAGAGGCATTATTGTTCTTCCCAGTAATCAAAGGGACAGCTGCATCATGACATCACAATTCTGCATATACTTGAATACAGAGAAGTAGAAATGAAACATTTGCCAGATTTAAGTGAAAACAGGAAGTTTGGTATTTAAGGCCATCATTCCTGGGAAAATTGACAGAAGATACACCCAGAGCATAAGATAAAAAACACAGAAACTAGGGTTTACTTTTATAAAAGGAGTCAGCAAAAGATATTTTCTTCAGAATGTCTGGCCTCTTGGGCACACTCTAAGAATTCAGGTAACAAGTTAAAGCACAGCTTATTCCAGAGACTAATGTGCAATAAACTTTTACCAAGCATCTTAATTTTCTGTCATTAGAGGAAATTGATACAATTTTAATCTTTCTGTATTCATGTTGTCCAGAGGCTTAAAAATCCACTCTCATATGAAGCAGATTGCATTTGATAAACTGCCTAAAGACCTATCTCTAAGTGTTATCTGAAGACAACAAAAACTGTATTTTATTCTCACATTTAAGTGTGTGCTGGTTCATATGGCTGTTTGCACTTGTTCAAAATGAATGGTTTGCTTCTCACACTTAAAATTCCTATCACTACTTGTAGGACAGCAAAGGGAAAGAGCAGCTTGAGTGGTGCACTACATCTCTGCAGGAAACTGCAACTTGCAGCAAGTTTTCTAAACTCCAGGTTAGGATTTGCTAATCTGCTAAGTAGTTTCTAGATATTAACTTCAGATGTCTATTGTTTTTAACAAAATCTCAATCTTTAGATTTTACCAATGAAGACTTGGGAGCCAGGTCTTAGGGGTTAAAAGCTGCTAGCTCAGAACCTTCCCCCTCAGCCAATATTCCAGAAGCAATGCCCCCTCTCCCATGACACCATCTCAAGCAACCTTCTTCAAACTGAATGCCCTTCCCTTTCTGTCCTGCTGACATTCTCTTCTACTCTAGAGTGGTTTTTTTCCCTTAATAATCCTATGTTCACTTCCTGTCAACTGGTCACTTGCTTTGCCTCTTGACTTTAATTCTGTTTACAATATTCAAGCAGAACCTCTTGGATTAAAGGTGTGTGCTAGGGCTGAGCCATACTACAACTAGCAACAGGTTTTTCCAGTAAATACCACAACCTCAGGGTTCAGAGCAGTGATCACATATCCTGCAACAGATGTCAGTGACGTAGAATCACAGGCAGGACACTGATGAAGTAGCCTAGTGAGGAGAGTTGATCCATAGTCTCCAACTGCTCTTCAATATGCTTTGTCTGGAGCCCAGGGTCTTGTGTAGCTGAACAGTTCTTTCTTTTGAGACAGGGTTTCTCTGTGTAGCCTTGGCTGTCCTGGACTTGCTTTGTAGACCAGGCTGGTCTCAAACTTACAGAGGTCGGCCCACCTCTGCCTCCCAAGTGCTGGGATTAAAGGTATGCGCCACCACGCCCCACAAACAGTTCTTTCTTCTACCACTTATTATTTTGTTTCCTTTCCCCCTTTATTGGTGATTAGAGATAGGGTCTTGCTCTGTGGTTCATGCCTGAGAGCTGGCCTGGAATCTAGAGGGCTAGGATTATAGTGTGGACCACTGTGCCCCACCTGCCTATTTTTAGCACACTGTTGCAGGTGATATTATCCCCAGAGAATCTTCTAACATTGTCAAGGATCAGCAGCACTCACAGCACACACACAATGCTCACCCCTAGCCCTGCCATGGCTGTCCTGAAATGAAACTCTCCCTGTATACCAGCTGGCCTCAAATTCACATAGATCTGCCTGCCTCAGTCTCCCGAGTGCTGTGATTAAAGGCGAGCACCCACAACTTGAACTAACTTCTGTCAGAAGCCGTATTTCTGTGCTGTGGCTTAGCTGTACAGAAGCCATGCCTTCGGCTGACCTTTGAGCTGCCCACCCCTGCTGGGAGAATCCTTTGTGTTGTTTAAGATGCTGATCTTTGCTGGAGAAGTTTTGCTGTACTTAGATGTTTGGATTATCTACCACTGTGAGACACAAAAGCAGAGAGCTTTTCCTTTTCTGGGGAATGCCTTCTTTTTGGTCTGCCTAAGGGGCTAGGGGAGGGAGCTTATAACAAGAAATCTGGTGTATCTTCAGTATATATACCGCACCCCCTTGTAATAAAGCGGAGCCTTGATCAGAATCCATCTTGGCTTTCATATCCCCGTGTCTTTGTCCTTTTCTCTCCAATTTGCACCCCCTTTTTTCAGATGGACCCTGGTTTGAATATGTCCCATAAGATGGGACAAACTTCGTTGATGCTTCAGGGAGGATTCCGATTATACTCAGAGCAATAGTCCTGGTTTTTAAAATATAAGTACACCTTTCCTATCTTTAAGACATTTAGCCACTGTTTTTAATCTTTATACATGAGGAAATTGTGAGTCTGATTACCCATCCTTACCCCATAGATCATGGTTTTGTTTTTGTTTCTTAACTTAAAAAATTTTCAGGCAATATATTTTGATTATGTTTTTTACCCTCTTTCAATTCCTCGTGGATCCTCTCTACCTCTCTACTCATCTAACTTCTCTTCTGGGTCAAATTCTTAAGGGCAAGATTCTCTTACCTCAGGGGCTCCAGCGATTTTGAGTTGTAGCATTCCTTTCCGGTCTTTGTCTTCACTGTTTGAGTATTGGATAGTCTGCACTTGGTTGAAGTCCGCTAGGTGTGTGGGCTTTGGAAGGAAAGGCAGAGTTCTTAGGCCACAGACTGGACTCTGCTAGCTGTTATGTGACTCTTTCTAGCCCCAACCACTAGCCTAGTTTCCTCAAGAGCCTTGTCCAGTCAGACACTTTCCTCTGGTCAAAGTCAAAGAGTGTGGCCCTTGGGCTTTTTTTCCAGGTCTGGGCATGCCTGACTGTGGTAACAACTTAAGGAGACCCAGATAAATGAGAGGGTAAGAGAAATCTCAGCTTCCACATAGAGGAATGAAAAAAGGAAAATGAACCATTGCCATAAACCACTTGTTCAGTTCAAGAACCCTGACGGAATTCTCCACCAGAGCAGATTATTTAAATAGTTGAAAAATTTATACAAGTTAAAAATATAGTATGTAAGCATTTACAGAACACTGTAGTGCTATAAGGAATTGATGGCTTATTACCAGCACATGTGTTCACATAAGTTACAATAGGAGCTGTAAGCAGAGGGCAGAAGAACAGGATACAAGGTCCTCGGCATGTTAATAGGAGCTACTCACAACAAAATCTAAGCAGAAGACCAAAGGTCTTTTTTGTTTGTCTGTTGACAAAGTATCAGAATGTAGCTCAGGCTGGCTCCGAACTACCTGCCTTCATTATCCAACTGTTGGCATTATAGAAATATGTCTTCCCAGTAAGAATCCACTCTATATATTCAGTAAAAATAAAGTCTTTAATAATAGTCAACAAATGGTTCTGGCTAATGCCAAAAGGAAACTAGCCTTAAACAGAAAAATTCACCAACTTATATAGGCTGTAGGCTTACACATTCCACATATGCTGTCATCCTTAAATGTTTTGCAAATTACACTTTGAACAATTTAAAAAGATATGGGAGATTTACATAGCAAAGATACTACCAGAATTATTTAAGTACATTAGTGGTTTCTCCCTCCCCCAAATAGCTGTTACCCAGGGGCATCTTGCCTACCCGGCAGATTTAGCTTTCCAGATAAGACACAGGAAACTTGATTAATAGCAGACCAGGACTGCGCCTTTGAGGCAGATTATCTGATATGGGGATGGGCCTAAATGGCTGGTTGTAAACCAGGTTGTCTTCTTTTGTTATGGAAATGGATCTAACCCAAGGTCAATCTTGGTGAATAAACATTAGCAGAAACTTTCTTAGCAAGCCTAAATGTCAATACTGGCACAAAATTTTCTTACAGTTTCTAACAAGTCTGGTAAGTATACCACTTATCTTTCTTTTGTTTTTGTTTTTTTTAATTTATGTATTTATTACATATACAGCATTCTACCTGTATATAACTACTGCAGGCCAGAAGAGGGCACCAGATCTCATTATGGATGGTTGTGAGTCATCATGTCATTGCTGGGAATTGAACTCAGGACCTTTGGAAGAGCAGCCAGTGCTCTTAACCTCTGAGCCATCTCCCCAGCCCACCACTTATCTTTCAATTAGATTAGAGGCAGTGCTCCTTCAGCTAAGTTCTATGTTGTATAACTTAGTATTTCCTAAGCAAGTTTATTAGTAAATCCTATAGGGCATCAATATTAGTGCTTCAAGTCTCTCCTGTGTCACTGGGATTACAAGTGTGGTGTGTGCCATCACACTTGATTTAGATGGCATAATTTTAATTATTAAAGGCATGCTATTAAAGCTTAATAAGAACTGTACCATGTAAAGTCACTCTGTACGTGTACATCGCTGCAGGTACAGTGTTAGACAAGGCACTGATCCACAAGCCTAACTCTAGTGACATACTTTCCATTGGTATGTTAAAATTTGGTTCTGAAACACTAAATGACTAAGCACATCCAAGGAAAAAGACCCACAGAGCATGCTATACAAAATCCATCCAAAGAGAATCTACTGGGCCGGACATCGAACCATGCAATAAGTTTGGCAGTGTTAGACCAGGAAGAGACACTGGCATCAGTGCAGCAGAAGAGGAGAACAAGAAGCAGATGACAAAAGCAATAGGACAAACAGGGGCAAACAAGTTAGATCACATAAATATCTGTGCCGCCAAAATTTGCTGCTCACATGAAACACACACAACAGTGGCAGAAACCTATCAACAAAGGTGAGCATTTTCTATAGGCTTACACTGTACAAAGAAGGATAACCACCCCAATTTCTTAATGTCTTTACTTTTCCCCACAGCGGTAATCATTACTACCTCACCAAGAAAGAGACACAGACACAGATATGAAAAATGAACCCAAAAGTCATAAAGCCAGTGTCAAGAGGCTAGCAACTTTGCAATGCACTCTCAGAAGAAAACAGTGGCTTTTAAGCCCTCTAAACCCCATTTTTCATCAACACCTCTTGAACAAAATGGAGGGAGACTTCTCCATCTAGGACTATGTACAACACCAGAGATAGAAAAGAGGAGAATAATGTAAAATAATAAAGAAAAAAATCTTGCAAAAAAGAAAGAAAAAGAAAAAAGACTACAAACCACATCTAAGGAGTTTAACTAAAAAACATTAAGTCACAGCCACCTGGACATTGTCAAGCTTTTTGAAAGGCCAAGCCATTTACACTTCATCCCTCTGGACTCAGCACTCCTGCTTCTGTGCTGTTGCCAATGCTGTTTCTGCATCTGTTCTGAAGCCTCCGTTTCTACACACCCATCTAATACATGAAAAGTGTGGAGTGTGATCACCAGCGGTAGCACACTGTGCCCTCTATCTAGTCACTGACCACTTGGGAATCTTAGCTAGGCTGGCTGTGGTTTTCCTACTTGTAGTCAGTCTTAAGCTTAGGAGCTTTTAACAAAAGCATTTATTACAAATACCTGGTTTTTATCTCATCTTTTGATAAAAAGAAATTCCTAATTTCTATTTAAAATAATTTATCAAAAATTTTACTGAGTTACTATTTTAATATCCTGTTTTAAATGTCACATCCATGATGAATGTGGTGGTGCATGTCCATAATCCCAGCACTAGGGAGGAGGCAGAGGCAGGCAAATATGAGTTTGAGCCCAGCATGGTCTACATAATGAATTCTATCTAGGTCAGCCATGGATACACAGAAACCCTGTCTCAGGGAAAAGGGGTAAAATGTCCTTGCCACAGTCATGAGAAACTCTTGTTTTCTTCTAAACTATCATTTTTACTTTTCTTGTGTGGATCTACAGTCCACTTGGATTCAAGATCTTGTCACACTGAGTCTCAGGGTTAGATAACCATTCTGTTTTCTCCTGCAGAATTTATTGAAAACTCAATGAAAAATCCCAAGTCAAGACAGTATGGAGAAGTAACTGAAATGCAGTGAGAGTTCTGAGATTGGTATGTTTAAAATAGCAGCCACTAAGAGATTTATTTAGGACGGGGGGAAAAAAGGGAACAACAAAGGAAAACATTTCAGACTCCTGGACCCGTGAGGAGACACATCACAAAGAAAAAGACATATGTGCTGGTAACACAGGCACAGGTAAGAAGTGAACCCAAAGAGCCAGGCTTCCATTCCCAGGATGTTTGCTTTACATTGACAGAAGAACAAAAATACTTCCAATTTCTGCAAATGTAAAAGTCAAGCCAAGTGTGGTAGCTCAAGCCTGTGATTTCAGCACTTGAACAGTCAGAAGCTATTCAACAGTCAGAGCTATTTACACTGTGTGTGACGATGGCCTAGGCTGGTTACACAGTGTTAAGGAAAGGCCAGTCTGCGATACAAAGTGAGACCCTGTCTCACAACAGCAGTAACAGCACCAAAACAAAAACATAATGAAACAAATGAAACTGAAAAGAACTGTAAAAATGGTGGCACAGATTCCATGTATGACTGACTGAGAACTCCATCAAAGAGCTGCAGTCTATTTGGCCTTCCTTGCATGTCCCTGGCTGGCACCTGGCACAAGTATGTATGTGCTCAGCCGCATTTGTTGATGCATGTAACAGGAGCACATAGCGGTTGGATAACCTGAAGATTTCTCTCTGGCCAGCATTTTTCCTCAATGAGGTAAATAAGGGCAACTTGGAAATCAGAATTTTAATTTATGATTCATATTTTTTGTAAAGATTAAAGAGAAGGATTATCTAAAAAGTAGGATGCCAGTACAAATACACTAAAATCACATCTAGAAGTTAGTTTAAAAAAAAAAAAAAGAATCACCGGGCCTGCTGCCGTATGCCTTTAATCCCAGCACTTGGGAGGCAGAGGCAGGCAGATTGCTGTGAGTTTGAGGCCAGCCTGGTCTACAAAGCAAGTCTAGGACAGCCAAGGCTACACAGAGAAACCTTGCCTCAAAATAAATAAATAAATAAATAAATAAATAAATAAATAAATAAATAAATAAATAAATAAGAATCATAGCATAGGTCAGTATAGAGTGCCTGCCTAGAATGTGCAAGGTCCTAAATTGCAATGAAAAAAAAATAAAAATAAGGCCTCAAGGTAAGCTGGAACAGCCCCACCAGTTTTCACTCATCCACCTAATTTGTCTAATTCATTTCCCTTCAAGGCTAAGGAACTCCAAAGGCAATAAACTAAAGTTTCCGTGTTTCCCACACCCCACCTGAGCAAGAAGATCATGTAATGAATAAAGGCATTTCCTTGCAGAATACAGTCAAGTCTCTCATGTGAATGCTCTGTTCAGTCCTCAACTCCACTCCACAACCAAACCCATGAGTCCTCCAAAGAGTCAACTTACATTGCAGCCTTTGTCTGTCAGGTAACTGATCCCTTCTTCTGGGCCGATGGCCAGTTCCACAGAAATAATCCAACTTGACTTTGGAAGGACAAACAAGTAGAAACAGGTGCCAGAAGGAAAAAAAATGATTTTAGATATGGAGCCATGAATACATCAAAGGACTTGGGTTGGGAGAAGACTTGGTTTGCTATTAATCTAATCTAACCAAGTAAGATAAAAATATTTATAACTTCACTGACCCAGGATCTACTAAGCCTGGTCACTCTTGAATCTGGGAAGCCATTGTTTTCTCTAGGAAGATTATCTCAACAGGCAAACTAACCCTAGGAGTACAGCTAATCAAATTGCAGACCAGAATAAAAAACATCTACTTATGAATACAGGTACACAAAAATAATTTTATTATCTAATTAATGCACTTTTTTCCTGCTTTCCCCTTATGATTAAATATCAAAGCAGTGTTGTTGTTGTTGTTGTTGTTGTTGTTGTTAAAAACTATGACAAACTAGTTTTCCTTTTATCAGAAATGTAGGACAAAAAAAACTTAAACTAGTCTCCACCTTCCAAGGTCCCATACTTACTCCAAGGGCACACTTGAAGCACTCTTTGTCAAATCTGTACACTGGAGAGAGAATCTCAAAGAATTTCAGGATGCTTTCTTCTCTGTTAAGGTTGGCAAACTGCCTAAATGTTTGCTGGATCAGTTTTCTTAGTGTTTTGGCCTGAATGATAAAGTTAAATATGTTTTCAAGTCAACCAAGAGAAAAAATTGCAATCATACTCATACCATTTACATTACTTAAAAAACTCACTTGCCAAATAACTAGTAGAGCATTAAGTGTTATAAAATCCACTTTAACAAACTTTGTCCTGTGGCCAGTTTGAAAGGTACAGTTGAGCAACACAGGGCTTTATTCCTTCAGCAGAAGTTTAAGATAACAGCATGCATATTAAACATGTGGCACATAGTCATTAAACCATGTACCACAGGGGTGCGTGGCCAGTAGCAGAAAAAGTGAAGACATATACAGGCACTCACATGTTCCAATACCATTTCTTAAAGTGCATAGATAATTTACTTTAAAAGTCTCTTGTTCTTGGATCTAAAAAGTAGAGTTTCAGAACACTTTCTTCAGAAAAATTGAAAACATATAGCAAGGAGGAGGATCTAAAAAACCACTCAATACAATACAAATTGTGGTATGTACTTTCACAACCAATATCTATGAAAGCTATAAAACATTTTATGATCTAGTTTAGGGAGGTCGAAATCCTATCTTACTGTTATACAACAAAGACAGCAGTCAATCTGTTCACACAGAACAGATGCTTTTAGAAGAGAGCTCATTGTGGCTTCATATACACACATACAAAAGAAATAAAACCCACCACCTATAGTATTTTACTTTACAATCACTGGTCTTCTGTCCTCAGAACTCAATGTGGAGTTATTGTTTCCTTGCCTCCCTGGGGTCTCACACACTGAAGATCAGGAGCTTACTCTCTAGGAAGCCCTGTCTCTATTCCCACATATTTATATATGAAGACAGCACTCCAATGAGTAACAGGAGCAGAAGCCAGTGTAGGCCATGGCATGAACTTAGCTTCTATACTGCTAACAGTGATTATATACTTCCTTGGGAAACTTTGAATAAAGGAGTGGTACTTTCTGAAGTAGGTTTTGTCAGGGATGCCAACAGTAGGAGGTGGGGTGGGACTAAGTTGGAGGTTTCCCACTAACTCAGGCAGGAAGGAACAGTGTATGTAGGTACAAAAGCAGAAAATAATTAAGAGGTGGTCAGACTCTGATTTTATTTTAGAAATGTAAGATGCTTCAGGTAGGAACTGGTATTACACTAACAAGGCAAAAAGTGGAAACAATATGGCAGACAAAGGTTGGATGAACATCAGGGGATATCAGAATCCAAGTGGATCCATCGCACAAAGTGATGGAGCTGGGGGTGGAGGTGGGCAGTAGCTAACACAGCCCAGAGGAAACGAAAGCCAGGATTCTAGTGGACCAAGGTCAGAGAGCTAGGCTACGTGGTCTGCTGAATCTTGACAGTGAAGGGGAAACAGAACAGCTAAGGCCTAGGTAGAACTGTAGTCGCTGAGGAGGATGCAGGGAAACCAGGAGGGAAGAGCTTGCTCTGGTGGAGTCGCAAAGGTGAAGGCTAAGACTCAGGAATAAGAAGAGACATTGCAGACAGAGGGCTGGGGCAACAAGAAATGTAGCTACATGATTAAGTGTGCAGCTATTAAAATGAAAACCAGAGTGGACAAAGAACAAGATTTCATGAAGACAACTGATCCTGAGTTGAGAGAAGGCAGATTTAGGGTCCAAAGGGTCATGTGATCTGTTTTAGATGCTCAGTGTGCTCTTTGGCAAAAGGGGTGATGAGTGGAAAGATGTGAAGGATAAAACCACATGTAGTCACACTACAGCAGGCAAACCAGGCAACCAACTGGAAGGGGAGGATGACACTATGTACGACAAGAGGGACTTACAATGACCTGGTGCTTGAACAGAACTAAAGCGGGGCTGCCTGGTGAACAGAATACAACAGTACTAATTCAGTACTTTTCTGTAGCCTAATATTTCCAACCTAGACCATCAAGTAGACAGCTGAGCAAATCTGGAGTTCAGGAAAGGGCAGCCATCAGCTCAGGTTACAGACAGAGCATCTGCCAACCAGGCGGACAGGAAGGAATGGAGAGGAGGAGAGAGCCAGATGTTGACAGCTAGCTACTTTAACAACACTGGAACTCTAATGAGAGTGAAGCAGAAGGGGAGCACGGAGATTCCAGCTCCTCTGAGTAGAACTAGTCCTGGCTTTGGATCATGCTTGAACTAACAGAAGTAAATGTGTGCAAAGTCAGTATGGCCCAACTATAAAAATGCACCACACTGATAGTGGCCTTTGAAACTTTAGGAGTCTGGGAATCCCAGCAAATACTGGCCTTGACTAAGACACTGTCAAAAACTACTGGCCAGACTAAAGAATTAAGTCATCTACCTAAGTATGCTTAAGTGTGAAACCAGTTCATATGGAGAGAGCAACTGCGTATGAACGTGCAAGAGTATCATGCAGATACACCACCCAGAACTGCTGCTCTTCAGTTATATTAATCTAACAAATCATCTCCCATTAGTCAACCTAATGATAATCAGATGCTGTTAGCCACATGGATTACTATGAGTTTTCATATAAATGTTCATGTAAGGCTAAGAAAATTTGCTATAAAACAATGAAAGGCTGAATGCATTCTGAAGAATCACATAGCACAGCCCAGGCTCAGTACAGACACATCAGTAGTGCACAAAGTGTCTCTTCTATCGAAAGGGCCTGGACTCAAGGGCAAGTGCCTCAAGCAGAGGTCAGCTTTCACTTCCCCTGGCTCCCCCCAACAGATCCTAGCATACGCAGGTGCCAGCAATACCCTAGAAAATTACTTTATTATGTCATGCCTTATTGAAATGATTATGGGTTGTTGTTATTATTATGAGCCTATATTATGTATTGTTGTTGGTTTTGAGACAGTCTTGATATGTACCTGGGCTAACTTTGAACTTGAGATCCTCCTACCTCAGCCTCCAAGTACCCAGGTCTTTATTGTATCACTTGGAAACTGGAGAGATCCTTTGATCTTTCAGCATTTGTAGTTTTGAAATAAGATTTCTGTTGTTCAGGAATATGGAAATACACTAAGGTTTGACTGTTTTGACTTGCCATCTAGGTCTAGGTCTACCATAGAATCGTTAAGATGGTAGGCAGAATTTCCTCAGTCCTGTTCCTTGTACAACCAAGAAACACTATGACACTATTCATTGAATTCCTTTCCAAACTGTATACACATTCATGTTACTAGTCTCCTAAACTGAGAGCCTGCTTGCCTCTTCATCATTCATGACCTTGATACATCTGAGGAGAAACATGAGAACTATAGCATGCCCCTGAACTTGAGTTTACTAATGTTACTGAAATAGTGATTTTAACCATGTATCTAAAATGTTAAGATACCTTGTCTGTTATTCTCAACACCCAAGGCATGTGCAGCCTGTTCTCTGTTTTTGGAAACATCACAGCTCAGTCAAGTTTTACCATTCAATGAGAATGTTAACTACAATCTTTTAGAAATTTAAATCTGGGCTGGAGAGATGGCTCACTGGTTAAGAAAACTGTCTGCTCTTCCAGAGGTCCTGAGTTCAATTTCCAGCAACCACATGGTTGCTCATAGCCATCTATAAAGTGATCTGATGCCCTCTTCTGGTATGCAGGTGTATATGCAAATAGAGCACTTAAAGTAAGACAAAAGGATTTCAAGAGAAAAATATAAAGACATACCTTGCTTATGGAAAAACTAACACTAATAAACCTAGCCATTCAATTGAGCTAACTCCAAAATCAAAGAGGAGCTCAGATATGTATTTCTTGTTGCAGTATTTCTTGTGGTTGTTTCTGATGGAGAGGCTGCCTATACCTATTGTGTGAAATGGGTGCTGTATAGCTTATGGGAACAGCTTCACAGTAGTACCAAAGTCCAGAGAAGTTTGCTGGCAGGTGGAGGGGGCAACAAGGAAATTTACGAAGAATGGGAAGAAATCTTGGCCTAAGGATATAGTTGCTCCTGATTAAAGCTATTTAAGAGACAAACAGTATGTTTGTGAGATGTTTCAGTTGGTAAAGGTACTTACTGTGCTGGCTAGTTTTATGTCAACTTGACACAAGCTAAGTCATCTGAGAGGGAGAGAAGGAAGCCTCACCGAGAACCTCCAGATTCCTGTCCAGGTTGAGTCCTGCCTTGGCTTCTCTCAATGAACTGTGTCAGGACATGTTAGCCAAATAAACTCTTTCCTTCCCATGTTGCTTTTGGTCACAGTGTTTCATTGCAACAATAACCCTAAGAAGACATCAACAAGCTAGACAACTTAATAGCCTGATGCCCAGGCCTCACATGGTAAAAGAAAAGAGCCAATCCCACAAGCTGTATTTTGATTTCCATGTGTGTTCTATGGCATGTTCAAATATGTATGTGTACACACATACACAAATACCTGTATGCACATACATACACTAAATGAATAAATGTGAAAAAATTGAAGAGAACATGTAAGAAAATGGTTCTCAAAGCCTTCTTCATATGTGAGTTTGGTGCAGCTGTAGACAGCTAATGATAGCTAAAAATGAGCTCTGCCTATATCCAAATGCCCAGGTATGACATTATAACACCTGCTATGAGTCAACTTCCTACAAATCCCAGGTTCTTTAGCCATCTCCAGCTTTCTAAGCATGACCACTGCCGCTCACATTTTCCTTGACCACTCTTTCTGCTTCTGTTCCTTGGTTTTCAATCTGTCATGCAGACTGCTATCTCGTTGTCCTTATCCCTTTCTGTGAAAGATGCAGGCCTCTTGCCCCATAGAGAGCACTGGCCATAGAGATCACACACTGACTCAACTCAAAGCATAATCAGGGCTGAGCCCTCACTACTCGGCCAGATATAGCCAGAGAAAAAGCATGCTGGAATGGAGCAGGACAAAAGAGGTCAAGAAGGACAGAGCTGGGAAAGGCCTGAAGAGTGTGGTGGCAGCAGGGCAGATGCCCCTCT
>OU015748.1:74203442-74242251 GCA_907169655.1 Acomys percivali | reverse complement strand
ACAGACAGACAGACAGACAGACAGACAGACAGACAGACAGACAGACAAGAGTTTTGTGACCTCAGTTTCTTCAAACCTATGGAACTGTTTTTTTTTGGAAAGTGCTTCCGTGACCCTTTCAGGTATAGCAGATAGAAGTTTACCATCGATTACTGATTACAACTGGCTATTGTTATTCGTTTATATGCCTTATGGAAAAACCTGATTTTGCCATATGCAGTTTGTCTACCACATGCAGCTTGTCTGTCACAGCTTTTCCTTGTGACTGGACACTTTACTCATGTATACATTGTCTGATATTCTAAATAAAGTCTGCTACTGCATAAGACTTTAGTTCACCTCATTTTTAGGCCCAGCTCTCCCAGGCTCACACCATCTCTAAAACAGTCATCAGTAAGCTCTTCAAAGAAAAGAAAACTCAAATGACTAGTCCTGGCTCAAAAGGTAAGTGTGTAGGGAGGAGTGTCAGAAATACCAGAAATTTTGCTAAGTTGGGTATACACTCAGGCCTGTCATCATTATTAAAAACCTCAAAACACTTGGTCAAGAAACAGATCAGAAAGTACAGTTTGGACCTGCTTTTGAAATCTACCGCCTACTTTGGGTACTGAACCAGTAATCTGTCCACTAGATGGCACTGTGTTCCAGGAAGATGAAATGTACCTTTAAAGACATGGGATCAAAAAATCATGGAAAAATAGAAAGGGACCAATGAGAAAAGTGAAGTTCAGGTAATGTACAGGTATTCCTCCCTGCTGTGAGTCTCAGCCAAGAGTCGCTAATAGTAAGGCAGAACCTTCATAGAACTCTGGCTGCCTTAGAGAAGCCTGGATGAAGAAGTAAGGTTGTCCATTCCCACTGTATACAGTGGTTAAGAATGTGTTCGTTTAGAACCCTAAAGATCAGGTTTTTTTTTCCCCCTCTGAAAATAGCCTGGAAGCCCTTCCAGTCAGGAGAGCTTTGGCCTAGAGTACAGCGGTTTGGTGCAGGAGGGGTGACTGGTTGGACGGCAAGCTGCGGAGTTGAAGAGAAGTATTGTGACCCAGGAGACTCTGGAAACAGTGGAGTACCTGGATAGGTGATATGTTCATGGGAGAGAGTGCTGATCTAGCCTTGTCAAGTATTGGTGACCTCAATACTTGTGCAGTGTTGAGTCCTGCCCCCAACCCAAGGTAACTTTATATCTATCACACACTTATCCAAGGGATACAGATTATCTAATAAGAATCAAATGCCCATCAGAAACCCATATAGATCCCTATGTCGATGCTGCTCACATTCTCTTAGGCAAAAGAGACAACAAAACCAATATAGCAAAACACAGTACAAGCAAAGATGATTAAAGTGGTTTAAAAGGCAGAACACTTAGAAGTAAAATGCTGCAGAGGGAAAAAGACATTTTCCTCAGCGGTGCTGCCACTGGGAAGTTGCCCATGTTTCTCCTTACCCAAGTGCTTGTTAGTATCTTGACTGGTTGAATTCTCCCTCCCCTCAAAAACATTAAGAATTCTAGGTGGTAGGATTATAACCTCAATAACACCACCTCAGATGTCAGCATGTCAGCAGTGTATTAGCACTTTCAGTGTGACTCTTTTCTCTAAGCCTGTGGCCTCCTGCTGCAGCAGCCACCTTCCACCTCTTGGCTCTCATTTTCAGATGTACATGGAAGTCTCACCTAACTTCTATCAGTCTGTTCATCAGGGATGTGAAGGAGCAGGTGAAGCTGGCCCCTCACTGCCACATTACTGTTCATCAAAGGAAAGGCACTGAAACAGTGGATGCGCACGTCTGTAATCCTAGCACTGGGGAGGCAGAGGCAGGTGTGTCTTCTGAGTTTGAGGGCAGTCTAGCCTAGAGCAAGTTCCAGGTCAGCCAAGGCTACACAAACAAACTCTCTGTCTTGAACCCCCTCAGACAGGAAAAAAAAAAAGGCACCCCAGTTGCACTATGTTTGAAATAACAAAAGGAAAAGTAATGAAATCTTTAGTTTATGGGAAGAAGAAAGAAAAACAAACCACAAGTATCCAAATAGTGTGTTCCTACAGTTACATATTCACCTTATTATTTTAAATGTTATAAAAATCACTCTTTTGAAATGTGCTAAAATTGAGAGGTATTTGTAAATTACCATTTATCTTTAAATTTTCTTATAGTAGTATCTTATCAAGTTTATAGACTATTTAAATGATTTTTCTTCTTATGGAAAAAGAAAAGAGAGATCTTGAAGTTGGTAATGAACAGTTAATATTCTGAATATGCACACTTTTTCTGTACTGAAAAGGTATATATAAATTGTAAAGGCTCTGAGGTACCCAGGCTGACTTGGTATTGTGCAAGCCAGGAATAACAGGAGTCAAGCATCTCCTTAGCTAAGACCATTCATAGGGCACAGACCAGCCCCTGAAGTATACATGGTGGAAGATAAGATCAAAGTGATGTGTCTGTAAGTATCTGTAAAGCACTGAGAAAATTAACTGCTAATCTAGAAATGAGGAAACAGGCTGAAAAGATGGCTCAGTGGTTAAGAGCACTGGCTGCTCTTCCAGAGGTCCTGAGTCCAATTCCCAGCACCAACATGGTGGCTCACAGCCATCTGTATTATGATCCAATGCCCTTTTCTGGTGTATGTGAAGACAGCATACTCATATACATAATAAACAAACAAACAAACAACTTAAAGAAATAAGGGAAACTAAAAGAAAGATTCCAAGATGACAGAATTTTGCCACCAAAAACTATCTACACACACACACACACACACACACACACACACACACACACACACACACCTACCTTCTAAGGCTGGGCACAATGGTCTTGTAACCCCAACACAGGAAAGATGGAGGCAAGGGGATCTACAGTTCAGGATCACCCTGAGCTACAGACCAAGTCGAACACCAGCTAGGGACTAGTTCAAAAAGCCAAAACCAACAAATAAACATTCTGGGATTTTTTTTCTTTTTTTCTCCCCCCTCCCCACTCCCAGGGAGGAAGGTTTCTTTGTGTAGCCTTGGCTTTCCTGGACTCACTTTGTGGTCCAGGCTGGCCTTGAACTCACAGTGATCCCGCCTGCCTCTGCCTCCCGAGTGCTGGGATTACAGGCATGCACCACCACGCTCAGCCTTTAATAAACATTCTTATAAACAACCTAGTTTATGGGGGAGAAAAACAGACAAGAATTGTGGTACATGTCTATAATCCTGGCTTCTTGGAAGCTGACAAAGGCTGTGTGGCTGTGTGTGTGTGTGTGTGTGTGTGTGTGTGTGTACACGCACGCACACACACACACGTTCACCTGTGTACACACATATAAACGAATAATGAGTAATGTCTAAAAGCATCCTGAGACTGAGATACTGTAAAGGTGTTTTGGCTGATAAAGCAACTTGCAGGTCTGCAGAAATCTCTAGCTGTACATAAAAAGCCCTATAGGAACCTGTATTGAGATTCATGCTTGAAGCTATGTATATTGTGGAATAAATAAACCTAACATTTGGACACTGAAGTGGGAACTGGGGGAGGCAGAAGTGGTGATATTCCCTGGATCTCCTCAGAAGTCACCATTGAAGTTTTCAGAAATGAAGCCCCTGTAGCCCAAGTCACCCCATCTAGGAGACAATTTAAGAGTGTAAGTGGGAGTCAAGAGTAGCAGAAGACTTAGACAATGCTGGCATAACAAGATTAGCGTCAAGTACAAAACATAAGACAGGCATGTAAAAGAAAAAGGGGGAGTGAGGAAATAAAACTGAATATGCACATATGAACACAGAGGGTACTAAGAATGAAGGAAAACATGCCATCACAGAGCCCAGAATTGCAGTGGGAATGGCAAGTAGTAACCTAAATCACCCAATCAGCAGGGCCAACAGGAAAAAAACTATTACAACAGAATATGTATGTATAGTGACACATGGCTTGAATCTCAGCATTCAGAAGACAGAGGCAGGTGGATCTCTGTTCAGTTCCAGGACAGCCAGGATACACAGTGAGACAATGGGGGATTCTGGGGAGATATACCTACAGGAACATTGGAGAGATAATGGCAGACATTTTCCAATGAAAACATGAACCTATAGAATTAAAAAGCATACTTTAAGCTGGGCATGGTGGCACAGCCTTTAATCCCAGCACTGGAGGCAGAGGCAGGAGGATCTCCGTGAGTGGGAGGCCAGCCTGATTTACAAATTAAGTCCAAGACAGCCAGGGCTACACAGAGAAACCCTGTCTGAAAAAAACAGAAAAGAAAGAAAGAAAGAAAGAAAGAAAGAAAGAAAGAGAGGGAGGGAGGGAGGGAAAGGAAAAGAGAAAGAAAGAGAAAGAAGGAATCACCCTCCCCAAAAGCATGCTGTCCTAAATTTCTAGAACATCAAAAATGAAGATAAGTGAGTATATGTTCACACACAACAAAACAACAAATATTAAATCTACCAGTTAAAACACGATCTGAAAAAAAAATCTAGTGTGAATGATATTTACAAGAGATACAGCTAAAAATTTAAGAACAGAAAAAGGGCTGGAAATATGACTCAGCCATTAAAAGCACTGGTTGGTCTTGCAAAGGGTTCAGGTTTGAATCTCAGCATGCACATAGAGGCTCACAACCATCTGTACTGGTCATTTCACAGGATCTGACACCCTCTTTTGATTTCCTCAGGCACCAGGCATACAAATGGTGCACATCCACCCATGCAGGCAAAATGTTTACGCACATTTAAAAAAAAAATCTAAAAAAGAAAATAAGATGCCAGGTGTAGTGGCAAATACCTTTAATCTATAAAGTGAGTTCCAGGACAGCCAGGGCTACAAACAGAAAAACCTCGTCTCGAACCTCCCCTCCCCACAAAAGAAAGGAATGAAAGAAGGGAGGGGGAGAGAATAGACTAAGGCAAAATATCAAAAGTAAAAAATTATTAGACACAGAAATCACTAAATAGAGTTTAACAACAACAAAAAACATACACATTCTGTTTGTAAGACTAAACATGGAACCTCTAAACAGAAAGAAAACACTAAAAACCTCTTGCTAGTAAACTAGCAAGGCCATTGGAGTGTTGGATATTTTACTGTGCTTCTTTTAAGGTTCTATACAGACACCCCATCAGTACCTACTGGTAAGAAGGCCAACTAGAAAACAAGCACACTGTGCAGCAAGTGCCCAGCCTTTAGAAAGTGTTGGGCTTTACCTCTCTGAGCTAGACCACAGCCAAAAGCGAACTTTTTAAGCAAGGCTGAAAAACTTATAAAAGTTGATGACATGTTGAGCTAGAAATGATCATAATGAGTGAGTTAACCCAGAAGCAGAAAGACTCAAATGGTATATACTCACTTATATCTGCATACTAGCCCAAGGGGCATGTCCCATGAAAGCCTTCCCTTACCTGGAAACTGGGACAGATGGGAGGACATCCTATTGGGACTCTAGATGAGAAAAGCATGGGAGAATAGCAAAGTAGAAGGATCCAGAGGGTCCTAGAAACCTACAAGAAGAACATTATGATAGGCAGATTTGGCCAAGGGGTCCTGCTCAAACTAAGGCACCAGCCAAGGACAATATAGGCGGTAAAATTTAAACCCCTACCCAGATCTAGCCAATGGACAGAACAGTCTCCACACTTGAGTGGAGAGTGGGTTATGACTTTCTCATGTACTCTGGTGCCTCATATTTGACCATGTCCCCTGGAGGGGGGGACCTGGTGGCACTCAGAGGAAGGACAGCAGGTTACCAAGAAGAGACTTGATACCCTATGAGCATATACAGAGGGAGGTAATCCCTCTGAGGAATAGTCATAGGGGAGGGGAATAAGGGGAAAATGGGAGGGAGGGAAGAATGGGAGGATACAAGGGATGGGATAACCATTGAGATGTAACAAGAATAAATTAATTAAAAAAAAAAAGTTGATGACATAAAGGAAAAAGAACATCATGTTAAGTGGAGATTGTGTGGAGACACAAGCAATTACTGTAAAATTCTCTTCACTTTGTCACATATTTCATGCATTTACATAACAAAATATGGTGGTGGGGGTGGTCTTAACTTATCCACTAAGACAAATTCACAAAATCAGGGATATTTTTCAGACCATGCTCTGACCAGACACCACTAGGATAACAATGAACCTTTAAAAAGCAAAACAAACAAAAAACCCCAGCCAGACCTGGTGGTGGCACTCAAGAGACTCAGGACAAAGGATCATGAGTCAGTCAGCAGACTACACACTGAGACCTTTTTTCAAAAAGCAAAACATAAATACAAAGTAAGCATGCGCGCGCACACACACACACACACACACACACACACACACACGAAAGATAAGAACAGAAGCCAATTTATTGATTTTATTTCTTCTTCTTAAAAAATTTTTTAATATGCATGGGTATTTTATGGAGGCGTATGCTTGGTATCCTCGGAGGCCAGAAGAAGGTGTCAGATCCCTTGATACCGGAGTTACAGATAATTGTGTACCACTATGTGAGTGCTGGGAATTGAACTCAGGTCCTCTGAAGAGCAGCAAGTGACATCTCTCCAGTCCCAATTTACAAAGGTTTTAAAAGAAACATTTAACAATTTTTCTTAAAAGATTTTTAAAAATTTACGTATGAGGCTGTGTAGGTGTCTGAGTGTATGCTCTATGTACATGGGTACCCATGGAAACCAAAAGAAGTGTCAGATGCACTAGAGTTATAAGTGACTGTGAGGCCCTCCAAACTTGGGCTTTAATTTTTATACAGAGTTAAGCACAGGTTAGTTAATGGGATGGTCATGATGGAAGGGGAGATGTGAGAAAGAGGACAGAGGAAGAAGGGAGACACAGGCTTCAGAAAAGGATGGGTATATACACTCAAGGGGGGGGTGGATGTGTACTTCTTCAGAGGATGCCCTCCCTACAAAGACACCTTCTACATAAGGTTAGACAAAACTGCAGAATCCACATCTAACCTAATCCCATTTACACTAGAAACAACTCACGCAACACACATTTTGAAAGGACTAAGTTCTTCTTTTTTTTTTTAAATTTGTTTCTCTCTGACCACAATTTCCCCTTCCTCCTCTACACCCACTCCTCTTGCCCCTTAGATCCAGTCCTCCATGCCCTTCAGAAAAGGGCAGGCTTCCCAGGGATATTGACCAAAACAGACCATCTCATGCTGCAGTAAGACTAGACACTTGCCCCATATTAAGGTTAAACAAAGCAATCCAGTAGGAGGAAAAGGGTCCCAAAAGCAGGCAAGAGTCAGAGACAGCCTCTGTTTCCCATGTTAGGTGTCTCACCAAAAAAAAAAACAAAAAAAAAAACAAAAAACAAAAAAAACCCTAAGCTTTATAACCATAATATGTATGCAGAGGACCTAACTCAGACCCATGCAGGCTCCCTGGTTGTTGGTTTAGTCTTTGTGAGCCTCTATGAGCGCTGGTTTGTTGATTCTGTGGGACATTTTCTTGTGGTCTCCTTGAGCCCTCTGGCTCCTACAAATGATTATTTATTAAAACCTAGAAGGTGTTATGGGATATGAACCCCTTCCTCAATTTGACAATGTAACAAATTTTCTCTAGAGAACATTGAATTACCTTTGAAAACAAGTAACACTCAACTGATGACACCTGCACTTTTTTACTCATTTTTGCTAGTGTTCTTTGGAAGAGTTCTACAGTTTGGTTTTATGCCAGTTGATCATCTTTCCTCTTTACTGTGGCGATTACAGTCACCTCACACTCAGTGCTGGAATCGTGACACCAATTTTCTGCTAATAACAAGAAACAGGTACCAGCATGACCACTACTGTATACCAGAAAGGACTTCTGATCAAGCAGCAGTAGAAGAGTCAGGTCTGGAGTCAGCCATTCTGCATATGCAACCACCAATCTTTGGAAGGACATCATACAAATGTCATACTCCACAGTCATGACTCCTGTGGCAGGAGTGCAAAAGCTCAGGTATTTAGAGAACAACGTTATAGTCATAGGACATGAGGCCCTTTTCTTTCAGTAGCTACCGTGTTTACCTGTGTGATCACTACACATAAATACAAACTGACCACTTCAGATCTTGTCATTAAGGCACTAAGCCATATCCTCTAAGAAGAATTTGACTTACACGCTTGCTCTGTCTCTTCTTCCTTTGTTCAAGTAGTAATAACCACTAGCCTTGACCTGTAGTGACAATTCTGGAACTTTGGTTTCTTTGAAAGACACAGAATTAATCCCAGAATTCGGGAGGTAGAGGCAGGCGGATCTTTATGAGTTCGAGGCTAGACTGGGCTACAAAGCGAGTCCAGGACAGCCAAGGCTACACAAAGAAAAAACGAAATCACAAAGAAGCAAACAAACAAAAGACAGAAGTAGTGTAACAGCATGCTTTCATTTTAATCCCAGGTATGGCGATATGGGGCGACTTTGTAGCAGCTGACTATGATTTGCCCCATACTCTAGCAGAGGCATGAATGGTTTTACCAGCTACACAAAGTTTATGTGAGTGTGTGCCCTTTGGAGCACTGGGGGCTTTTCAGAAGGTATATAAATGCTAGAGCCCCGTGAGCTGCTTGTTGGTGGGTGGATGCTGTTGGTGGAGGTTTGTTCAGTTGTTGTACACAAAGAAGAAACAAGAAGAAGAAATTAGATATCCTGAGGGCAAAGACAAACTTGCCCCAAGGAACCTGGCACCCCTAATCAGCAGAAGTAGTCTATGGATGATGTTGTCCCCTTTCTGACTTTAGTCAATGATCTCTTTCCTTTCCTCTCTATCCTTTTTCCTTTTATCCAGTGTTGGGGAGTTGAAATGGTAGAAGAAAAGGGGTGGAAGAAAAAAATAACCCATACAGTAGCAAGTAGATATACTGACTTGTTTAAAGGAATCTTAAAGTCCATTTTTCTGCTAGCTCATAAAAACATCACACCACAATGTTGAAGGTGCCATGCAAAACCCCAATTCTTCCTCTTCTGTTTATTTATTCTGTTACCTGAATTTCTGTAATTTCTAGAAGTCAATTTTACATGAACTGTACTGCAAAACCTGACTCATTTCTAACTTAGGAACTTACACTTAAAACTTTCTCCAAATACTTCACCCAGAATGGATACCTGTCATCCTAGCACTTGGGAGTGAAGGCAGGAGGATCAGATGTTCAAAGCCAGCAGGTTAAATGAAACCCTATCTCATACAATCACCATCACCACCAAAAACAAAACAATCTACTGAAAAGCAACCTTTAATGATTTCTCTAATTCTATCTGTCTGGATTTTAAGCACTAAGGAGTCTTTTAAGGCTGAAGAATGTAGGTAGCTATTTTAAATAAAAAGATAAACTACAGTGAATGCTAGACCTAAACTATCTAAAAAAGGACAGTAAAAATTCTGCTGCAAATCACTTCTTTTGTACTCATCTCATCAATTAGTGGATACAATGCACATGATATAACTTCATGAACTTATTTACTGTCTTGCATACATGCACTGTCACCAACCTAATGCAAGATGTCTTAAGCTCAGAAAGTGGAAGATGCATTAGCTTTGGGCACTTTGAAACATGATGGACAGTCTGGACCTGTGAAGGCTTCCCAGTAACTAAATTACTTTATACTACCTACTACTACCAGTAACTGTTTTCCAGAATACTTTTACTTTTCTTTTTCTGTGACCATAGCTGCATTGCAAGCTCCTTTTTTTTTTGGGGGGGGGGGGGCCAAGACAGGGTTTCTCTGTGTTAGCCTTGGCTGTCCTGGAGTTGCTTTGTAGACCAGGCTGGCCTCAAACTCACAATGATCCACCACCTCCCTCTGCCTCCTGAGTGCTGGGATTAAAGGCATGTGCCACCACACCCAGCTGTAAGCTCCTATTTTCAAGATGGAGGAAATGTTAAAGTCTCATACTATAAAAGTATTTGAACTGATGTAAAAAGTCTAAATAAGATCTAAAATCATTTATAGTCTTCATTACAACAGATGATCTCTGGGTGACCTTTGATAATATTTTAGCACATCTTTCAAAATACCACAAGAACTCCAGTAACAGTACAGATGGAAACTACAGTGGTAACGACAGTAAAATGGGGCTTCACTCAGATACAGTAAATATCAACTGCCTTGCTCAATTGATTATCAACAAAATGAAGTACAGAACTTCTATCAAGACAAAAATTCAATTTCTCTTACATATATTTAAAATAACCAAACACAAGAGACAAATATATAAGCTAGTATTACCACCAGAATTTTAAAAATAATCTACATTCTCTAATACATGAATAGCAAATAATTCTCACTTTTCCATTTGTTAAAAAAGAATCTTTAATTGATCTACAGAGAAAGTGAATAATTAATAACCAATTTATGGGCAATTCTGAATTTCAATGTAAAACAGAAGCACAGTATCATTTCAGTGAAATGTAGTAAATAACTTTTAAAAAAAACCAAACACATTTGTCTTATGTATACATGTATGAACGCTGTCATAGTCATACACATTATTAGCCGTAAGACATTTATCAATACATGTAAATGTTTGTAAATGTAACTACGGTCATCATAATTTTTTTCTTAAAAGTGTTTTCTCCAAATAAAGACTGAGAAGACCATTACCTCAGGCAATTTCTAAGTAGAGATGAGCTAGGAAGAGGTATGCTTAGAGTCTACATGGGCAGCTCATACGTGCAGTACTTACTCTAACACTTCATAGTTGGATTTCTTCTCTAGGGCGTTGCCCCGCATCTCCCAGTAGGATCGCCTGAAATCAGGGAACACATATGTTGACATGTGTATAAAAGTAATGTTTAGGCTGTTAAATGGCAATCAACTGGGGAAAACAGATAGAAATAATAGGTAAGTAATGTGAAACCCTTTCACAGTTTAATCACAATTTTACTGATAATTTTATAAAAGAGGAAAATACCTAGAAAATTAAACAAACACAAAATCAATGTAGCACTATCACCTACCTAATTTCCAGACAACCCAACTTCAAAGCTATTTCTTGGTCTACTTGATCCGCTATCTCTAGCATGTAGTCACTCTTCACCTGAAATAAAGGAATCGGAGACAGGAATATTGGCAATATGATCAATCACTAAATGTTTGCTGAATGCTTTTTACATATTTGTTCACATTCAGTCAATAACATTACTGAATTTTGGATATAAAAGAAAACAAAAACAAACCTAAAGACCTAAGTCTTTTGTGCAATGCACATCAGAGGACAGCTTTGTGTTGTTCGTTCTCTCCTTCCACCTTTACATGGGTTTCAGCAACTGAGCTCAAGTTGTCAGGCTTGTACAGCAAGCATCTTTACTTACTGGGCCTTTTAACAAGGCAGGCCTGTGCAGTCTAAGACTGCTTCCCTGTGCAGCTTTGACCAACTGATATATTGCACTACAACAATGCTCTGCTGCTTCATGCTCTTCCCACTCAGCCCAAAGCAGAAACAGGCAGCAATTTTTTTTTCTGAGCAGTAACTCTACTTCCCCAAGCATTTGGGAGCCTCAGAGCAAGGGCCACAAAAATTCATGTTCTTCAAAACCCAATGTGCAACCTCATAGTAGCCACCTAACTGTCCACTCTATATTATTAATCTGTGTTGTTGGGACTGCCCCCTTCCCCCAACTGAATGTCTCTCCCTTCTACTTCCATCCTCCCGAGTTCCTCTTTACTCTCTCCGGTTTTTCCCTGTCAACTGATTGCTTGTCCTGCCTCTTGACCTATGGTTGCCTTTATTTAATTCTGTTCAAGCAGAAAGCTCTTGGATCAAAGGTATGTGCTAAGACTGAGCCACACGAAAACTAGAAACATGTTTTTCCAGTAAACAAAACAATCTTAGGGTTTACAGTGTGATCAAATATCCTGCAACAAATCTGTAAAGCAACATAGCTGACACCTAACATAAAGCAACAGTGGTTAACACTTCTAGCAATAAAGATATCAAACCATGACACAATTCTGTCATCCCACAATGAGTCTTTGTCTCCAAACACTAAAAAGAAGGCCAGTAAGATGATTGAGCAAATGAAAGAGCCTGCCACACAGGTCTGATTACGGGAATTTGATACCAGGAACCCAGAGTGGAGGGAGAAAAGGGGCTCCTGAACGTCATCCTCTGACTGTGAAGGTAGGCCTCGTGTGCACATTGTGGCACATGATGCCTACATTCACACACATAAACCACACACGCACACAAGCACTCATGGATGACATAGTATGTGGGAAAACCTCTCAGCAGGAAGACAGTTGAAAAGCTGAAATGCTTACAATCTCCACACAGATTTGAATTAAGAAACTTGTTGAAAAGACAGGGACATACACTCTGAACCTAGAGTAGAACACTGTCTGCCCTCCCTCACAACATAGCTCTATTATGAAAATCTAAATTCAATTACATTATCAGCAACATCAACACAAATACTTGTCAAAATGTGTTTCTTCTCTTGCTATACACCTACTTTTTGTCTCCAATTTTGTTTCTTGGTCTTCAAAGCCTAAAATATTTACTCTCTGGCTCTCTGCAGAAAAAAATACATTGCCTACTGCCCATGAAAAACTTTCAAACTTTGCAACTACTATCTCCTAGGCTACCAGCTAGTCCAGGGATTTTTATCTTACTTGTCACACAGCCATTAATATGATCTTTCATTGCAAAACCTCTAAGTCCCATGTCTGCTGCTGCTTATCTACTTAACTGCTTGGAGAAACCAACCTGTATTGAACACAAAAGCCCTTTATCTAAGCTTACAGAAGAGCAGCTGGAATAATACAGTATAATCTTCACTTAAATTTGCAACTCACATACAGACTTCCTACTTTCTTAGAGGGAGGAAGGCCAGTAAGTCACCCAGGGCAGGTTTCAGAGCCAGAACCACTGCAGGCTTTCAATACCATACTGATGATAAACAGAACATTTACCAAGTGTCCAGAGGGTCAATTACTGCAATTTCTGAACACTGTTCACAAGTAGAAAACTTGATCAAGTGTTCTAAGTCACGCATTAAAGCCAAATGTATAATTAGTTGCAAAAAAGAGACAATGATAACAATCTTCAGGGAAAAACATCCTCACATGAGACTTTTACTTCAAAATTCAAGACAATTCTTCAGAGCAGCTAGTATACAGCCTGAAACCACCTTTGGTGTGAATCCACTTGTATTCTTCAAAGAGCGGAACAGACTTTATGCAATATTCCTCTACTGGCACCCCATTAATGTCACAGCACTGCTTGTCTTCCGTTCCAGTGTTCTCTGCAGCCACTGAGCACCGTCACATCCTGGGGTTGTGCTATGAGACTCACACTTAAAAGCACACTTACAAAAGGTTCATAATAATGTATGGAGATGGTGTGTGTGTGTGTGTGTGTGTGTGTGTGTGTGTGTGTGTGTCCAGTAACTGGTTCAATTGTTACTTTCACCATTAATGCTTTTATATTTTACAATCATTTAATCTTTTCACCTGGAAATAAAGCTGTTCTCTCTCCTCTTCCAAAAAAAAAAAAAAAAAAAGCACACTTACAAGGCTTCTCACTTTTACTGTTCATTTCCCTTATGAATCTGTGTGTGGGTGTGAAGGGGGGTTGTGGGGTTTTTTGTTCATTTGTTTTGGGTTTGGTTTTTGAGATAGGGTTTCCTCTGTGTAGCTCTCGCTGTCCTGGAACTCACTCTGTAGACCAGGCAGGCCTTAAACTCACAGAGATCCACCTATCTCTGCATCCTGAGTACTGGGACTAAAAGCATGCAACACACCTTTTTTGTTTGGTTGGGGGGTTTTGTTTGTTTGTTTGTTTGAGACAGGGTTTCTCTGTGTAACCTTGGCTGTCTTGGACTCACTTTGTAGACCAGGCTGGCCTTGAACTCACAGGGATCCGCCGCCTCTGCCTTTTTTTTGTTTGGTTGGGGGGGTTTTGTTTGTTTGTTTGTTTGAGACAGGGTTTCTCTGTGTAACCTTGGCTGTCTTGGACTCACTTTGTAGACCAGGCTGGCCTTGAACTCACAGGGATCCGCCGCCTCTGCCTCCCGAGTGCTGGGATTAAAGGCGTGCGCCACCACGCCCGGCTGCAACACACCTTTTAAGACTTGCAACTTGCCCAAGCATACAAAAATTCAAGAAGTGTACAAAAAAGTAACTTCTCATCAGTTAGCATTCTTTTAATACTGGACATTTATAGTCTCTCTCAAATACAAGGTTTAGCATTACTCTAAAATAAATACACAAAATAAAGATGATTCAAAGAACCAAAGCAGTATAAAAGAAAATGTTTTTAATACCTGTTGATAGAAGAAATTCAATGTTGGCTTATCTTCAGTAAACTGGTTTAGAAATCCTTTTGGCAAGTAACGAATTCTCAATTCATACCTAAAGAAAAATTCACAAAATACAATGCTTAAAAAGAAATCATTTTCTCAAATTACAATCTACAACCATCTTGTTATTTTTGAGTACCTCATTGCCAATTAACTCTGAAATGCAATTTTGAAAGTACCATCACATATAATATCTAAATGGAGACTTTTTCAGCACAAACCTAGTACACTTATGCAGTCTGAGATAAAGCAGAGCATGAAGACAGCAAAGACCTACAGCCTACAGGTCAGGTAGCCTCACTCTGTCCCACCCTCAAGCACCCCACAACTAATTTACACCAGGAACTGCACATTGTGTGTTTGTAGTATCTGGTGTGTTTCATTCCGCATCATGCAAATGAGAGAAAATGCAGCTAATAGTCACAGTTCTATCCTTTCTAGAGGGCACTGCATTGAAAGCTATGACACATTACTCACCCTCAAAACTGGCCATGGCCATGGGAACTGTTTAAACTTTTTGATTGCAGGTACACTGCTACTAGGAAAATTCATTTTAATTTTCTTTGTTTGTTTGTATTAAGACCCGACTGGAGCTCATTATGCACACTAGCTTATACCTAGGGCAAACTCCTAGAGAACTATCTGCACCGGTCTCTATAAAGTATTGAGATTAAAACATATACTACCACATTCAGCTGATTTCAAAAAAAATTTAATGGTATCTTTTGAAGAGTTTACTGATGGTCATGGTGGCGCAGGCCTTTAATCCCAGAACTCGGAGGCAGAGGCAGGAGGTTCACTGAGTTCAAGGGCAGCCTGGTCTACAAAGTGAGTCTAGGACAGCCAAGGCTACACAGAGAAACTCTGTCTTGGAAAAAAAAAAAAAAAAGAGCTTACTATCTATACAATAAGTCTATCTTATTATAAAACACCAGACAAAGTGTTGTACAGTAAATCTGTAATGCCAATACTTGGAAGACAGAACAGGAAAAGCTGTGAAATAAATGGAGGGAACCTGGGTTTCACAGTGAGGCCTCAAAACAGAACTGGCAGACAATTAGGTTCTACTTCACTTCCTCCCCAAGACAGCACTCAATAACTCAAGAGTATACTGCACTGGGCAGGTGTCCTGCCAGACACAATTAAGAAAACAGGTCCCCAATCAAACACTGCTTGGCCTGGCTCCACACACACAGAGCATTCGGACGCTAATTCTGGGTATCAGCTACAAGTAACAACTAGAAACTTTAAATTTTGTCAGCATTTTACACAGGTGCTTTCTTTTTATAAGAACCTGGGGTCTTGATCAAGACTGCCTACAATGGAACTGTGCCCATGTCACTTACTGTCAGCCATCATGTCAATGAGACTCAATTTCCCTCACAAGGATGCTAGAAAAATGAATGAATATGTAAAAAACACAACTCTGGGACAGCCATTAGCATAGCACTATAATGGTCCCTAAGGTAGGTCATGTTAGCCACTACTCAACAAACACTGAAGAGAGGTGGGGTGCTGGCTCTCTAAAAACTAGTGTCTTCATGCAAGTCAGAGATCAAGCATATATCTATGTGCAGTGGAAATAAGCATTGGAAGTGGAGAAGGGCATTTGGAGACATTCTGAGGCAGTGACCCCTGACTATGGTCTAAATAAAAAAAGTGAGGAAGGGAGCTGTAGGTCACTTGGGAAAGCAAGTACAGCTGAAATAGAAGAAGCGAACTAATCAGAAACAAGGCTCCAAGCCTGGCATAGTGGCACACCCAGGGAAGCAGAGGCAGGAAGATCTCTGTGAGTTCGAGGCCAGCCTGGTCTATAAAGCAAATCTAGGACAGCCAACACTCACTAAGAAACCCAGTCTTGAAAAACCAAAACAAACAAACAAAGAAGAAAAGAAAGCAAGAAAGGAAAAGAAAGGAAGTTAGAAAAAGAAAAGAAGCAAGGCTCCAGAAAGAAGGCTGGTCATGCAAACTCCTGCAAATACTGACTGTACAGCTTTCTCAATGAGAAAGATATTATCATATCTTAAGCGAAGAAGTGATACCATAGGGTTAAAGTTTCTCTTGACTAGGCCCACCATGAAGAGGTAGGTAGGGGCCAAGAAGGAAAGTGAAAGAAATAGTTGGAAATAAGTACACAACTCAGTAAGAAATATTGATAGATTGACAGGTTAATATTCACCTGTTCTCTCTTCTCCTCCCCGCCCCACACACACACTCACATGGGAAGTAACTATAGGTATTAGGAAGCAATGTAGGGGCTGGAGAGATGGCTACGAGGTTAAGAGCACTGACTGCTATTCCAGAGGTCCTGCGTTCAATTCCCAGCAACCACATGGTAGCTCATAACCATCTATAATGTGATCTGATACCCTTTTCTGGATTGCAGGTGTACATACAGGCAGAGCACTGTATACATAACAATAAATAAATAAATCTTTTTTTTTTTAAAGTACATGTAGGATTTCTCTCCAGGAAAACAAAACAAAAACAAAAAACTCTCTGCAGCCAAAAGCAGAGTAAAATGGGAGACCCCATTACTTCTCATAAAGAGAAACTAAATCCAGTTTGTGTGTAGAAAAGCAAGGGTGTCACTAAAGGACTCTGCCCTCTGTTTGGACACACTACATTGTGTATATCTTACAAAGATTCTTTGCTCAAGGTACTCTAAAATTCCAGTCTTATTTAACTCCAATCCACAGACCTTAGCCTGTGACACTTCTCGGCCACATCCTTCTCACCCTACCTCCTCTTCTCAAAGCTCAGGCTTCTCTTTACACTTCTGTTACCATGATGAGGCTAGCTATGCTGCTTCTCCATGGATTTCCAAATACCAGTTAAGTATAACATACCCTAATAAAGTTATCCTTTGTTACTGCTCTAAAGCCATCTGTACTCAATAGTGCTATGGGCATCTTGCTTCCTGGAGTAATGAAAACCACGCTGTCTGGATGGTCTCAGTGTAATGCCTGAGAAACTATTTCTCATTACAAAGCAGAAAGAGTAAAAGGAGAAACTTGAATGTCGCCACCACAGCCTACTGATCCCAATTGGGCTTTCCAGTAAACTGAGTCTGCCAGGACAGACTTCCTGGTGTCATGCTGTAAAGAACATCTTGACTGGCCAGGAGTGGTGGCACACATCTTTAATCTAGCACTCAGAAGGCTGAGGCAAGTGGGTCTCTGTGAGTTCAAGGCCAGCCTGTTTGACAATGCAAGCTCCATATCAGCAAGGACTAAGCAGAAAATGAAAACAAACAAACAAAAGAACAGCTTGACCATACAAGTTTTAACAACATGTAACCTTAATATAATCATGACTCAACAGTAGACAAGCCCAAATCAAAGAAACAAGCTAGACAATCACGGGCAGACATAGATCACTGAACTGACATATGGTACTCTCGTTCTGGACCATGATGTGCTACTGACAAGAGGAATGTAAGAAAAGGTACATGTCACAACATGATGTATTAATGAAAGCATTACAATCTTAAATGCAGAATCAAAGGCAGGACGTTTCAGCAAAACAAAAAGCAGTTGAACACATTAACATGTTATTTCCAAGCAGATAAATGTAAACAATATAATATTGGAACCGCATTAAAAAAGAAGCTTGTGTAGGGACCCACAACACATCCATTTCCCATTACCTTTCCTTATCTGTCTGTTCTGATATAGAATCTTGCTATGAAATCCTGGTTAGCCAGAAACTCACTAGGTAGCACAGGCTGGTCATAAACTCGGAGTAATCCTTCTGCTTTGGCCTCCGAAATTCTGAGATTACAGACATGTACACCATGTCTGGCCACAAAACTACATAGATTAATTCCATAAAGGATAAAGACATCAACTAATCTCTGAAGGCAAAGACTCATCTCAACAGCATTTTTTTTAAAGAAGAGCATTAAAAAAACATTATAAAAATGTTTACTCTTCTCGGGGCCGGGCGTGGTGGCGCACGCCTTTAATCCCAGCACTTGGGAGGCAGAGGCAGGCGGATCCCTGTGAGTTCAAGGCCAGCCTAGTCTACATAGAGAGTCCAGGACAGCCAAGGCTACATGGAGAAACCCTGTCTCGAAAAACCAAAAAAAAAAAAAAAAAGTTTACTCTTCTCAGGACTGGAGAGAGGCCCTGAGTTAATTTCCAGCAACCACATGGTGGCTCACAACCATCTATACCCTCAAATGCCCTCTTCTGGCATGCAGATGTACATGCAAATAAAGCACTCATATACATAAAATAAATAAAATCTTTAAAAATTTTTTATAGTGACCCATGCTTTTAATCCTAACACATGGTAAACAGAGACTAAGGAATCTCTGTAAATTCTAGGCTAGTCTGGTTTACATAATGAGTTCCAGGCCAGCCAAGACTAAACAGTGGAACCACTCTCTAAATGAACAAATAAACAAATAAGTTACTCTTGTTGTGATGCATGAGAACAAGTCAACAGTCAGTACTGAAGACATACTTAAATAATCCTCTGGTTGATGGGGAAAATTCAAAAATCAACACGTTAACTGACAATACAAACACTATCAAATTATGAAGCACAGCCAAGCAAAACCTAGAGAGCAACAACTTGTAGATCAAATAACCTTTGGGAAGCCTGAACATAAGAGTGAAGATTAGTGAGCTCACTGTCACTGCAAACAATTTGGTTGCTATTTGAACACTATTATATTATCAACACATTACCTTACTGCATTTTCATTAAAGGTTTTTACTCTAGACCAATGTAATCCCATGTACAACCAGAGCCAGAAACAAAGTGATGAGTATGACAGTTCCTGAGGGAGAAAGCTGAACAGACTAGCTGAGCACGCACACGAAACAAAAGCAATGCCCCACACTGGCAAAGGGCGGAAGAGTATATTCCACAGTCACGCCCTTAGTCAATCCACTTGATATATTATGAAAGCCACTAGAAAGCTGGAGGCTTAAATGGGGCAAGTGAAAAGTCACAAAAGTTTTGTAAAAGCAGGAGGGTGCAGGATAGAGGAAGCCAGAAAGAATGGAAGGCTAGCTTACTCAACAACTACCGAAGACAGCACAAGAAGAGACTCAGATCCCAATATAGGTTGACAAAAACACTTGAGGTCTCAGCTGAAACTTGAGAGGAACCGATGTCAGCAGAGCAGAAGGAAAGGAGCAGCCAGCGGACAAAGCAGGCAAAACCTCCGGAGCTGGATCTTCATGTAGAGAAGCTACACATTTCTGAGCAGAAGTGACTCAAACATTGCAACTGGGTACTCAAGATATCTCAGCACTGCCTTGGAAAGACTCTTGACCCACTACTTCCCACCCCGCCATCTCTGCTCTTCTCTGTCCAACATCTTTAGGAGTCTTGCACAGATGACTGCAATAGTTTGTTACCGGTTTCTCTGTGCCCCATCCAGGGACATGTGAAAATTTAATAGGAAGCACAAGTACAAGCACACATAAATATATCTCCCTCCCTCTCCCTCTCCCTTCCCCTTACACACACACACACACACACACACAGGAGGGAGGGATTATAACATCTTTCCATTCTTCATGCATATGATCCTGCTTCCTTTGTCCATCTCTGCAATGTTTTCAACAATATTCAATTCCACATACATGGGTTACTCGTCTTTCAAACATCAAATTGTTTCAGCAATAATAATTCCTACTCTATTTTACTTAACGTAAAATAAACTGGCTTGAAAGAACAACAGAAAAGCTGGTGCTCAAAGCAGTGACATTCCTGAGCATAAATAAGGAGACTGAACTTTCCTCCTAAGGTGTCTATGCAAAAGAACATAACGTAACTGAAGTGGAAACCTGCAGTTTAACATTTACATATTAATTTTAAACATAAATGTATCTGATTAAGTGCTTGAAAGTCAAGTTTCCCTTCCCTACCAGTTGGTATAAACCAACCTAATTTTATTCTGCAGAAATAGTTTGCTCGCCCCAGTGCTCTGACGAAACTGAAAATACAACTGTATTCTCTGATGAACTACACAATGATACAAAACTGCATGAATTCATGTTTCATCTAAACAAGCTGTCTTTCCCTGTTGACTGGGGTCTTTCTTTAAGATACTGAACCTTCTTGAGTGCATGCCTGAGGGCATAACATGGAAGAAGCTTTTTTTTTTTTTAAAAAAAGATAAACTCTCAAAGCTAAGTATTCTGCTTTAAGATTTTCCAACCAAAAGGATTCACTTACTCATAAAAATTAATAGGGATTAACCAGGAAAGGACAAATGACTGGGAATTTTTAGTTTGTTTATTTATTTTTGGTTTTGAGACAGTTTCTCTATTATTGGTTGGTGGGTTAGCTGGTTTTTCTGTGTACCCCAGGCTGTACTAGAACTCACTCAGTTAGAGGCTGATCTCAAACTCACAGAGACCCACCTGCCTCCTGAATGCTAGGATTAAAGGCATGCGCTATCACTGCCTAGCTGGGAATTCTTTGGAATCACCTTAAAAGAACTTCAGTTAGCCAGGCTTAGTGGTGCATGCCTTTAATCACAGCACTTGGGAGGCAGAGACAGGCAGATCTCTAAGTTTAAGGACAGTCTACAAAGTTGTTCTAGGATAGCCAGGGCTACTCAGAGAAACTCTGAATTAAAAACAAAACAACAAACAAAAATAATTAAACAAACAAAATTTGGTCACATTCTTGTTTGGGCAGGAATCACTAAGTGTTCACTCTAAGGTCATCCTATATGTGAACATTGTGTACCATTCTTTTCAGCTAAGTGTAGGTTACTGCACACGAGCATGCTATTAGCTCACTGATAAGATCATCAACTGCATCTCTCCCACTATGTGAGAGGTCAGTACTGGATCATAAAACAGCAGAACCACTTCGAGCAGAAGTGCAGGCATCACAGCACTAATGATCAGCAAAGACCATGGTGACAGAAGACAAGAGAGCCATGTATAACTAAGTGTTCTAAGACATCACTGGCTCATAACTACTAGCCAATTTCCTCTACACAGGAGTAGTGATTACAAGCAGTATAAACGCTAACACATGCATTCATCGTCTCATGCATATTTTTAACATACAAAGTAATACAGCATGGCCATACCACGGTGGGTTAGAATCTTACTTCCACTCCTCTGGTGGATGGGCAAGTTCGTATTTTTCCCTCACACTGGAGAC
This sequence comes from Acomys percivali, assembly GCA_907169655.1. NCBI lineage: Eukaryota > Metazoa > Chordata > Mammalia > Rodentia > Muridae > Acomys > Acomys percivali. The sequence goes on along the minus strand of OU015748.1, from coordinate 74,220,837 downwards.
ACCCATGTCCACGTGTAGCCAGTGCACCTCCTCCGATCGCAGGTGACTGAGGCGAAATCCATAGCAGGCCACATGCTTTACTTTGTGACTGTCCACTATCTTCTGAATGATGCCCTAGAACACACCCCACAGAAATGATGGTTACAGACCAAAAGAAGTCTAGTTAGTTATGCAAAATCTTAAAAAGCACATTATATAAGTATGTTATTTTCATGTAAGAATTACTGTTTCTCATGCAGCATATTTCTAAATTTATGAGGGCTCTGTCTACATGTACTAGTGCATGCCAGAAGAGGGCATCAGATCCCTTTATAGATTGCCATGTGCCACCAGGTGGTTGCTGGGAACTGAACTCAGGACCTCTGGAAGAACAGCCATTGCTCTTAACTACCAAGCCATCTTTCCAGCCCCTATGCAGCACTATTCCTATGAACAAGAAAAAACTTTGGGAGGGTAAAAACAAAAAACAAAACAAAAACAAAACCCTAAAAAAAGATTGTCTTCCCAATTCTTTATCAACAAGGCAATATAAATGTAAGATATGTCAGCAACCCCACCTTCACATCATCCCAATTCTGTCAGAGCAGACCAGCCCCCTCAGGTTCTACTTTTGGAAACAAAATCTTCTTTAAGACCATACCTTTTTTAAAAAAATACAAAAAACTATAAGATATTCTATGAATTGGTTATAATTAGTTTGTTCTGCTTTGTATAGGTTAGAATGTGGCAATTTTAAATGTGCCCAAACACACTTACTGTGCTCTCTGAGTTCAGGAGACAGTTGCCTTCAAATATTTCATCAGGGAAGATAAAATTCCTCCTAGGTCTACAAAAAGGTAAGTTTTAGAGTGGCCTTCTGCCCTGCACCTGCCTCCATGGGGAAGCCCAGCAAAGACTCCAAATGACAGGTGGGGTGGTAAACGACATTACTTCAACATTCGGGAGGCAGAAACAGGAGGATATCTGTGAGTTCAAGTAAAAAGAGAGTCCCAGAAAAGCGAGGGCTGTTATACAGGGAAACTGTCCCAAAAAGATTGAGTCAACATGCAGCACTTTGTATACAAGACATACAAAGCACAGCAAGCACACTGTACTCTCTCCCCAGTGATGAAAAAAATGCTTTTTTTAAATTAATGATTTTATTTATTTATTTTATGTATATGCATGGTCTATCTGCATGTGCATACCAGAAAAGGGCATTAGAGGGTATAGGTAGATGGCTATGAGCCACCATGTGGTTACTGGGAATTGAACTCAGGACATCTGGAAGAACAGACAGTGCTCTTAACTCCAGCCCCTGAAATAAAAAAATGCTTCTTAAAGGAAGCTGGCATCACCATTAGAACACTGACAAAAGAAAATACTAGTTTTTAAAACTCAGGAAAATGGCTCTGCAAGTAAGAGTACTTGAAGCTCTTACAAAGAAGTTAGATTTGATTCCCAGCAAACCCTACAACTGTCTGTAACTCCAGTTACAGTAACTCCAGGGAAAGATGCTTTCTTCTGACCTCCTCAGGCACTACAGGTACATGGTACACGAAGATAAAGTAGATAAAACACACACATTTAATTTTTTTAAACTTAGCTATTAATTTAAAGCTTTAGAGTTCCTAAGGAATTTTTTATTATGGTCCAGTGCTATTAATAATACAATAATAATATATAGTCTCAACTGTCTTAGTCAACCGTGAAAAGACACCATGATCATGGCAACTCTTGTTGAAGAAAGCATTTAAATGGGTGCTTGCTTTCAGTTACAAAGTTTAGTCCCCTATCATCACTGCAACAAGCAGGCAGGTGCTAGAGCTGAGAGCTGTATCATGATCTATAAGCAAAAAAGAGACTCTGGGCCTGGTACGGCTTATGAAACCTCAAAGCCCACCCCAGTGACTTATTTCTTCCAATAAGGCCACAGCTCTTAGTCCTTCTAATCCTTTCAAATAGTGTCACTCCCTAGTGACTAAGCATTCAAAATATGAGCCTATGGGGCCATTCTTATTCAAAACACCACAGCAACCTTCTATTTTATATGTAGCATGTATACATTTGTGTGTGTGTGAGCACGTACACACAAGTACACCCATGTGTGCATACAGAGGCCAGAGAAGGACACTGAGTGTCTTCCTCTGTTACTCCCCACAAGGTCTCTCACTAAACAACAAGCGCACTGTTTTAACTATGTTGGTTGGCTGGACGTGGTGGCGCATGCCTTTAATCCCAGCACTTGGGAGGCAGAAGCAGGTGGATCTCTGTGAGTTCGAGACCAGCATGGTCGTCTACAAAGGGAGTCCAGGACAGCCAAGGATACGGAGAAACCCTGTCTACACACACACACACACACACACACACACACACACACACTTCCCATTCTAATCAGAATGCTAATTTTAAAGCAGTCACCAATGCTATGATGATCTAATGTTACCCGTTCCACCAAGAAGTAGACAATCTTTAATTAGTGTTCATCTAACTGTAAACACTGTTTGGCAAACTACATACATTTACTTACTTATAATTACAAGCTCAAACAATAGCAGTCATTCCCAAGTTGTCTGTGAAGCATGCTGAACCCCAAATGTGATCTATGCATTTATAAAGCTCCATGCACCAGTCAGAAGTTTAACATGCTTTGAATGTGGCAAGAACAATACTCAATGACTAAAGTGGGTATTTTTTCATCAGACTTTACTTTGGAATTAAAATAAGGCAAAGATCTGGTATATTTCAACCCTACTCTCCCACAACAGCAAGAGGCTGTAGGAGGAGGGCTACAGGTCAGGATACTACTCACTTCTTTTCAAACATATGCTAAGAGGGAAGGAAGCCTCTGTCGGGGAGGGCCTGTTCTGCATAGGCGTAAACTGGCCAATGTCATCTTAGGCATGTGGACAAGAAGTCCCTTTTTGTTTAGCAAGACAAAAGTGATGCTTCTTAGGCCTCCCCAAGTCCTCTAAAGAAGTGCAGGCACCTGCAGAGGCCAGAAGAGGGAGTCAGATCCAGTAGCTAGAACTTTATCTGGTTGTGAACCAATGCCAGAGCTGTACAGACTCTTAACCTCTAGGCCATTTGTTTAGGCCTATGTTCTTTGAGTTTGTTTAATTTTATTTTTACTAATGTATACTGTGTGTGTTTGTGGGTGTGTATATGTAAGCATATGCAAGTGCTCATGGAAGCCAGAACAGGGCATTGTGTCCTCTGAAGAACAGCAAGCTCTCTTTAATAGTGAAAGCACCTCTTCGGCCCTGTTCTTTGAATTCTGAAGCCAGACACCTACTCTTCTTCCCTAACTGTGAAAGTTGTAGGTGGCATTATCGACTAGAAAGCAGCTTCGTCTACACTGAAAAGTCTTATTCAGCCTAGTAACCTAGCTAAGTCTTCCGGATGGGATACTACAGCTTCTAGGCCACCACTTGCTGCTTCAACAACCCTTCACACTAATGGAGAGTCTGCTTTCTTTAACTTCATGGACCAACCTCTACTGCTTGAAAACTGCTCAAAGGTGGCAGCTTCTCCTCTCTTAACCTTCGCAGAATCTGGGTTGCGCTTTGTCTTGAGGGAATACTATGCTGGTTTGATCTTCTATCCAGGACATTAGAATTCTCTCCTTATTAGCAATAAAGCTACATCACTATCCTATCTCTCTTACGTTAATTGGAATCAGACTTTTTATCTCCTAGAATTTTCCTTTGTATTTACAACAACATTGTTTGGGACAAGGGGTACTGTATTGGTTTTCCATGTGCCTTCCTCACGAAGCGTAAGGGAAATGCAAGGCTTCATTTCACTTGTACTCTTTAGACTAACATAATTTCAACAGTATTACACCTCAGGGAATAGGGTACCCAGAGAAGAGAGGCAGTCATGGATCCCCAAAACAATTAAGCAAACATTAAAACATCAAAGATCAAGAGAATTCATCATTGCACATAAAACAGAAAGAAAAGTAATTCTGAAATACTATGCGAATTACTGAAATGTGACACAAAGAAATGATGAACACACTTGCTACTGAAAAAAAAATAGTTCCAACAAATACTCCATCCAAGGCTGACATGAGCCTTTTTAATATGTTTGCGTGTTAGTTTGGAGGTGGCATGACTAAATAATAAGTACAATAAATAAAAGTATAATGAAGGGAGGTGCAGTCAGACAGGACTAAGGATGAAAATCTAGACCAAGAGCCCAGTATAGGATTGAGTAGGTAGAGTACAGCAAGATCATGATTAATCCCTTAAGAGAACGTGAAGACTTAAGACAAATACAAGAGAGACGGCGAGGGCCATGAGTAACAAGGCTCTGCCAGTCTCTTCTGGGCTTACTTTGCCCATGCTCACTCTACCACATACAAGTTCTTCCAGGAAAGCCTGTGCCACTAACTTTTCACATCACTATTTCTCTGGAGGCAGCACCTTAACAATCCTTCTACTGCACAGCTTTGGCTAACGTCCCCTGTTCTGAATTGAACACACATATATCTTGAAGTTCTGAACAATGTATATGCCATCTACCAACAGAGGCTCCTGAGTTGTTTAAGGCTGAACAAAACAGTGTGCCAGAACTATTTAATTATCACAGTTGGTTACACAGCTTGCACCTAACCCTGGTTAGCATCTGGGTACTCACACATATGGCAAACGCCTATGTGCTCACCTCACAGGTCACACCACCAGAAGACAAGAGGCTTCCTCATACTGAGATATTACACATAAAGCTGGAGATGGTCTTCAAAATAGGAAAGACATCCACTAACATCTCCATATCCTTGAAATGAGTACCTTCTATTCCACATTACGCTCCTTTTAGTAATAAATCTATCAACATAGTCCATCAATAGAGTGGTTGTACAGAAGTAACAAAAGTATAACTTACGAAAAAAAAAATTGGCTTTAAATCAAATCTGTCAATCTCTTTATCTGAATAAAACAGTAAGTGAATTAAAAAAAAAGAAAAAAAAAAAAGACAGGGTTTCTCTTTCTAGCCTTGACTGTCCTGGACTCGTTGACCAGGTTGGCCTCGAACTCACAGAGTGCTGGGATTAAAGGCATGCACTACCACCACCTGACCAGTAAATAAATTTAAATTAACTGATTTAATTATGGTGAAATAGAGACTTCTGTTCTCTAAGAATGACTATGTATAAGAGGAGAGTAGGAAGAGGAATGCTTCTTCAACATCTCACCAAAGTAAATGCCTCCTAGAAATCCACATTGACTCCATTTGCTGAATGCATGCTACCGGCTCACACCTAACTTTCAAAAATATACTTTCCCCTTTGCCTTGCCTGTCTGCTCCCTAAGGCTCTAGCACTAGCTCTAACTCCTAAGAATCCCGGGACCTTTGCAGGACTAGCTCCTCCACTTAGGTGCTGGGCCTACCTTCAAGCTTCCTAGTACCCTGCCAGCCTGCCTCCAGTACACCCTAGAGAGAAGTAGTCTACACTACGCATGTCTCTGTCCTACAGATTCTAAGCAGTAACGGTAAGGCTTCTAAAAAGGCCTTGCTAGGGTTAGTGCTTAGGGTAGGGATAATTAGAGGAGGTGGGGCTAATGGGAGGTAGCCAGGTAGCCAGAGTACACTGGAGGGCAACTATATGATCCCAGAAGTCTCTTCCTTTTCCTTTCTCTGCTTCCTGGCTCAGAAGTGGAGCAGTTTGCACCATGTGCCTCTACTACCTTATGTGGCCTTGACAGGGGCTCAAAGCAACAGGACCACTTTAATTAGTAGACCCTCAGAACTAAGAGCCAAAATCAACCTTAACTGATTCATAAATTTTATCAGTGTTAGAAAGCTGACTAACACAGAGCTTTTACATCCCTATAAGATAACATATGGGACTACTCCCAAATTAAACTTCCTAGAAAGTTCATCTTATTTTACAAAATTAAAGGTTCTTTCTTTTTATTTTCTTTTTTTTAAAGATTTTTTTATTATGTATACAGTGTTCTGCCTGCAGGCCAGAGAGTACCAGATCTTATAGATGGTTGTGAGCCACCTTGTGGGTGCTGGGAATTGAACTCAGGACCTCTGTAAGAGCAGCCAGTGCTGTTAACCACTGAGCCATCTCTCCAGCCCTTAAAGGTTATTTCATTACATTGATTTCTTGTCCCTTTCTAAGGGTTAAAATAATTAGATGACAGGTAAATTGCAGTACATGATTAAAATGTGACTTAGATATTATTTTCCTAAGAAAGCAATAGTTACCTATTAGCAATATACTTACTACCTGCCAAGTGCTGTCAACCCCTCTCATTATTAGTCAAATGCTCTAAGCCTGAGCACCTCCATCCCTAGCCTCTTGGGTGTATATCAGAAAGAAAAGGTTAACATCTCTGCAACATGTGATGTTAAATAAGACATTAAATAAAAACTATTTCTTTTGGAGGGAAGTGGGGTGGCTATAAGGGTTATATGTCATTGAAACAATTATTTAAAGATGCCATATAAGAAGAAATACTTACCCTGACATCAGTAGCGTCTCCATGCCTGATAATACTGGCCCAGGTGGTTGGCTCACTATTGCTTTCAAAATAATGAAAGACCTTTAATACTCGCTCCATTGTACCAGGGGACCGTTCCATGCCAGTACCCAGGTGAGTCTTTGTACTTGAACTTGGTGTGTGATTTAAGTTTGGATCAAGATAAGCAGCTGCCATTCTTTTGCTAGATGCTAAGTATCTGTCATATTCTGTTGAGGGGGGAAAATGAAAAAAGATTTTCAGTGTACAATGAGTAGCAATTACAATCTGACAATTGTGTTACCAATACTAATCAACATTCTGTATCCCATGCACAAATTATTTAAGAATAGAGACTTATTACTCCCCACAATCACTGTGCTTTCTCTCTACACCCAGGGCCTGATATAAGAGCAACAAAAATGCCTGCTTTTAAAAAAAAATCTGCTTAAGGACCAGAACTCCTAATTAACAATGCCAAAACTTCATTGACTTATTTTAAAATAATACAATGTAATCCCCCCTCTTTTTTTATCTACTCTTCATTTGTAGAACAATATCACTGCAAAAACAAACACTAGTTTGCTGCCTATTTTTTTTAAAGAAATGAAAGATGTATTTTTTCAAGATTTATTATTATGAATGCAGTATTCTGCCTGCATGTACACCTTCATGCCAGAAGAGGGCACCAGATCTCATCATAGATGGTTGTGGTTGCTGGGAATTGAACTCAGGACCTTTGAAAGGGCAGCCAGGGCTGTTAACCTCTGAGCCATCTCTCTAGCCCTGCTGCCTACCTTTATGGAACTTGCCTAAAAGTTCTTTCTTCAAGTAAAACTTTAGACTTTATACACACTAAGTACCAGCAACTAAACAGAATAAAACAAGGTGGAGCTGAGATGGCTCAGAGCTTTGCTATGCAGCATTACGAAGCAGGGACATACAGACATGCTTTGGTCAGCTTCTAATGCAGTAAGAGAACCTCTCTCACAGTAAAGTGTAAAACAATAGAGAAAGATACCTGATACCCTGCTCTGGCATTCTTTGCTTTCCCATGGACACAAGCACCTGCAGCTACATTGTTCAGATATGGTGTAGCTTCCCTATCAGTCCTGACAGTGAACTTTCTGCTTCTTTGGTTCTTAAAATGTTTTTGTCTCCTCTTCCAAAATGTTGCAGGGATGTAGGCGTAGGAACATATATGTATGTTGTTGGGGATCCCACCCATAAACAAAGAGCTACAGGTAACTAGTGACTGCTGAGCAAGGGAAATTTAGTCTTTCCCAGAGATTAAGGCTCCTAACTGGTTAACTAATACAAAATAGTCCTGAGATAGATAGATAGATAGATAGATAGATAGATAGATAGATAGATAGATGGATGGACGGACGGACGGACGGACGGACGGACGGACGGACGGACGGACGGACGGACGGACAAGTCATACTAAATAGACTCAAAAATTATTATATGTAGTAGTAGTAAAAACAACGACGATGACGACGCTGCCACCAATCTGAGAGAGAATGAAAGTATGAGAAAGGCTGGAGTAAGGTCAAGACAAGTAATATAATTGTATTTTAATTTAAAAGTTTAAATTTTTAAAAAAGACAACACAAACAGAAAAGTATATATGCCGTACACATCATAGGAAGATGAAGCAACACCCTTAATATTTCAAAAACTCCTAAAGTTGTGAGAAAGTCACCTTTTAGAAAAGATACTACCTGTGTTGTCAAATATATAGAAAACAAGAACTCTGGTCCGCTGCAGGTAAAACACTGTGAGATACAGCACGATCACCATGAAGGAAGGCAGTCTAGCAGGTCCCTAAATGGCTAATCAGAATCACTATATCACCCAAAATGTTTACTACACAGTGAAAATTCCAAGAAACTGAAAACATATCCAAATAAATATTTGGCATATTTGAGGCAAATTGTCCATAACAGCCACAGATTTCAAGTGATCCAAACCCCAAAAACCCTCTCTACCCCCAATCCATTTCCTCCAGCAAAGCCACACTTCCTCCAGTAATGCCTCCTAGTCCTTCTCCAGCACTGCCTCTCCCTGACAACTAAGCATTCAAATATATGAGCCTATGAGGGCCATTCTTCTTCCAAAGCACCACAATCCCTGTACTAATGATTTCCAAAATGTATTGTTAAGTTCAAAATAAAATAATAAATGATGGCTAGGGGGGCACTCTCTGTATAAAAGAAAAACAAAACATAAATGTATTTGCTTGTACATGAAAAAGAACTGGAGACTAGTGAGACTGGATACACATGGTCTGGATAGAGCCAAGAAAGAAAGGGTAGGAATGGAGAGGGAGAGGTATGGCACTCCTGTGCACACCTGGGCACAGTACTGTCTAATTGCCAGTAACAGAGACAACAGAAAACAAGAGCCAACAAAGACTATGACTACTTGGAGTATGTTCTGTGTTTAACACTAAGCTAGACAACTATTAAAATGAAGCTTAATCTTCCACTGTCTGGAAAGCAAGGAACATATCGCAAATAGCTCACTTGTCAAAAGGAAACACCAACTCCTACCCAGATCTAGCCCATGGACAGGACAGTCTCCACACTTGAGTGGAGAGAGGGATTTGACTTTCTCATGTACTCTGGTGCCTCACATTTGACTATGTCCCCTGGAGGGGGAGACTTAGTGGCACTCAGAGGAAGGACAGCAGGTCACTGAGAAGAGACTTGATACCCTATGAGCATATACAGGGGGAGGTAATCCCTCTAAGGAACAGTCATAGGGGAGGGGAATAAGGGGAAAATGGGAAGGAGGGGAGAATGGGAGGATACAAGGGATGGGATAACCATAGAGATGTAACAAGAATAAATTAATAAATAATAAAAATTAAAAAAAAAAAAGAAACACCAAAATGTTTTTCATTCAAAGACAGTGAAATATTGAATCTGAAGATGAAGATAGGGCTGTACTTAAGAGTCAAATTTACACTTAAATGTGTATATCAGAAAAGGCCAAAACCCAGTTATCTAAGTACAAGTGCCGAGCAAAATTTAGAAGCATGGGGGGGGGGGGGATTGTCAAATAATTTATTTTACAAGAATAAACAGTAAAACTGGCATATCTCCAAGGAAGGCCAATCAAGAGGCAAAAGAGGCAAGAGAAACCGAAATACCAAGAATGAAGAAAGAAATAAGACAATTGGGAATATCAGAGACTAGTAAAGAAGACATGCAACAACTAATACATTGAAAGTCTTGTTCTTAATAATGATTACCAACAACTTTATAGGTAGTTGCAAAACAGTACTTAAGAAAATCAAGAAAAATAAAAATTAAAACTGAAGCCACAGCCTTTAAATCCCAAAATTTGGTGTCTGAGGCATGGTTCTTTGAGAAAATGTCTTTTTTTTTTTTTTTTTAAAGAAAAGAAAAAAGAAAAAGAAAGAAAATCCTTGACTAAATAGAGTTCCTGACCAGCCTGGGCAACAATGTGAGTTCAATCTTAAAATTGGTCAAGTGCAGAGAATAAGAGACTGCAAGAGTGTTCAGCCCTACATAGGCCATCTTATCATACCCTTGGGCTGAACACAAGGCTCCAAGGTCATCAAGAAGAGGAAATAGAACATTTCTAAGAGCCAAAGGTTAAGAGTAACTCTCTAAGAAAAGTGTTTACAAAAAAGACATTTTCCCCAGGTGGTGGCAGCGCAAGCCTTTAATCCCAGCACTCAGGAGGCAGAGGCAGGAGAATTTCTGTGAGTTCAAGGCCAGCCTGATCTACAAAGCGAGTCCTCAGGAGCTGGAGTTACAGAAGGTTATGATGAGGGCTGGGAGTGGAATTAGCTCCTCTGCAAGAGCAATGCGGCCTCAACTCTTGGCTGCTGAGCCATCTCGTCAGTTAAAATGTTTACAGGTGAACCCCGATTCGATTTTTCCCACGGGCTGGGACCCGGCATTTGGTGCCTGAGCAGGGGACTGAAAACGAGGGGCTAAGTGAGGGACCTTGTGTGGAAAGAAGAGTGAAAGGCAAGTGGACAGTTTGTCTCGAAGTCATCAGCTTCGCAGAGAAACGGCAAGGAACATGCTGGCTACCTGAGAGGCTTGTGCATCAAGTGGATGCTGACATGGATGAGTTTGCTGATGATCCTGAGGTCGGAGGTGAAGCCTCATTGGACACTGATTCCTGATCCTTCTCTTCTCCAACCTGCTTCTTGGGAAAACACTCACTGCCTGATTTCCCTGTGTTTGAGGAGGATTCAAGTGTTCTAGTACCTATGAGGCATCCTCTTTATGGACCTGACTGAACTTTGGAGTCGGTGCTTTGCAGGGACTCCTCCGGGATATTTTCCTTCCGGAAACCCAGATTTTAAGCTTTATAAGTACTTTTCCACCCTAATTGTTAGGGTCAGTCTCATCTGCAGGACTGTGGAGAACTGAAAAGGGATTTATGGTGTGCTGTTGAATGTTAAAATCTCTGTTATAATTCTGTTATTATTCTCATATCTACTATTGTTTTTGCCATTTCTTTACTAATATGGTTTATGCCCTAACTAAGCAGTTAGAGATGACTGACCAAGTTACAATGTCATGCTTGACTTCCCTAGACTCCTTGTTAGTAGAATGCAACTGGATTCATTCAATTTCGTCTCCTTAGAATTAACAAAAATCTAAGGCCTGGATTAGCCTTGGCAGGATGGCAGGGCTCAGGATTATAGCCTGTGCCTTCCGTCCTTTCTAACACAGCTCATGTCTCAGCAGTCACAGCCAATACTAGCAGAAACACATGGCATAGAGCTCAAAGACACTGCCCTTCTTTTTTTTTTGACGTTTTATTATTATTATTGATTTATTCTTGTTACATCTCAATGGTTATCCCATCCCTTGTATCCTCCCATTCTTCCCTCCCTCTCATTTTCCCCTTATTCCCCTCCTCTATGACTGTTCCTGAGGAGGATTATCCCTTCTTCATGTGTTGATATGGAGGCAAGCCAGAGACGGGCAACAGTGAGTCTGAGCCTTATTGGTCCTAAGACAGGCTATGAATGATGGAATTCATATGCTAATGACAGGCAACCATAAGTGCCTACTCACTGTCCTAAGACAGGCTCTCCAGAATTATATTTTTAGAAGGGGCATATGTGGGGACCCATGCCAAATTCTGCCATGTCAGAAATCCTGTGCTTAGGCTGTATGCTGTGACCTTCGAGTTGCTGACCTTTACCTCACCACGAGGTCTTGTATTCTAGGCTATCCTTGGACTATTTACCTTTGAAAGGAGTAGAGAAGTCTCAACTTAGAACCACTCAGAGGATCTAGGAAGTTCTTACAAGGAACTACTCAGAGAACTAGGTACTACAGGGAGCGATTTAGGCTATTGCATTCTTGCCCAGGGGCTAGGGTGAGTGAGATAAGAATAGATCCTATTGACCTTGCCCTATATATGTTCCTGCTAGTCGGCAATAAAGTGAATCTTGATCAGAAAAAAAAAAAAAAAAGAAAAACAAACACCTAAGCAGGAGCTAGCTGTTCTTCCAGAGACCTGGGTTCAATTCCCAACATTCACACTGCAGCTCAAAACTGTCTGAAACTTCAATTCTAGGGGATCTGAGATCCTCACACAGACATACATGCAGGTAAAACACGAATGCATACAAAATAAAAATAAATATCATTTATTTTAAAACTAAGCAAACAAATAACTTGAATGAATCCACTCTATGAAAAATATTAAATTTACAATGAAAATTCTTTCCATAAAGGGATATTTTAATCTTCCAATTAAACAAATTAATCTTATAGCTATTCAACAAAAATAAATATTTGAAATATCTATGAGACTCAAAAACAGTGATTCCACAGGGTATGGTGGTACACGTCTTTAATCCTGGCACTCTAGAGGCAGAGACAGGCACATATTGGTGAGTTTTAGAGACCAGCCATCTACACAGTGAATTCAAGGGCAGCCAAGGCTACCTAGAGAAAACCCTGTCTCAAAAAAAACAAACAAAAACAATGTACCAAAGTGTGAAAAGTCAGTCTTTCCTAAAAGAGTAAGAATTGTAATGTGTTATTAAGAAATTTTAACTAATAATATTTTAAAAGGATGTATCATAGTTAAACACAAGGGTGTCACGTACTCAAAGCAAACCAGCATGCAGGTTGGGGAGATAGTTCAGTTGGTAAAGTATCCTTTTCTCTGCCACTCAAGCATGAGAACCTGAGTTTGATCCCCAGTGCCCACATAAAAAGCCAGAGGTGGAGGTAGAAATGGGGGCAGCTAGCTTAGCTAAATCTGTGAGCTTCAGGTTCAATGCTGTGAGAAGCAGTTCTTTTCTATCAACGAAAGGCCAGTATCTTGTATGGCCTTTTATCAAAGGCCAATATTCTGTAAATCTCCCCCATTACCTTGTGAAACTCTAGTGTTCATGTCTATTAGCTCAATCCCTGGAATTCCTAAAATTTGACTCTTTATCACATTTTCCCCCTCTGCGCTAATTATGAACTCTCCAACAGGATCAAATTGAGAAGTCAAGTTCCCATTAATAGGGTGAAACACAGTATAATGAAAACTAAATGAATGGACTGCTTTGGTGTGTGCTTGCTAGTTGTGGCACACCCTTTTTTCAAAAAGAAACTGCCTTGTTGGGTTACTTTCACTTTGTTAGTTCTTCCTTAATCAACACTGAGAATACTCTGTTAAGAAAGGGATCTTGTCTGAAAAAGTGGAATGGAGGGCGACCAAGGAAGAAAATGGGCATTGATCTCTGGCCTCCACACACAGTACACACCTATGTGTATCATATACATTGGCAGGGGTGCAGGTGTAAAATGTAAGGGTGACAACCACTGTTATTATTCTTAGACAACATGACTACTTACCTACAAAGAAACTCAAAGAAGGCTGCTAGAAAATTGGTGAGCTTAGCAAGGCTCCTGGATCCCTAAGTGCACTTCTGCTCATTCTGGCTTTCTCCTTGCTCTCTATATTAAACCACTAAGGATTTCTAAGTAAGACATAGCATCACTTGTTTCTCAACAGCAGGAAAATAAAACAAAACTGTCCCAGCACTCAGGAGACAGAGGCAGGTAGATTCTGTGAGTTTGAGACCAGCCTGGTCTACAAAGTGAGTCCAGGACAGACAAGGCTACACCTGTCTCAAAAACAATAAATAAATAAATAAATAAATAAATAAATAAATAAATAAATAAATAAATAAATAAAATTAAATAAAAAAATAATAAAGCAAAACTGTGCCTCAAAGTGGTCAGAGAAGCCAAGTGGTGGTGGTGTACACATATGGTCGCAACTGTTCAGGAGGCTTAGGGTAGCAGGAATCACTTGAACCAAGAGTGTTAGGCCAACTTGAATAATACAGTGGATCCTATTTTTGAGAAAATAAATTGTGTGTTTTAACTCCAGTTCCAAAGAGTCCAACCCCCTCTTCTGACCTCTATAGGCACCAGATATGCACCTGGTACACAGACATACATGGAAGCAAAACACTCATATACATAAAATAAGTGAATCTAAAAAGAAAAAAAATTAAAGCTTTCTCAAAGAAGAAATCAAAAGTTGAAATTCTGAAATTAGGTTTATACCGGTATCCTCAAACTATTTGTGGTAAAGGACTATCTGTGTTTTAATTTTAAACCTGTCACAAACCAATGCCTTTTCTATTGAGGGGGAGTGGGGGAATTGCTAAGAGCTGAACTTATTGCCTCGCACAGGCTAGCATGTTAAGCAAGCACTCTACTCCCCATTCTAGACCAATGTTATTATAAAATACAATTAAAATTTAAAAAAAAAAGAATTTCTAGAAAAGTAAACTTTAAAAGGCAAATGTCATAGCTGAGAATTAAGTTTCTATCATTAGAGTTAATAAACAGAAAATGTCTATAAGGCTGCTATTAAGGTTCCGAACACTTATAGAAAGTTACCAGCCTTATCCAGTTTGGACTGGGCACAACCCCAGTGGTAACACTAGTCTGTAGGCCTTGCTTAACAGCATCCTGGCTGAACACCAGGGACTTTAAATCCTTAACCAAACTGTCGGTTCAAGTCAGGGTTAGCCAAGAGTTCAATTGTTTCCAGGATGGGGTTGATGGGCTGTCTGCTTTGAGTCTCCCTTGAATAAAAGGCAGACTCTAAGGTGTTACTGCCTTGAAAAGGAAGGGTTGGGCAGCCCTGAATCAAAATGGGAAGAACATCTGAGAGACTCAATCTACAATTGGATATACATGTACAGAAAAAGTATTTGCAGCCAATTAAGACAACCAGGTTCTTTTTCTGATGGAGGCAAAGGCTGTAAACAGTGCCTCTGCTGTAGTGTATGCAGCATGTTGCTTATATGGGATTTCCTAAGGGGTCTTGGAGACAACTTTCTGGTTGATAGTCCCATCTCTGATCTCCTGCTGTCCCCAGCCTATACTCCAGTAGGTTTATGGGGTGCTTTTGGGAAGCCCAAGGACAAAGTGCAAAGGTTCACACTGGCCAACTCATCACGCCCAGCCACACCAAGTGGCAGAATACAAAACTTGGGATTGAGTTGATGTGTAAAGCCAAGTGTAAGTTCCATGACCACCAGAAGATCCACATTTCAAAGAAATGGAGCTTCACCAAGTTTCATGCAGATGAATTTGAAGTCATCATAGATATAAAGCAGCTCACGGGATTAAATAGATCCCTAATTTGTAGGCCCCTGGGCAAGTGGAAATCCCTGAACAGCTGAAAGCTCTTAATGTGCTGAACCCCCCTCCCCTCCCCTCCCCTACCAGTCATATTTATAAATAAATCTCTTGTCTGGCAGAGAGAGCATCAGAAATATAAAGAAAGACTTCCCTCCTTTATAAACATTGCAGATCACACAAAGACAACCAGTGACTATGACCTCAGAAGCAGAAGAGTAGACCAAGCAAAATTAGTCCACACCCAGGCTTTAGAATAGGAGGAAATTCTGGACTCACAGCAAAGCGGAAGCTCAACAGAGCCCAGTAGCCTATGAGGACCTACCTGCAGACCCATGCAGGGGAAGAAAGGCTCCACCATGGTTGGTCCACATAAGTCACCTGAATGTCTAATTCAAGGGTTTGAATTCATTTGCTTCTTAGTTTTTCTAGTGGTTCACAATGGGAGAAACTATTGGTTTCTAGCCTTTGATCACAACCTTACCATTTTACTATCTTAAAAACTAACTTGTAGTGGGCTGGAGAGATGGCTCAGGGGTTAAGAGCACTGTCTGCTCTTCCAGAGATCCTGAATTCAGTTCCCAGCAACCACATGGTGGCTCACAACCATCTATAATGAGAGCTGGTGCCCTCTTCTGGTATGCAGGCACACATGCAGGAAGAATATCATTTATGTAATAAATAAATAAATAAATCTTTTTTTTTTTTTTTTTTAGTTAAAAAAATTATAGCACTTTGCTTTTTAAAATTCTGTTAGGAATAATAATAGTGTTGCAACACTGGATATCTGAACACAAACTCCCAAGTTCTCACCATTCATATTTTCAGCAAGTCATCTACCTCACTCTGCATGAAGATGCCCAGACTGCAGCATCTCTGATCCTGCAGAACCCTGGCAAGGACTATCAGTAAAACTATAATGTCTACAGTGTGCTCTGCAAAATCAGCACTATGTGGTGTGACCACTCTGTTAATTAATTTCCTCCAAGTGACTCACACACCGACTTCATGTACTAGGTTGCTATTAACATTACATCATTACAAATAAGGACACTGGGGCACTCAGCAAAGTTACAGAGCTGAAGAAACCTTATAGTGTTGCTTCAGAATCTGTTCTCATCCCCTACAATAAATGTCTGTTCCTCCAAGTATGGTCCAAACCACAGCACATGAATCACAAAGGAGCTTGCAAGAAGGAAGAAAGCAAGTCAACATGATCCCAGAGTGGCCCATGGGAAATCTCAAGCCTGTGAGCTATAGTCCTGGGTCTGATACTACTAAGCTGCACCACAATTTCCTCACTGCATTTATTACTTTCCTCCCAAAAGACATCTGAGAAAAGACTACAACCTGCAAGATGCTTTTGGCCATCAAGGCTTGTCCACCTGCACACCTACTACTGTACAGGTCGGTCTCACCCTAGGCAGCCATAAACTCTCTTTGCTGAACATGCCCTGCTGTACCTGGGCCTGCCGACTACAGCACACATCAAGGGTTACCACACCCTAGTCCTGAGCAAAGGCCCAGCTGCAGTGTATTATGGCATGGCCAGCAACCTCATTGATGCATTCATCCTGTCTCTTACAAACAAAGGAATGGGCCACATCTTTCAACAAACTAACTCTAAGAATCTTTACTAAAGCACTATTACACTGTACACAGCATCCATGCAAAAAAGGTAAATGAGCTAGCTATATTTGGGCATGTGGTACTACAAAGTGAAGCCAGGACCGTGCATATCAGAGAAGATACATTCCTAGTCCAAATAATTAATTAAAAGAAAAAATGAAGCAAAATCAGATATACCTCCTACCCTAGGAGGGTTTTCAGTCTAGTTAGGAGAAAAACATGAAAGTTTACTGAGTACTACAAAAACAATTACATTTAAGAAAGAGCTAAGTCAATGAGGAAAGCCAGAGTGGGTAGCTGCTGGGGATCCAGTACTTAGGAAACTTCAATCCTTTGGTAACATGAAAGCCTAGTTACAAAGTTGAGAGACATTTCCCCACTTGTTTTATGAAACATCAATACATGGCGGGCCCATGCCAAAGTGTGCCCTGAGAAATTTCATCATGCAACAGATCTGGTATAAAGGCGGTTTACTGAGAGATGGGAGAGAAGTGAGAACCTGGAGAAGGGGTAGAGGCAGCAAGCGAGCCCATGAAGGAGGAGGAGAGAAGGGAGGGGGGAGGGAGAGGGAGAGGGAGAGGGAGAAGGAGAGGGAGAGGGAGAGGGAGAGGGAGAGGGAGAAGGAGAGGGAGAGGGAGAGGG
>OU015748.1:74179579-74203342 GCA_907169655.1 Acomys percivali | reverse complement strand
GGAGAGGGAGGGGGAGGGAGGGAGGGAGGGGGGGAGGGAGGGAGGGAGGGGGAGAGGGAGGAGGGGGAGAGGGAGAGAGGGGGGAGGGGGAGAGCGCACGCACGTAAGAACAGAGGGGTAGGGGTCAGGGAGACAGACAGAGAGAAAAAGAGACAGAGAACAGAGAGCGAGCTGGGGTGGTGGGCCGTCCCTTTATTGGCCATACACATCTGTTGCATCTGGAGGTGACAACAGGTGGGGAAGTAGGCAAGTGCTAGATTCCTGAGGGCAGTCCAGCAGAATCGCCTGCACGCTAGCAATCACATTCACACAAAATGATCATAAGAAAAAATTATGAACTGACATCCTTCATAAACAGACACAAATAATCTAAATAACAAATATAATGAACACAACGGCATAAAAAGGAATAGAACATTATGCTTAAGATAGAATTTATTAACCGGGCGTGGTGGCGCATGCCTCTAGTCCCAGCACTCGGGAGGCAGAGGCAGGTGGATCAGTGTGAGTTCAAGGCCAGCCTGGTCTACAAAACAAGTCCAGGACAGCTGAGGTACACAGAGAGATCCTGTCGGGGGAGTGGGCGGAGATAGAATTTATTATCAAGAATACAAGGTTGGTATCTTAGTCACTGTTCTATTGCTGTGTAGAGACACCTCGACTACAGCAATTCTTATAAAAGAAAGCACTTAATTGGAGGCCTGCTTACAGTTTCAGAAGGTTAGATCATTATCATCATAACGAGGACCATGGTGGCACACAAGGAAGCATGGTGCTAGAGAAAGACCTTTACATCCTGATCCACAGGCATCAGGCAAAGAGAGAAAGGCACACTCCTCCAACAAGTATACATCTACTCCAACAAGACCATACTTTCTAATCTACTAACAGTCTACTAACTGGGAATCAAGAATTAAAAAATATGAGGTAGGGGCTCTCATTCAAACGACCACATTCCACTCCTTGGCTTCCATAGACTTGTAGCTATATCGTGATGCAAAATGTTTTCGGTCCAGCTTCAAAAGTTCCCATAGTCTACCAGTCTCAACACTGTCCAACATCTCCTTTTTTTTTTTTTTAAATGGGCGAAGGGCGGTTCAAAACAGGGTTTGTGTGTGTAGCCTTGGCTGTCCTGGACTCGCTTTGCAGATCAGGCTGGCCTCAAACTCAAGAGATCTGCCTGCCTCTGCCTTCCAAGTGCTAGGATTAAAGGCATACACAACCATGCCTGGCTCTCAAGGCAATCTCTTAATCTCTTAACTATATGTAACTCTCTGTAAAATCAAAAAGCAGATTACGTACATACAACATACAATAGATGGGGCCATAATACACATTACATTCAAAAGGGAGGAAAGAGAGCATAATGAGGAAATACTGGTCCAAAACAAGACCGAAACCCAGCAGGGCAAACTCCAAAATCCATGTCTAGTGTCAAAGCTCTTTGGCTCTACTCCTTCCCGCTTTGCTGGTTGCAGCAGTCCTCTCTCTTGGGTTGTTCCCACACCCAGTCAGCAGCTCTCTTTGGCAGGTATCCTACTACATCTTGCATTATGCAATGAAATCCAGGCTTCACCTGCACAACTTCCTGCAACTACTTCTCCTGGCCTCCATTCAAAGGATTCCCTTGACACACGCCTGGCCTCAGAGGCTTTCCTTCGCTGTGGAGGAAGATTCGATAACTCCTTTTCGGTACTGACTCTAAAGCCAAACCATGTGACCGAAGCACCTTGCTGAAGCTGGAATCTGGGACCCTCCTTCAATTACATTTGCTTCACCTATCTGTGGTTAATGTTTTTCTTTCCTTTAATTCCTTTTCACAAGTTGGAAGCTTAGCTGGGTCCTGCTCTAAGGTCTCCTCTTCCTTTATTCTATTTAGCATTAGGTTTTTCTTTAAACTTTTTATCTCCCTAAGTACAGGACTATGTCCTAAATATTTTTTCTGGTGCTCCTTTTCTTCCCCACCTCAAACTGTACACTCAGTATATCTTTTTGCCCTCGTTTCTTTTCATTGTACTTCTGCTTAAGAGTGATCATTTTTAACTAATAAACACAGTCGATACTACTAGGCTGCATTGAAATCTCCCCTATCAATACCATTAGTCCAAAACTCATCAAGTTAGCCTCCTTCAGGAAAAAAATAAAAAATAAAATTGAGCAAGGGCAGAAAGCAGCCACATTCTTTACCAAAATATCACAAGAATGATCTTGTGATTAGCCAGTTGCTAGTATTCTTCACCTCTGAAACCTGCGGTAGGACTCTACAGGCCACATCATCCTCAGCATCACTGTCTTCCATGCTCCTACTAAGATGGCCCAGTAAGTACTGCTTAGTTCAACCACTTTTCTAGTACAAAGTTCTAATGTTCTTTCTAGTCCAAAGATTTCCTTATTCCTCCAAACATGATCAGGCCTGTATTTATCAGCAATACCCCACTTCTGATACCAACTTTATCCTTAATCACTGTTACATTGCTATGAAAAGCCACCATGATCAAGTAACTCTCCAAAGAGAAAGCACATAATTAGAGGCTTGCTTACAGTTTCAGAGTTAGACTATTAATATCATGTGGAGGAGCATAGTGGCACATAGGCAGCCATGGTTCTAGAGAGGTAGCTGAGAGCTTTACATCCCGATCCACAGGCATCAGGCAGAAATAGAAAGACACTGGGCTTGTCATGGGCTACTGAAACTTCAAAGCACACTCCACCAACAGTGGCACACATACTCCAATAAGACCACATCTCCTCATCCTTCCCAACTGTCCACCAGCTGGGAACCAAGCATTCAAAATATACGAGCCTATGGGGGTGCAGTCTTACTCAACCACCACAGTTGGCTTAACACTCAAAACTTCAGCACTTGGGAGGCAGAGGCAGGCAGAATGCTATGAGTTCAAGGCCAGCCTGATCTACAAAGTGAGTCTAGGACAACCAAGGCTACACAGAGAAACCCTGTCTTGAAAACAACAACAAAACAAAAACCACTCAAAACTTAATATATATCAAAGTGGGGTATATACCTCACTGTTTCAGCATTAGCCTAGTACCTGCAAGACCTGGGCTCAATCTCCACCATCAAAAATATTGTTTACAACACCAAAATAGATCACATTGGTTTCTTTTTAATTCACATGATCAATCAATCTAAGTTCATGGGTAAAAAATTTTGACGAAATTTAACATCTTTCTCACTATAAATAAAAAAGGCTCATGATACAAAAAACTAAAAGGAAACTGTTTCAATTAATAACTAATAATAAAAATAATTTAAAGTAAAGATAAAACTAGAGCTAACACATTTAACCCTGAACATTTTCTTCTTAAAATCAAAACAAATACACTTTCTCCCATTACTTCCTTGCAGTCAAAACAAATACTGTTAATGAGCCAGGAAAATAACGTGCTGAAGATATGCTAATGCCCATGGCAATATATGGTGAAGGGCGGCTGCTGGTATATTCACAACAGAAGGGGGGGGGGGAACAACACAGTCTCCCTTGTAAGACATTAGAAGCAACATATATTTGCTTGCTCCATTGCAAAAGGACAGAGCCGTGTTCCCTACAGCTGTAGGACTCTTCCTCCTCTCATTCAGCTATTTTTAAGAAAAAAATAGATTAGAATTTATCTGCAACTTAGATTATTTCATCCCATGCCAGACAAGAGAGAATCATGATAAGAAACCAGAGCTCTGGTTTCTTACAGCCACACTGCCATTCCATCAAGACTCTTTGTCATATATTCATTCTGTTGGGAGCTCCTTCCTCCACCTCCTGGGATTAGCCTCTCAGATGGGCCTACCTGGCTGTCACCAGACCACAACCTGAATGTAACATTTAGCACCTTCTATCAATTCAGGGAGTAGAAATCTGTGCCTTTTACTCCTTAGCATCAGCCAAGTACTGACAAATACATCCAGCAAATGCTGAATGCTCACTAAATACTTGTAAAACGAATTAATGACTTCAAGGAAAAAAATTAAAAGTAGACACCATGATTCTTAACATACAAATATCAGACAAGATAAACAGTTCCATTATTGTTTTATCATCTTTCCATTTTGGCATGCAGAATGTGGTGATTAAGAACATTTACATTTGAGTCAGATCCCCACTATTTAGAACCCAGCTCTGCTTTCTGTGACCTAAGCAACCATTATTTAGACTTAGTGCCCCCACATCCCATCTGCAAAGCTGGAATACTGATTGATCAACTCCTATCTCAGAAACCTTTGTGAGAAATGAATGGAGCCACACACAAGTGCTCGTGTGCATGTGCAAGCTCAGCTCACAAATTTATTTGGAAAATAAATTTTAATTCTTACAAGAAGCATAGCTCTCAAAAAAAAAAAAAAAAATGCTACCCTTTGGCTGCAGAGATGGAGAGCTCAGCGGCTAAGAAGAGGACAAGGGTTCAATTCTCAGTACCCACATGGAGCTTCACAGCTGTCTGTAACTGCAGTCCAGATATAAGATCTCCTGGACTCTAGGACACCAGGTACAAATGTGCTGCAGACATACATGCAGACAAAATGTTCATACACATAAAATGAGAGGTGGGGGAATAGTCTAACCATCTGAAGTAAAGCAGAAAAAAAAAAGATGGTAAATATTTTGTGAAATATTCAAGTAAGTCTAAAAGAATAGCTGAAGAGCAAAGCCACACCACATATATGCATACATCCATCAGCTATCTACTCTACAGGCCGACTACTAAGCTAAATTCTACAAGTACACTTTTATTTCCAGAAGAAAACCATATACAAATACAGTGAAATTAGAATAGTCAATGTGATATTCTAAAAACTAGGTTTGTCCAAATACAATATAATATAAGCAAAGGAATATAGCTCTAGAATAACCTTTAAAATAAAACTTATTCTATACAGAATGCATTAACAACTATTAAAGTAATACCCATTTGTGCCAAGTATTTACCAGGTAGAAAGTAAAAAAAAATCTGACCTTATCCGAGACAATGCTACCTTTAGTAAGGAAGACACAAATCAGACAAGTTAAGATATGTCAGGGTACATGCTGGACCAGGGCAGAAATGCAGGCTCCCGTGGGAATCCTGAAGAGGATCTGGTTAGGCTAAGAGATGACAGTTGTAAAGGGGGCATCAACATGTACAGAAGTTTTGGGAGGGTGTTCCCAATGTGCAAGGCACTGAAAAATTAAAGTGACCACACTGCTATTGAACAAGACAATAGCTCAAAAGTGAAGAAGGCAAGAGAGACAAGATGAAGTGAGTCCTGTGGGGCACAGTAGAAATGTGGAGTTTAGCCAGGCGGTGGTGGTGCACGCCTTTAATCCCAGCACTTGGGAGGCAGAGGCAGGCAGATCTCTGTGATGTTCGAGGCCAGCCTGGTCTACAAAGTGAGTCTAGGACAGTCAAGGCTACACAGAGAAACCCTATCTCGAATCCCCCCAAATAATAATAATAATAATTAATAAACAAAATGTGGGATTTTATCAAAATCTAATATGCCACTAACTTGCTGTAAGCAAGAAAATATCAGATTTCTGTTTTCACAAAATCTGAAGGATGAACAAGTATGTATGGACACAGACTAGACACTAACAGAGAGGTAAACTAACTGACCCAGGATATACACTAGGTATATAATAATCAGAATAAAATGATGGATTTGTTGTACATGGAAAGGAAAGTCAAAGAGGCATTCCGGAACTATAGCATGAATAACTGCATGGGAGTCCAGTGTGTATTAAGATAGGGAAGATTTGGGACAGCAACTAAGGGTCCTATCTCAGAAAGGTAACTGATATTTATGCATAATACAACTGTACACACAAAGAAGCAGTTGTCATTGCAGTATAAGAGAGAAGCAAAGGCATACTATATAGATGGACAGATGGATGAACAGATAAAATTTTAAGTTTTTATACAGAATAAGTATGACTTAGCCAGGCATGGTGGTGCACGCCTTTAATCCCAGCACTGGGGAGGCAGAGGCAGGTGTATCACTGTGAGTTTGAGGCCAGCCTGGTCTACAAAGCGAGTCCAGGACAGCCAAGATAACAACATAAAGAAATCTTGTCTCGAAAAAAAACAAAACAAAACAAAAAACAAACAAACAAACAAACAAAGGGTATGACTTCAACCAAAGAAGTCAAAGGTACATAAAATCTCTATTACTCAAAAAAAAAAAAAACAAACCAGAAAACCTACTTTTTCCTAACACTCAAATCTCTTATGCCACTACAGCAGTTATTATCATGATGGGAAAATGTACAACTAATAATCACAACTCCACAAACAGGTTTCCCCTATCCAACACTTTGCAACCTAATGTTCTGAGAACATTTACACTCAATATTCTTAATACATATTTATGCCTAGGAAATCATAATGTAAGTACATATCTCTCTTAAGTATGTTAAAACATAATCTTGGGTGATTCCTCCTACCAAACTCAGCAATACATTTATTAAAAACCAAACCCCTGAATGTTAACAGTACCTTGAAGATGCACTTCAAAGTATACAAATATAGGTCTGTTCTACTATTTTTAGCCTGTCCTGGTAAGAATGTTATGTCTTTTTAAAACTGGGACACTGCTATGTGTTTTGAGGTTAATGTGACTGGTTGAATCAAATGCATGGTTTAGAATGTCTATTTGCAGGCAGAATTCTGTATTCTTTAGATCTGAACCTTTAACTTTATATACATACTGTAACTGTTACACTTGAAATAACTAAGTCAGTTAATTCTTTGCTCTTGTCAGTGAAGACAGTACTAACAAGCATGGGGACAAGCCTCCTACCTTCTTGTCCTAATGCACGAAGGTAAAACGAGCAGTCAGAGAAGAGTTTAAAGACAGGTGCACTAGGCAGTCCCTGCCCAGCCGAGAGGGCAAGGTAACAAGCTCCTCCAACTGAACACTAGAGCAAAACTATCCAACAGAGGAGGGAGCAGCTGGCTCTGGGGTAGAAATGGAGCCCACTGTGCCCCTTGATGTGTCCCAATTCCCATCCTCTGCTCTGAAAGCTCTGCTCCCTTAGTCTGTTATCCAACAAAGGTATATTTTAACCAAAATTCAGCTATTCGTATTTTCTCTAGTCTGCAAACACTTGAAAAGCAAGTTGCTTTGATTTCTTTGTGATGAGCCAAAAACCACTATCTTAAAAAAAAAAAAAAAAGAAGAAGAAGAAAGAAAAAAGAAAAGAAAGAGAGAAAAAAAACTATTATCTATTTTCTATCACTTTGAGTAGGAAATCCAGTTGCTAACTACTCAACACCCCATTGGTTTAGGTCTGCAGCTATCAGATAGCTAAAGTCTGTGAGTGAACCTGGAACACTTTACAGCATCCATATACTATGGGGGTAGCATTCTGTATACAACTTACAAATTCTTCAGTAACCTGAAACTCTGCCTCAGTTATGTTCATTTGCATTACATGGTCCTCACACCACAAAACTATAATTGTAAGAAGTCAATGTCTTTTAAACTTTGAGAACTTCAGCCAGGTGTGGTGGTGCACACTTTTAATCTCAACATTCTGAGAGGCAGAGGCAGGCAAATTACTGAGAGTTCAAGGGCAGCCTTGAATACAGGTGGATAGCTGTGACTTCGAGGCCAGCTTTGTTTACAAAGTGAATTCAGGACAGCCAAGGCTGTCTCTTGGCTGTCTCTTTAAGCAAAAAACTCATTTCTGACAAAGTTGCAAAAATTGACAACTTCAATTTAAATGGACAAAAAATCTTTACTCTGAGTACCCAGTAATAAAAATGACAGGTGCTTTATCCTAACAATCATAGTAAAACAGTTCAAATGTTGCAAGCTTTGGTGCAAAAGCCTAAAACAAGTAACAAAGACAACTCAAGCAATAAACACTAATCTTGAAAACAGCAGTGTGATGTAACACATCCCAGTCTAGACGTAATAATATCTTTAACCTAAAATCTAAACTGATAAGCCTGCAGTTCATTCAGCAAAGCACAGTTCCTCCCCAAGTGTAGGTTCTTCCTTTTGAAACTCTTCCTAAGTAGATTAGCATAGTAACTAAATACATTTCACTTAGCAACAATATTTTTATAAAACCCTTCATTAAGTATGTTAATGACTTATTCACCACTGGGCTAAGCAAAACAACTTCTAGCTGCGTTTGTCTGCCTTGAGGTATGCACTACTTTTACAGCTTCTTTAACTTAACTATGCTTTCTAAATGCTGGAATGACAATGTCATAGTTCATATTACATTTCTACATGAATATAAGCTCTCACACTAAAGTAGAAAATTCTTCACTCACAGTATTCTTGACCTATGGTAATAAACACAAAATAATAGAGCTTCAAGTAAAATATACAACGCATATAGACAATAAAGGAAATCCATTTTTAAGCAACTAAGTCCAAATTACCCTTTTCTCTTCTGGTCCTTAGCTAAAACTAATCACTTTGTTCTTAAAAGCATCTATGGCACATAATAGATAATGGTGTCCTGAGTAAAAGGAAAAAGCAAAAGTACATGACTTATGCACAAGACAAGCACAGAAAAATGATTTAGATTACTTAAGCGCATTTCAATACAAACATTTCATTTTCTACATGCAAAGTCACCTAACTGGTTTTATGAACCAGCTGTGAGCCTATACCCCATCTTTTCTTTCCCCCTCAAAGGTAGTTGTAACTCTAAGTACAAAAGCATGAACTGACATGAGCACACACTGAACAGATCTTTAAGTTGTTATACCTTTAGCCCAACACATTGGAAATGGACTACAGCCGCTTTTCTCCATACAGATGGCACCTGTAGGTCTCAGGGCCTCTCGTCCTGCCCGTTCCAACAACATACACCCAATCCTATCAAGATCAAGCCAGGAGTCCGCACACAAAGTCCCAGTTCATCGCTCCGACAGCATTTGCTTGGATCCAAAGCAAGACTAAGCTTCCCCTGTGCTCCTTTCAGAGCCTGAAGCACGGTTTGAGAGGTGCTCCTTCTGTAACAGTTTCCAGCAGCTCCACGGTGGCCTCTGTTACTGAATCTTCTGCTTCCGCAATCTGAAACACAGACCGTACTGGCCAGATTAAGCCACTGAACAGAATAAAACCAGCTAGTCATGCGACCTTATGGGTCTGTGTTCCTAGATTCATTCAGGGAAAGGGAGAGGGGGAGGGAGGAAAGGGAGGAGAAAAGAAGTCCCAGAGCCAGCACCTTATGAATATGCTAATCTCGCCCTTCTGTTCACTTCATCTGGCTGACTCCTGTTTACAAAATGACAGTCAACTCTAAAATTCAGTAAGCTGCAAGCAAATCCAGTCTGACCCAGATCAACTGTCCAAAGATGGTTTCTAAACAATTCCTGTCTTCCAAATCATGCCTTTGGCACTTTACCAGACTAATTCTGGTCTTAGGCTAAAAATAACTAACTCGATGAAATAAATTTTGAAAAAATAATCACAATCAAAGTAAAAATTAAATGCGGAGAGGATGACCCATATGAGACCAAATACTTCAGAGGTAAAATATTTTCCTTCATTGATACTTTCACAATACACATAGGTATTTACACATAGACTACCAAGAAAACATAAACTAGAACTTAAGGTAGCAAATTTGTTTTAAAATATGCTTAAAGAATATTGAGAGACCCAAGATACAAGATGTCTTTTTGTTTGTTTGTTTTTCGAGACAAGGTCTCTCTGTGTTAGCCTTGGCTGTCCTGGACTCACTTTGTAGACCAGGCTGGCCTCGAACTCACAGTGATCCGCCTGCCTCTGCCTCCCGAGTGCTGGGATTAAAGGCGTGCGCCACCAGGCCTGGCTAAGACTTCTTTTTCTAGCTTCAAGTATGATTTCTTTTTCTAGCCTAAAGATGAGTACTATCTCACACTGAAGCAGGACAGAAACTACTTTCAAAATCTGCATTAGCAACTTATTTTTAAATGCAAAATTTACTTTTTCAATTCAAATTGAGAAGGTCAAGGTCATGACAAAAATCAAACTACCTGCACACATTCCACATAAGCATCAGGATAGCAGGTAGGGTGTTAGTACCTTGTCCTTTGAACATACGCAGTACATACTGAAGCTCCACGGTTTTAGTTTGCCTAATATGTGGGTCACACAATCTCTCAAACAGCCTAACTCAAGTGCTTCCCTTACTGTGTAAAAGGTTAAGGAGTTTACTATTAGTTTATTAACTTCTGAAAACAAGAACTGAACAAATACTTAGAATAAGAATATGTTTGTACCCAGCGATGTCCTGGGCAGTTTCCTTTGGTCCCAGAGCCACCTGGGATAATGCCTTTGACTCCAGGCTCCACTCAGACTCTAACAGCTGCCAGAACTCCAGTGGCCACTCCTGAGACACCCTGAAAACACATTATTCCCAGGCATGAACTATGACCCTAGGCAACAATAAGAAGAAAGGGCTACAGAAAAACATTGCAAAGAGACTGAAAGGACCAAAGAAGCTGGCAAAAGAGCCATCAGACCCAAAAGAATATCCTAGGCAGTATCCACTCAGTACATAAAACACAGAGTCACAGAGGACTATTGCCACTGTGGAAGTAAGCACACCAAGCAAGAATGCCATCTGCCTCACCACATGAGCATGGTACGGAGATTAACCTGAGCCATCACCAACAGCTGCACAAGTCCTCCAAGCCAAGGGTGAGACTACTGAAAATGTATGACTCTCAGAAACCACTACCATCACCACAAGCTACTCCTACTGCCAGACTACACTCTACACCCACTGAAACCTAAGTGTTCAAGACACCCTGTGAGCCAGAGCAGTGCTACTGCATGGCCTCCACCGTGAGGGCACAGATACAGGAAGGAGAACTACATGCTCAGCTGTGATCCAAGGACTCTGAACCCATACAATCCAGGAACCATTTTAAGCACTACTTATTAAATGCCCCAGGACTTTCAGAGCAGAATAAAGAGTGGTCCAAGCTAGGGATGAGAGGGCTGGAGCTAAGGCTCTGACAAGACCAGCGGAGGAAAGAAGGGCAACCCTGAGAAAGGTAATAGGGGTGGCAGCCATTTTCCAGTAACTTCCCAAAATGACAAACAGGAAGAGAAAGAGGAGGGGCACTCGCTGTATGTTCTCCAGGCCTTTTAGGAAGCATGGAGTTGATGATCTCTGGCCACATACATGCTAATCTACAAAAAAGGGTGATACTGTAGACATCAAGGGAATGGGCACAGTTCAAAAAGGAATGCACCATTAGTGTTACCACAGTGAAACTGGAAGAGTCTACAATGTCACCCAGCATGCTGTGGGCATCATTGTGAACAAGCAGGTTAAAGGCAAGATTCTCGCCAAGAGAATCAATGTGCCCACAGAGCACATCAAGCACTCTAAGAGCAGGGACAGCTTCCTGAAAGTGCGTGAGGAAGAATGACCAGAAGAAGGAGGAGGCCAAGGAGAAGGGCACCTGGGTTCAGCTGAAGGGCTAGCCTGCACCACCCAGAGAAGCACACTTCGTGAGGACAACAACAAAAACCTCTTATGTCAGCTGACTAGATAAATATTAGGAAAAACAGTATTCATACTCATATATTCCTAAGGCTCTGACCTATGTTTGTAGGAAGAATTTAAACACAACACTTCCTATCAGCACCCAGTATTTATATGACAACTTTCCAGTGCACGTAATCATATTAAGCTTACATCTGTTAATATTGCTAATTATCAATTCTCTCACTGTTTCATTGCTTCCACTAAAAAAAAATAATTTTCTTAGAAAATCAGTCTATCAAGAAAAATTATGGCCTGACATTAAGGTTCTATTACTGGAAATAAAGGATATAATACCTTCTGAAAGCAAAGCCACCTAGAACAACAAGCTCCCAAAAGTGCTGGTGGGACCACTGTTCACCTCCCTGCCAGGTCTGTAACAACTGCTGTCGCTCCCTTCTATCACACTGCAGGAAGCTGGGGAAGGCACTGAATTTGTGACAACTACCTGTGAGACAAAGAAAGAATCATCACCATCAGGAACCTCCATTTCAGTGTTTGTAAAACACAGACACTGCTAATACCCATCCTCTACCCAACACTGACTACATGCCAGCTAACCACACCACTAAAGTGAACACCAAGTTACCACCTGCTGTGCGCTGACCTTGCTCAGAACACTTTTAAAATGTGTGCTCACGTGGTTTTCACTAACAATCCAAGAAGACAAAACTATCACCCCATTACCACAACTCCAACCCCAGTTTCAGATGAAGAAACCAAAGCACAGAGAAGTTAGTGAAAGTAACAGCCACATCGAGGCACTGTGGCCTCGATCTGTGCTCTTCCCCAATTGGCAACAATGCTTGTGGTAGTTTTCTCAGTTAATAATTCCAACTACACAAATGCTATTGTGAACTCTGTAACACACTAACAAGTGAAGAGAGAAACTGGGCAGCTCGCCTACTACTAAACTACTAATCAGCAGCCTAGTAAACACCAAGCCCTCAGAAAGCTGGCAGATACACAGAAGCCATCACCTGTAATATCACCCACTCCCAGAAACTACTAGGGTTCCAGAAAAGAAGCTGGAAATAGGCTCTGTTCCCAGGCTTCATTTCGTCTACAAAGGACAAGTGAATAATAATGAAGACCAAAGGGACAAGACAGACGAGAACAAGCACAGGCTGCGCCTACCCTCTAAGAGTACCTAGCACTTAATACTGGCCAGTGTCACTTCAAGTGTGCAAAGAACTAAGCAAGAACTAGAGAGCATGAAAGAACTAGGACAGAAGCTCATAGCTCACAAAAAGCAGCAACACGAATGAGGGAGCTCACAGCCCTGGAATGTGGGCGACAGAGACACCCCACCAACTGGTGCCCAGGGTGTGGGACTTGATCTTTGGGGAAGGTAAAAAAGTTTTTCTTTAAATAGATGCAGAAGGTAAGAATTTGGTACTCTCACCCAAGGAGTCGTGACCATAAGTGGGGGTAAGATAGAATGGTTCTTCTCAGTCCTCTGAAGCAAAGTGTTTTTTTACGCGAATAGAGGTGTTTAAGATCCAGAAAAGCAAAATACTCAGCGGAAGCTCCATAACTTTGTACAAGTGACTGTAAAATTCAATCCTTGAATTCCTAAACAAGGAACCATTGATGTTAGAAACTGGAAACAAAGGAGCTAAGGTAATAAATGCCCAGGGAAGGTGGGGGGAGATAAAACCCATGTCAATTATTTGCATGATAAACCCGAGTAATGTATTGCCTGGACCCTCTCAGGAGGATCATAAAAAGAAAATTTAAAACTCCTCTGCCAGATTCACCCTGTTAGGTCTTGGTAAGGTGGACCAAATAAACCCTGGGGCCTCTCAGGAAGGGGCTCTGAGCCCTCTGTCTGTGCTGCACAAATCGGCAGCCCTTTGCTTCATGGCCCTTTCCACTACCTTACCAAGGCCTTTTCCATCGCCCTCTCCCATCCACCCTTCCATCTTAGCAATCCTGAAAACTCCAAGCCCCAGCCTCCTAAATGAGCACCAGGACTCAAACTCCCCAAAGCTTAGTTTTTTTGTTTTCCCTCACAGAGGTATCGACCCAGTGTACACACTGATCAATGGCCCCTTCATGGGGGAAATATTAAAAAGGACCAGGTACTAGTACAGAAACAACTGCAACTAAGACACACAGACTATGCCAGTTAGTCCTTAAACTCTATTTCTGTAATTCATAAAAGAGAAAACGTAATTCTGTTACATGATCTCAGAGATAAAAATACTACTATGAAAATTATTGTGGGGAGCAGGGGGCGCTTCGGACAGGACTGCCCTATCCTAATATAATTTCTCAAGGGCATTATTATACTTGACTGTGTTTTCTTTATTCCTTCCCATCCTGATACTGACCAGCTAAAGATGAACTTGGTAGACAGGCTGAAGAAACTGGGGATAGTAAGAGTGGTCAACACCATGATCACCAAGAGAATGGAAAAAGCCAAGAAGCAGAAATGAGTCTTCAAAAGCCAGACTCTGCTGTTTAAACTTGCCATGAATTTTGAAGATTGCAAATCTTATAAAAATAGTTAGAGGTTGGGGCCGGGTGTGGTGGCGCACGCCTTTAATCCCAGCACTCAGGAGACAGAGGCAGGCGGATCGCTGTGAGTTCGAGGCCAGCCTGGTCTACAAAGCGAGTCCAGGCCAGCCAAGGCTAACACAGAGAGACCATGTCTTGGGGGAAAAGAATAGTCATAGGGTGAAATCTGACCCCATTCTGTGAAGTCAGTGTACCCACCCAAGAGCTGCCCCTAATAAACATGAATGCTAACTTTTAATTATTCTTGAATTACCCCATTTCATCGGTAGAGAATACCTATCAGTTACAGATACAGAAACTCTGAATCACTGTCCTAAAAAACCCCCAATGAGGGCCAGTAAGATGGCTGAGCAGGGTAAAGGCACTTGCCACACAAAGCCTGATGATCTGAGATCAATCTCAAGACCCACCTGTTAGGAGAGACCTGATTCCAGCAAGTTGTCTTCTGACCTTCACACACAAACCACAGCATGAGCTAAGAATTATGGACAATGACTGCCAGGGGGGTAGAGGGGGCATGCAGTGCAAAAGGTTCAAAAATTGATGGTAGTGACTGTCATTTTAAAAATTAAACTGTTTTGTGATTATATTTAAATTTAAAAGTCCTAAATTCAGAACTGGGGCTGTATGTAAGTGATTGAGAACACACTTAACATATGTGAAGTTCTGTGTCTAAAATCCAGCACTAACAAAGGAAAAAAACAAAACAAAACAAAACAAAACCCTAGTGCTGGGGAGACAGTTCAAACGGTAGAGTACTCAGGGAGGCTGAGGCAGTCAGATTTCTGTGAGTTCAATGCCAGCCTGGTCTACAAAGCAAGTCCAGCACAACCAACACTACACAGAGAAACTCTGTCTCAGAAGAAAAAAAATTACAAATCTAAGAATGTTTTATTCTAATCTTCTTTGAAATACAAGAAAATATAGTCAAGCATGGAAACATGTCATTAAACTCATCAAGAAGGTCGCCCAACTTTCCATGATGATGAGTCTTAAAATACCAGGATTTATCGAGTATATTCTATCAAGTCTCTGTTACAATGCTGGTGAGGTTCTGAGAACATCTGCTCCAGGCCTATTCCTAATTTCTGCATGTAAACTTCACTTCTAAAGTCAGCCCTTTCTTAGCCAGGTGGATGGCACACTCCTTTAATCCCAGCATTTGAGAGGCAGGTGGATCTCTAAGTTCCAGGACAGCCAAGCCTACACAGAGAAATCCCGGGGTGGGGGTGGGGGGGCGTGCAGGGGGACGTTAAAAAACAAAAAGAAGCCAGGTGATGGTGGCACACGCCTTTAATCCCAGCATTTGGGAGGCAGAGGCAGGTGGATCTCTGTGAGTTCGAGGCAAGCCTGGCCTACAAAGTGAGTCTAGGACAATCAAAGCTACATAGTGAAACCCTGTTTCAAAAAACCAACAAAACAAAACAAAACAAAAACCTAAAACAAAACAAAAAAAACCCAAAATAATAAACAAGCCAGGCATGGTAGCTCATGCCTTTTATCCCAGCAGTCAGGAGGCAGAGGATCGCTGGGATTTTGAGGCCAGCCCAGTCTACAAAGCAAGTCTAGGACAGCCCAGGCTACACAGAGAAACCCTGTCTCAAAAAACCAAAATAACAACAACAACAAAAAATCTTCCTCATTACCCATACTCTCTTCTCTAAGATGTTTACTTTCCTACTGGCTTTGATAATGACTTGCATTGTCCCTTTAAACCAAATACTGATAAAAGATCTTCCTTGGGCAAAAAAAAAAAAAATTGCCTTTATTTAACAATTATCTCTTCAAAAGTTTATAATGCTTAATTTGGACCAGTTTTTTTTTTTTTAATTAAAAAAAATTTTTTTTCATATATATTGACCATGGTTTATATCTCCCCCCAACTCCTCTCAGATCCATCCCATGTCGGAGCCTTGATGAATAAAGTAGGAAAGAAGGAGAAAGCCTACTGGGCTGAATACCAGTATTTCTTGTCCTTTGCTTCTTCACCTGCCCAAGTTAACTCCTTCTCTCATAGCTACAAGCTGCACCTGTGGCCATGTCTTCCCAAAATGATGGCCAGTGCCCTCAAACCATGAAGAAGAAAAAAAAATAGACTGACCTTTGGGAGCTAGATGTCTCCGGTTCTTAGAACCTACAGTCACAAACCTCCAAAGGGACTGTGCTGGTTTTTAAAAATTCTTTCTTATAGAACTGCATATAAATACTGGAAAAACTTTTTTTTTTTTTAATTATTTGATGATACTGAAAAGTAACCCAAAGCAAGCCAAACTTTCATAGTCTCCTCTTGAAACTTTTCATAGCATCTGGCATGTGCCATAATTCTGCACTCTGTTGCCTCGGCATCTTGCCCTGCTCTGAATTCAGGAACTGCAGGTTAAGCATCTGATGGTGTAGAGCACAAGCTGCTACAAATTTAAGGAAAAAAGTAAAAACAAATAGCATCTATCTAAACCTGTACTTTTAATTATTACATTTTATTTACTTACTGTGTGTGTGTGCATATTTGCATGTGTCACTGCACATGTGTGAAGTTAGAACTTACAGGTGTTGATAATTTCCTTCCATCATGTAGGTTCTAGGCATTGAACTCAAGTCCTCTGGTTTGGTGTCAAGCACCTCTACCCAGAGTCATCTTCCTAGTTTCATATCTAAATCTAAATGTAAATCTGTAGGAGACTGTGAAAGGATGTTGTGATGGTTAATATTCATTGTCAACTTGACAAGATTTAGAATCACCAAAGAAACACAGCTCTAGGTATGTCCATCAAGGTGTTTCCAGAACTCTAGGAGTACCAGTTGTTCTTCCAAAGGACCCAGGTTCGATTCCCAGCACCCACACAGCAGCCCACAACTGTGTGTAGCTCCAATTCCAGGGGATCAGACACTATCACACAATCATAACATGTACATAAAGCACCAATGAATATTAAATAAATAAATAGATAGATATTCATATCCCATCCTTATTGTGCTCAATAGTTTTAAGGCAAGGTTCAAAAAACTTTGCAAATCTAACAAATTCCTAGGGATCAGACCTGTCCAGGGACTGATACAGAATCCTGGGTAAGAAAAAGATTGCCCACCCCAAAATCTGTTTAAGTTTCTAATCAGTTTAGTATCACAAATTCCAACATAATTAACATTTCCTGTGACGAATGATGACAGATAACACTACTTTTATAAAGAGGTGTTTCAAATAGGAATGTTAAAATAGCAATAAACCATGCTTAATGCCTGCATTTGTAACCCTTTTGTTGCTGTGATAAAACACTATGGACCAATGCAACTAATAGAAGGAAGCGTTTTATGGCTCAGAGGGACAGTCTGTCATGACAGAGAAGCCCAAGATGTGGCAGCTGAAGTAGCAGCAAGCTACGAGCTCACATCTTGAACTGCAAATAGTGTAGGCTTTGAAATCTCACACTTCCTCTAGCAAGGCCACACCTCCTAATCATACCCAAGCAGCACCAATGCCTGTGGACCAAGTACTTTATTTGCACCTGAGCCTATCTATGGGAGACATTCTCATTCAAACCATCACAAGCCACCTTCTAGAATGGCCTTATTCCTTTCCCAACTGTATCTCACAAACAAAACCATAAGATTTTGTTTACAGTTAAAAACAAACCAGAGAAATCCTGTCTCATTAAAAAAACAAACAAACAAACTTAATTTTTCACTAACCCTAGTGACCTAAGGTCACTAGACACTGAAGCACTCCAGGAACTAGGTCTGATCTCATTTACTTAAAAAGAAAAAAAAAAAAAAAAAAAAAAAAGAGTTCCTTAGTCACTCTTTGATATCCAATTTCAAGTCACCAAAATCATCATTCCTGTGTCTACTATGAAGACACAAGTGACTCTCCTGAGAATTCCACACCAAGGATCTTGGGTGTGTCTTCGCCTTTCCCTTAGCATGTTCCTATTAATTTCTGTGGAAAACTGTTAAACCATTTCTTAGTAAACTTCAGCTCAGCTTCACACTGGCTTGTTCTGAAATTCCTTCCGGTGGTGAAGTCAAGAATCCCATCTTTAATAAGCCGCAGTCTCTGGTGAAAAGAACTCAGGCTACTGCGGGCAGCACAGCTGTATCTCTAGCTCCTGAGAGGACACTTTGACATATGCCTTCAATCAAAAGCAGGAGCAGGGCAAACTTGTTCCTAAGCATGACCCTAAGAAAGACACAATATGCTCTCTGTGACAGGCCTGCCAAAAATTTGTAACTTTGATTCAACCATCAGAAACCATGATATAAACTCAAACTAAGGGAAAACCTAAAAGTATTCTATATCCTTCAAAACCATCAATGCCCTGAAAAAAATGCAGAGAAACCTATTCCAAGGAAACATGACTGAATACTGCCTGTGACTGGATTGGATCTTGTAAAAGGGGAAGCACCTTACTGTGTGCAGTACAACAATGGCACACTAAATCCAAGTGGAATCGATGTAGTATGTTTGGTCACTCCACACTGAAACTGCAGGCAATGACAACTGCAATGTGACTGCCACTAGGCTAAACAACTGTCAATGTCTTCAGAAACAAACATGCTTTAAGCCTTCCAAAACTAAAATTAATGCCATAATCTCAAGGGGGAAATAAATACCTTAATATAATGAGACAATGAAACTTGTAAAGCAGAATCAGCCTGTCATCGCCTCTGTTCCCAAATGCCAACTGTCCAAAAGGCTCTCAGTAGTATCTACTATATATCATACATAACTGTACTACATTACAGCTGCATCAGCACACAGCCAGGTAGTGACATGGGCAGGCTGCAAACAGGGGAGCAAGTGCACTGTGGAGGCAGAGCCACGCTAAGGAGCCTGACTCCCAGTGTGCCTCATTGTCTCACTGACTCTTCTCATTGCGCCACACATCACAGTGCTTCCACAGACTGGTGATGAAGGACTCCACATTTAAAAACAGCCTTATTTCCAAAAGTCAAATAAGCTGATTCAAAGAAAAAATGATTACACACATTCTACTTTAATTCTTCTCCTACTCCTTGCTGTCACTTTTAAAGCAACGGTTTATAATGCTACACAGCTGTTAAATGGGGTATCAAAACTACCAAAAAATATGAAGAAACTTCCATAAATATTTTTATTTATTTATTATTTATACAGTATTCTACCTGCATGTGTGCCAGTATGCCAGCATGCCAGAAAAGGGCATCAAATCTCATTATTGATGGTTGTGAATCACTATGTGGTTGCTGGGAATTGAACTCAGGACCTCTGGAAGAACAGCCAATGCTCTTAACCTCTGAGCCATCTCTGCAGCTGAATATTTGTTTAAGAAATTCAATTCAGCTGAGCATGATGGCACACGCCTTTAATCCCAGCACTCAGAGGCAGAGGCAGGTGGATTGCTGTGAGTTTAAGGCCAGCCTGGTCTACAAAGGTAGTCCAGGACAGCCAAAGCTGCACAGAGAAACCCTGTCTCAAAAAGAAAAAAGAAAAGAGAGAGAGAGAGAGAGAGAGAGAGAGAGAGAGAGAGAATGAATGAAAGAAAGAGAAAGAAAGAAAGAAAGAAAGAAAGAAAGAAAGAAAGAAAGAAATTCATCAATCCCCAGTACTGTGGCACCCATCTTTAATCCGAGCATTTGAGAAGCAGAGGCAGGCAGAACTCTGAATTCACAGATAGCCTGATTTACATTGTAAGCCCTGTCTCAGAAAAAAAGGAAGAAAAAGTAATTAACTAGATGTGCACCTGTAAGTAATCTGTAGGACAGAAGGGCCATGGTGGTGTACCTTAATCCCAGAACTTGGGAGGTAGAGGCAGATGGATTGCTTTGAGTTCGAGGTCAGCCTGGTCTACAAAGTGAGTCCAGGACAGCCAGGGCTACACAGAGAAACCCTGTCTCAAAAACCAAGCCCCCCCCCCCAAATCTCTTAGCTATTGTGGTAGAGCACAATTATTTTTAAATTGCTAGAAGTGAGAAAATACACAGTAAGTGATAATGCACCTTACTGACCCTAAGGATTACTTTGTTTTTCTAGACAGGGTTTCTCTGTGTAGCCCTGGCTGTCCTGGACTTGCTTTGTAGACCAGGCTGGCCTCGAACTCACAGCAATCCATCTGCCTCTGCCTCCCTGAGTCCTGGGATTAAAGGTGTGCACCACCATCGCCCAGCAGAGAATTTAAGACTGTTTAATTACGTTTATCTCATGAATACCAGAAAGAACATTTTTTAGTAACTTAAAACTGGTAAAACATCTTCAGAGCTACCACAGCTAAAACATGGGAGAATTCTGATATAATTCAACTTCTAAAATACCCATTATCTGTGCTATGCTAATTGCACATTATTAATACACATAATATGTATATTAACTCAATATACAATTTCCTTATACCTAGAAAAATATTTTTAGGCCAAAATGAACCAGATTACACAAACCAAAACTGACATGTTTTCAAAAGGCATGACTATACTGAAAATTGTCCTATGCAAATAATGTAATACTTACTACAGAAAAAAGTCAATTTTAATCCAACTGGTAAGAAAATTTGAGTTCAGCCAAGCATAGTGGTACACACCTTTAATCCCAGTATTTGGGGGACATAGGCAGGCAGATCTCTGTGAGTTTGAGTCCAGGACAGCCAAGGCTACACAGAGAAACCATGGGGTGTGGGGGGAGAAAAAAGGAAAAGAAGGAATGAAGCTGCTACAAATACTCCTGTGGAGGGTTTTGTGTGGACATATGTTCCTTGGGGAAACACTCAGGAAGAGGAATGCTAGATCATATAATGTATTATGTCCAACTTTGTAAGAAACAAGCAAGCCATTTTCCAAAACAGTCTCCCATAGCAAAGCATGAGAGTTTTATTTGCGCCACACCTTCGTCAACTGACAGTATCACCCTGTTTGTTTTCAAACATAGCCCGACTTCACTGGAGTTGTAATCTGCCTCTTCTAATAACTACTAATGTGACACACCTTCTTCTGTGTTTACTGTAATCCATATGAAATGGGTGAACTATCCATTTAATCTTTTGAATTTTTATTGTCCTACATTCTAAACTTTTTAGCTTACTACTATCCTGCACGGGTGTGTGCCTGCCACCTGGTGAGGTCAGAGAACAACCTTGTGAGGTTGTTTCTTCCCTCTACCTTTACATGGCTCTACAGATCAAACTGGGATCATTAGATTAGCAAATGCCTGTATCTACTGAACCACCTCACCACCCCCAACCATGTTTTTAATAGAATATGAACAAAGAAATGTTGAAGCTTGGCAGTGGTAGCACATGTCTCTAATCCCAGCACTTGGGGGACAAGAGGCAGGCGGATCTCTTGAGTTCCAGGCCAGCCTGGTCTATGAGCGAGTTCCAGTACAGCCAGAGATACACAGGGAAATCCTGTCTCAAAAGAAAAAGAGGAAGGAAGGCAGGCAGGCAGGCAGGCAAAAAGAAAGAATTGCTGAAAGTTTATGAGCTTCGTTAGAACTGGACAATAAACTGGACAGTGGTGGTGCTCATCTTTACTTGCTGTACTTTGGAGGCACAAGCAAGTGGTTCTCTGAGTTTGAGGCTAGCCTGGTCTAAAGAGTTCTCCAAGACAGCCAGGGCTACGTTGTCTTGAAAAAGATAGATGGGGGGGGGGGGGGGGGCGCAAGAATTGGGCAATAAAGTGCCTCCTTACTATTGCACAACACTGTATTTCCTCCAGATAACCATATGGCAACTGTAACTGTCGAGTGTATTGATGCACACTTTTAATCCCAATGCTCAAGAGGCAGAGAGACAGACAGATCTCTGTGAGTTTGAGGACAACCTATTCTGCACAGGGAGTTCCAGGCCAGCCAGGACTATATCAAGAGACCCTGTCTTTAAACAAAAATCTGTGGAGAAATGGCTCAGTGTAAGAGAACTAACTGCACTTCCAGAGGAAGAGCATCCACATGGCAGCTCACAACTATCTGTATCTCCATTTCCAGGGGATCCAACATCCTCAGAAAGAGATACATGCAGGCAAAATACCAATGCACATAAAATAAAAATAATTTTTTAAAAAGGAGAAAAAGAAAAAGGATATAGACAAGGATGAATAATGTGACTCAAGTGCTTTCTCCTCCTTTGTGCATCTGGGTCTCCAACCTGAGGGATGGTGTCATCCATCCATACTGAGTGTGACCTCACTCTTCAATTACACCTTTCTGTAAGCAGTCTCAGAGACACACCAGAGGTATGATTCCACAGTGACTCTAAATCCAATCAAACTGTCACTGAAGCCAGGCGTGGTGGTGCTTGCCTTTAATCCCAACACTTGGGAGGCAGAGGCAGGTGGATCTCTGGGAGTCTGAAGCCAGCCTGTTCTATAAAGGGAGTCCAAGACAGCGAAGATAACACAGAGAAGCTCTGTCTTG
Organism: Acomys percivali; assembly: GCA_907169655.1. Classification (NCBI taxonomy): domain Eukaryota; kingdom Metazoa; phylum Chordata; class Mammalia; order Rodentia; family Muridae; genus Acomys; species Acomys percivali. The sequence goes on along the minus strand of OU015748.1, from coordinate 74,180,944 downwards.
AAAAACTAAAAAACAGTTACTGCTACCCATCATACTCCTCAGAATGCTGGGAGTGCAAGACATACCACCATGTTTGATGTTTACAAGTATCTGATGCAGTTACACTCTTCTTGTCAGTGTGCAGAATCAAGGAACTGAGCATTATTTGCAAGCTTTATAGAAATGTATTCAACAAGACGATGCATTTTAAAAGAAAAATGCAAATTAGAAAGAGCGTAGTAGCTCGGTAGATGGCACTACTCTATCTGTTGAAAACATGACCAGCACTTGTACATTTGAATAAAGCACAGGACTCAGCTTTGGTCAAAAGAACTGGAAATGTTGGCACTGTTGTCATGGCAAATTTCTTAACTCTGACTCAGTTTCTCATCAATGAAATGAAAACAAAACCACTACTTTACTGAGCTGCTATAAAGAATTAAATAAAAGCTAGGGAGGAGCACTTTCTGAGCAACATGAAGAATTTGAGTTCACAGCCGGGTGCGGTGGAGCACGCCATTAATCCCCAGCACTCAGGAAGCAGAGGCAGGCCAATCTATGAGAGTTCCAGGCCAGCCTGATCTACAAATCAAGAGTCCAGGTCTGTCAAGGCTACACAGAGAAATCTGTCTTGAAAAACAAAACAAAACGAAAAGAATGCGAGTTCAAATCCCAGAACTGTGGTCTGGAGAGACGACTCAGTGGTTACAAATGAATGATATGCGGGCCGGATGTGGGTGCCTTTAATTCTAGAACAAAAGGAGGCAGAAGCAGGAAAATCTCTGTGGATTTCAGGCCAGCGGTCTACATAGACAGACTGTCTCAAAAACACAGAAGAGTAATAAGGTCTCTTGGCAGAAGACCCAAGTTCAGTTCCCATCAACTCACATCAGGCAACTCAGAACAGCTTGTAACTACAGCTCCAAGGGATCCAATGCCTCTGGCCTCCACAGATAACTGTATTCAACATACACACACATAATTAACAATCAATTTTTTTTTTTTAAAGCCAGGTTTGTAGCATAAGCATCTATACTATCAGCATTCCTTTGGGGACAAAAGGCAAAGACATGAGAATCCCAGAAAGTTCAAAGGCCAGCTAGTCAGAGGAGACATCTTAAACAACATAGAAAAAGAGGCACAAGCTGGGCGTGGTGGCACACGCCTCTAATCCCAGCACTTGGGAGACAGAGGCAGGTGGATCGCTGTGAGTTCAAGGCCAGCCTGGTCTACAAAGTTAGTCCAGGACAGCCAAGGCTACACAGAGAAACCCTGTCTCAAAAAACAACAACAACAACAACAAAAAACAAAACAAAAAGAGAAAAGAAGAAGAAGAAGAAGAAGAAGAAGAAGAAGAAGAAGAAGAAGAAGAAGAAGAAGAAGAAG
>OU015748.1:74164419-74179569 GCA_907169655.1 Acomys percivali | reverse complement strand
AGAAGAAGAAGAAGAAGAAGAAGAAGAAGAAGAAGAAGAAGAAGAAGGAAAAGAAGAACAATACACCCAGAGCTATATCCCCTAGCACACCTTTAATCCCAGCACTCAGGAGGCAGAGGTAGGCCGATCTCAGCGAGTTCAAGGCCAGGCTGGTCTACAAACTGAGTCCAGGACAGACAGGGCTACATGGAGAAACCCTGTCTCGAAGAAAGGGACAGGAAAAAAGCAAGCAATTCATTAGCTCTCAGCTTTTCACGATCTCATCCTTGAGAAATGGTTTTTGCTGGGATTCTGGAGGTATGCCCGCATGCATCGAAGACATGTTCCCAAACCCCCTAATTGTCCTCTCCAAAGACAAGCTAATTACTCAGTAATTTCCTGAATTTCTCCTAGAGTTCATCTGATTCTTGGAAATCAAGACTGAGGCAGCACTACAGGCACTGATTCTTGCATCCAATGAGCTGGCTTGGAAACTCCAAGGCCAAAGCCATTACATTTCTTTTACAAGTATTCTTAAAGGATTTTCCCATGAAGCAAGATGTAAAACACAAGCTGGACAGTGATGGCGCACATCTTTAACCCCAGCAGTTAGGAGACAGAATCAGGAGGATCTCTGTGAGTTCGAGGCCAGCCTGGTCTACAGAAAGAGTTCCAGGACAGCTAGAGCAGTTACACAGAGAAACCCTGTCTCAAAAGAAAGAAAAAGGATTTAAAAAAAAAAAAAAAAAGATATAAAACACACTTTTAAATGTACCATTTGGATAACATGCTCTAATATGCTCTATGTTCACGTTTTAGGACTACAATAAAAAATTTGACATCCATGTGTAATAATGTAAACCTAATTCCATGTAATATGATTTAAAGTTCTCAATATAATTTGTACAATCCAGTAAAAGTCCCAGTAAACAAGACTTTTAAGTCACTGAAACCTAACAAGTCACTTGTACAAGCCCAGGCTTTTCCTTCCATTACTTTCTCCACTAGGACCAACCAACCCCTCTTGAGGAGAGCCTGTTCCAGGAAAGGTTCCCCAGGAAAGAATCCTCACAGTATTATGTGCTCAGCTTACCTGGCCTCTCCCTGTACAGGAAGGCCTCCAGAGTTCCTTCCTCTCACAGAGAATGGGGGATCCAGAAAAGGGTAGCCTGGGAAGAGGGTTATTTGGCTATAATCACTAGCAAGCCTCACTGCTTACAAAAATGGAGAGGACCCTTAGCTAGATAAAAGTCAATGGGGAATGCAGGTTGTCGCAATTTTAAGTTCAAGAAAATAAGAAAACAGAACTTGAACAAGAAAGGAAATAGAAGTGTACTGCATAAATTCACTCCACAATGAACAAATGTTTTCATAGTCACCAACATCGAAAAGCAAAGTGTGGGTCCAATAAAAAATTATTACAGAACCAAATAGAGAGGGCTAGGGAGAGATGGAGTGGAACTGTCCTCTGGGCACGGCACAGCCGCTGCAGTACTCAAGAGAGCAGCCGTGCTCACCACCACCACCACTACCACCACCACCACCACCACCACCACCACCACCACCCCAAGAAGATCCTCACAAGATGAGACCTATTAATATCCCTCATAGAAGGCCCAGGAAAGATCATGGGTCAACTGTGACTTGAAAGTCTACAGACTATACCCTCCTGAACACACCCCAGCTGTTTATGGAAAGGGCAAGGGGAGGAGAGCTACAGAAGGCTGACTAAAGTGGGGACTCCAGGGATACAGATTTCCTAAACTGTCACCCATGTTGGGGTAGGTCTTTTTGGTGATGCGAATGTCTTTCAGTAACCCATGCTCCTGTAAGAACACAAATTATTTCACTGTTCATCAAAGTAGATTTGAATTAAATCTTTTCTTTGGTCTGTCAGAGTACTATCTGTTATCAACTGATGTTTTTTGTGAATCTCAGAAATGTCACACACGAAGAAATAAATTACAGATTAAAACTTCCCACCTGCCCTGACATTAACACATGGATGATAAGCACAGAAATCCTGTTATGAAACAGGGACTGAATTGCTGAAAGCAACAAGTAAAACAAAGAGCTGATTCTGGGAGTCCCTGGAAGCACTTGATAGGCAGAATAGAAGCCTGCTATCTCTGGGCATTTCAACTCTATCTAACTTCTGACCCATGTACATACACTACTTGAAAGGAGGATTTATTATTACAACAAACTGAAAAAAAATCCATTGCAGAAGTGTTTAGCAAAGGCATTTCAAATAGCATATAACTGATTTCCTAGAACCAAACCACATTCTCCTTCTCCACTTATTTTAAACTTTAAAAAATGTGTATTATTTTATGTGATGGGGGGTGTTCTGCCTGTATGTGTACTATATGCATGCAGTAGCCACAGAGGCCAGAAGAAAGCATCAGAGTTGAAGTGGAGTTAGGAATGGTTGTAAGCCACCATGAGAGCACTAGGAATCAAGCCTGGGTCCTCTGTAAAAAGTAGCTGGTGCGCTTAATCTCTGAGCTACGTCTCCAGCCCCTCCTTCCCTATTTTTAAGTCTCTTGGGAATTAAAGGCTTGGGAGCACAGACTGCTGCCCACTTTAAGTGACCAAGTGACACAGAATAGAGGATACGTTCAAAGATATCTAGAATCCACACACAACCAGCTCTATCATGTGCCAGCTACTCATTCTTAGGAAAGCAGCTTCTTCAACCTGATCTTCCTCACACAGTGGCCAAAATACCACACACCTTATATTTGGGCTACGTGCACAACACCTAGTAGACACATAGAATAACTACTTATCTAAGTAATGCGTATGTCCAGAAAGTCTCTTTCATATGCAATTCTACCCTTTTTCTCCTACCCATACACAATCTACTAACAAATCGTACTGCTTGACATTGTTGATTGCTAGTGCCTTAGCCCATGTCACCTCTGCTACACACCTGATTCCCTTCATAATATTTCAGTGAATATATCTTGTCATGAGCTCTGAATCAGACTTCCTCAAGGAGAATGGCCAGCTCCACCAAACACTGCACATTCTGTCTCTACTGCTGTTCACTCAACTACAATGTTCTTTCTCCCATGGACCTACTTGGCTAATAAATACATTCATCTCTGCCACATCTGGTTCATATCTCACTTAGCAGCAAGGCTTATTGTGGCCATCCCATGTAAACCTCAAACCCTAACTATGAACTACTGCATGACTTCCTCCACTGTACTTCTCACTTTCCAAGAAATAACATGGGGTACTTCTTAGTTTCACAACCGATCAGCTACTTTACCACTCTCTTCAAGACACTCGATGTTTTGTTTTGTTTTGTTTCTCGATGTCTCTACTTAAAACAATTAGAACCATGGCTGGAACTTAATATGAACACAGCAAACATTTCCTGAGCTTAATCAATTCTTATTGTCCCTACAATCAATCCATCTAAAAAGAGCCCAATCTACACCTCAAAGAACATTCAATGCATTCTTCTATAGTCTATATGGGCTGCTGAGAGCTACCTAGACAAAAATCTTCCTATGTTAAAGATAGGCATATACAGGCTAGAGAGATGGCTCAGCAGTTAAGAGCACTGTCTGCTCTTCCAGAGGTCCTGAGTTCAATTCCCAGCAACCACATGGTGGCTCACCACCATCTATAATGAGATCTGGTGTCTTCTTCTGGCTTTCTGGCATACAGACAGGCACAATACTGTATACATAATAAATAAATCTTTAAATTAAAAAAAAAAAAGATGGGCACAGTCTAACTTAATTCTCACCAACTAAAGCCGGGCAGTGGCGGTGCACGCCTTTAATCCCAGCACTCAAGAGGCAGAGGCAGGTGGATCCCCGTGAGTTCAAGACCAGCCTGGCCTACAATGCGAGTCCAGGACAGCCAAGGCTACACAGAGAAACCCTGTCTCAAAAAGCCAAATCTCACCAACTACAACTGAGCCCATCAATACAGGGCCAACCTCTCCATGTTACGAAGTCTCTCCTTTCCTAGGCCACAAACCTCTTGCTATGCTCACATCTGCAACTCCTGACAATACCTGGTGACAGCAACATGCCCCACTTCAAAGAAATGTCTGTACCTAAAAACTACCTCATCTGTCCTATCTTCCTGCCACAAACATAGCAGCAACTCAACAAACACTGAAATAAGAAACCAACTAGGCAGGCATGGTGGCGCACACCTGTAAATCCCAGCACTCGGGAGACAGAGGCAGGCCGATCTCTTTGAGTTTCAGGCCAGCCTGGTCTACAAAGCTAGCCCAGGATAGCTAAGGCTACACAGAGAAACCCTATTTCGAAAAAACAAACAAAACAAACAAACAAACAAACAAACAAAAAGAAAACCAATTAATAGAAAAGTAAAATGATTCGTACAAGATCCCACAGTCAGTAGTAGTTAACACCAAAGCTTGACCTCAAACCCGTATGATTCTAAAACTGTGATTTTCTCCTTAGCCACAGGCATACCAACCAATACTCCATCACTTAAAACCTCACATGACACCGGGTGTGGTAGAGCATGCCTTTAATCCCAGCGTGGAGGCAGAGGGCAGAGGGCAGAGGCATCACTGTGAGTTCAAGGCCAGCCTGGCCTACAAAGGGAGTCCAGGATAGCCAAGGCTACACAGAGAAACCCTGTCTCAAAAAACCAAAAAGAAAAAAAGAAAACCTCACATAACAAACCAACATACCCCAACCTCCTCAACCCTTACACCACAGGTCAACAAAGCCCAACTCTTTAAATCTTTATATGACATCAAAATACACAACCTCCAAAGGCCTTAGTGGCTTTGTGTTTAAAATGTAGACTAATGAGTTCTACTCCTCTGAAGACTTCTAACAACACAGAAATAAAAACATGTATAACTGTAATAATAAGGAAGATTCACAAAAGATGAGACTCCTATAAAGACTTAGCTACTAAGAAAGGCATTAGGCTGGTAAGATTGCTCAACAGATTAAAGTGCTTACTGCATACACATAATGACCCAAATTCAATTTCTGGAACACATAGTGGAAGGAGAGAAACAAGTCATACATATACATATATATACACACACACACAAATATAAGTAAACGCAATAAATAATGAAAGACTCATAGCGCAGCTCATCAAAGTTCTACTCCTGTCTCATGAACCTTTGTTTAGATTCCAGCACCCATGTTAAAATTATGAGCATAACCACACAAAACATTATATCACTTATGTGGTCTGGTCCAATCTGAAGTTTTAGGCATCCACTTAGGGGTTCAAGATATATTCCCCTAAGGTAAATAAGGAGCTACCATAAATAGCATATGAGGCCAAAATCTGAAGCCAGCATTCATGAGATTAAAACACCAGTAAAGAATACCCTTCTAAAACAACAAAGAATGTGAACCCAGCACCAAAACTTGTAACTTGAAAACTCTTAACCTGTTATGAGTTTATGTAAATGTGAAACAGAGAACAGCAAATCTTTTTGTTTGTTGAGACAGGGTTTCTCTGTGTAGCCTTGGCTGTCCTGGACTCACTTTGTAGACCAGGCTGGCCTCGAGCTCACAGAGATCCACCTGCCTCTGCCTCCCGACTCCTGGGATTCAGCAGATCTTTTTTTAAAGTGGCTGTAGGTATTCAATAAGTAACTATAATTCAGAGTGTTTTCAATATCCAGAGCATTTTCCAAGCACTATTCTAGGAATAGCCAACATCATAACTCTAATGTTAAAACACATATAAAGAATCAACACATAATTTGTAAGTCTTCCCTGGCCCTACAGATCAGTTATGTTCTGCTGTCGCTGTTGTATGTCAGAGACTGTGGACAAGGCAAAGAAAAACCAAAAAGCAACACCAAGACACAAACAAGAAAAATGTACTCACAGCTCAGAAGGCAGCAGTGACTTTAAGAAGAAATCAAATAGCTGTTATAAAAAATACTCCTAGTATGTTTTCTCTTTCATTGTAGTCCAGAGACCTGGAAGAGACAGAATGCATGCATACATAAAAATCTTTACTTTATTGCTACTTACTCATTTACTTAACAGAGCTAGGAATGCTGGGTAAGTGCTCTAACACCCATTTTACTCCTCTTACAAAGTCCTTCCATGCTAACTCTCTTACAGTTCTTTCTCTTCATGTAAGCTGCTAGACAATGAATGAATTTAAAGACAAACACATGGAAACTATCTATAAACCAGTACCCAGGAAAAAGGATGCATCGAGTAACTGAAAATTACCAGACAAGCAACAAGCATAACCTGCTGAAAAGATGGTAAAGTCAAAATAAGCAACAACACACAAACCTGTTTGTTTCCACTAAAACTATGCTAGAGATATAAAAACAAAATTCAAAAATCAAATACATGTGTGAAAACTAAAAGGAATGGAAACTCTGAAGATCTGAAAAGGCTTCTAAGCTAGATATCAAAACAAATAGGAATACTGAGGGGAAGAGCAATATCTGGGCAGGAAACAGACAAATTTAAAATAGGAAGCAAAGCCAATGACTTAGCAGACCAAAGGCCAGCCAATGAAAAGTTGAGATACCAAAACCTTTTCTACAGCCAAGTGAAGAACAATAAGTGTAGGCTCAAAGCAGCAACACTGAGTGCAGTGGCCTTGGGGTGTGAAGACGCCCATGCTGCGGTGAGAGCCCCAGCAGCCTACCTCCATGTAGTCCCCTCTCCTCACCTGAGAGCAGACCAAGAGCCACTCTGGTAAAAGCAGAGCACCTGTCACACAGGGAGGATCAGTCACTGACTCCAGCTCCCCACAACATAATATACTTAACTCTCAGCATCTGGCATCCATATCTTTTTCCTGCAGGAAACTGTTAGCCTAATAGGAAAGACTAAAGACACCAATACAGGATTCCCTGGCAAAGGGCTGTATAGAATATTCGGATGCAAAACTCAAAGGTCCGCATAAAGACATAAGGCTTCCTAAAGTTCTAGGAAATAAAGACATGAAAGAAAGGCCTCTAACCAGAAGATAGAGACAAACACAAGCAAGGGAGACTAGAATGGGGGGAGGCAACTTGAAGGAAACAGAAAAGACATAAACTTCTATAAAACCTAGAGGTAGGACTCTACCATCATGAAACAAAGATATAGAATCGCTGGGTGCTGGTGACACACACCTTTAATCCCAGCACTTGGGAGGCAGAGGCAAGTGGATCTTCATAAATTCGAGGCCAGCCTGGACTACAGAGGAAGTTCCAGGACAGCCAGAGCTGTTATACAGAGAAACCGTGTCTCGAAAAACCAGAAAAAAAAAAATCTTTGCATGAGGCTCTCCACCATCCATACTAGGATTCTAGCTTGCATGATCTTTGTACACATGCAGGAACAACCACTTAAATCATGTGTGCAAACAGAGCAGTCATGTCCAGCAAATACTGTTTTGCTGCAAGTGTCCACAAGCTTTGGCCTGCCCCTTAAAGGCTATCTGCTCCAGTAGATGGTCCTACACCCATGCATAGACAGGTAACATTAACAGGCATTAAAAAAAAAAAAAAAAAAGGCAGCCGGGTGTGGTGGTGCAGCCTTTAATCCCAGCACTCTGGAGGCAGAGGTAGGCGGATCTCTCTGTAAATTCAAGGCCAGCCTGGTCTACAAAGTGAGTAAAGGACAGCCAACGCTACACAGAGAGACCCTGTCTCGAAAAAACAAAACAAAAAACAAAAAACAAACAAAGGTACCTAAAATGTTGTAAGGAGAAAATGGGTGAGATGGAAAAAAACTGCAGAAGAAATGGAGATTAGATTTGATTAAAACATATTATATACATGCATGAAATTCTCAAAAAAATTAAGAGAATCACTCAAAATTTTTTTAAAATTATACTTCTTAAGTATTTTTCAAAGATCTAGTAATCAGAGGCTGAAGTGATGGTTCAGCAACTAAGAGCATGCTCTTCCAGAAGACCAGGTTCCATTCCCAGCACCCATGTCAGGCAACAATTATCTCTAACTACAGCTCTAGAGAACCAGATACTCTCCTCTGGTTACCACAGACACTGCACACAATTTTTACACAGCCACACATGCAAGAAAAACATGCATACATATAAAATAATAAATAAATCTTTTTTAAAACTAATAATCAGCCAGGCGTGGTGGCACACACCTTTGATCCCAGCACTGGGAAGGCAGAGGCAGGCGGATCAACGTGAGCTCAAGGCCAGCCTGGTCTACAAAGAGAGCCCAGGACAACCAGAGCTGTTACATAGAGAAATCCTGCCTCAAAAAATAAAACAAACAAACAAAAAACTAATAATCAGCAGGGTGCGGTGGTACACACCTTTAATCTCAGCACCAAGGAGGCAGAGGCAGGTGGCTCTCTGAGAGTTCAAGGCCAGCCTGGTCTACAAAGCAAGTCTAGAACAACCAGGGCTGTTAGACAGAGAAACCCTATTTCGAAAAACCTAAACAAGAAAACAAAACAAATAAAAACTAATAATCAAAGCCAGGTGTGGTGGCACACACCTTTAGTCCCAGCATTTGGGAAGGCAGAGGCAGATGGATTTCTGTGAGTTTGAGGCTAGTGTGGTCTGCAAAGGGAGTCCAGGACAGCCAAGGTTACACAAAAAAAACGAAGTAATAATCAAAACACAACCTTTCCCAATTCCATTGTAATAGATACAGCTCAAATGACATTGTACACACTCTAAAACTATTCTCCTTTACTGCTACTATATCTCATTCAAGTTCTCTACTTCAGAGTAATATTATTGGCTTTGTGCCTTAAATTTTTATATCTGTTTTTTTTCTTCTTTTTTAAAGATCTGTTTATTTTGAGTATTTTGCTGAATGTATGTGTGTGCACCATGTGCATACCTGGAACCCAAAAAGGCCAGAAGGTGTCGGATTCCTTGGAACTGGAGCTACATACAGTAGGCTCCATGTGGTTGCTGGGAATCAAACCCAGGTCCTCTTAACCATTCAGCCATCTCGCCAGCTCCATGCTATTTTCCTTGTTTTGTACTAGAAGTAGACATTAAACAGTAATAGCACTCCATTATTCTAGAAGCACTAAGCCCACTGACTGCTTGCTGTTTTATCAAGGGGTAACTTAAGATGTGTTATGTTCTAACTGTTCCTTAATCCAATCTTATTTAACACTACAAACCAGAGGAGGCCCGCCCACCAGTGACAGATGGAAGACTAGGAGGCCCATCTGCCAAGTAGCCTGCCCCCAGCAGGAGCCACTACAATGTGTAAGTATGGTGGAAAATGAGAGAGAAAGAGAAGCACAGTGGTTTGAGCACTATAAAGAGAGGTGGAACTGGAGAACAAGAGGGTGGAGAGGAGCAGTCTGCTTTGAGTAGCCTGCCCTGCCGCATGAGGCCATGGTGAAGTCCCAGACCATGCTGCCACTAAGGGCCATGTCTGGGTCCATGGCCAAGCAGCAGCAAGGTTCTGAGCCGATGTCCATGGCCCATATTACCACCAAAGGTCTAAAGGCTGAGCAGAGGAGGCCCCACTTCACTGGCTTTGGCACTCAGGAGAGCACCAGCACCTCACCTGGGAAGCACAGTAGAGCTGGCACTGAGGGCATGAAAACAGGAGAGCTTAACCCTGACCCTTGTGGATTAAAGCACTGAGTGAGCTAGCTTGGAGCAATGCTAAAGAATACACCCTGGTGCTAAAAGAGCAGGAGAGTTGGCAGGCTGTCCAACTCAGCTACCACCTAAGCCCAGATCCGGGGCATTAAATTGGCCCACCCCAACACCTACCCCATCTATGAACTGCTAAAGCTCAGTGAAGGGGCAGGTCCTACAGATTCAAAGCATGACACAGGGCAACAACAGGATATCCAAGAGGAGTCCAGTACTGATAGTGTAGCAGAAGCCAGATGCCTCAAACTAGATCAATGACTCATTACAATAAACATTTGCCAGTAAAGATATGTGAACAAAAGGGTATATTAGGAGACATACTGTGTCACACTACAGGTTCCTTTTTTGGCTTTGTTTTGTTTTGTTTGGATTCTTAGAGACAGGGTTTCTCTGTGTAGCCTTGGCTGTTCTGGACTCACTTTGTAAACCAGGCTGGTCTTGAACTCACAGTAATCCACCTGCTGGGATTAATTGTTTTTGTTTTTTTTATTTTATTATGTGGAGGAAGTTGCAAGGGCAGAGAGCAGATATGAAGAGATAGGGAGATAAGTGGGACTAGGGTGCATGACATGAAATTCATGAGGAACCAATAAAAAAGCTTTTTTAAAGCCAGATATGGTGGCTCTCACCTGTAATTCCAACACTTAGGGAGGCAGAAGCAGGCAGATCTCTGTGAGTTCCTGGACAGACTGGTCTACAAAGTCAGTCCAGGACAGCCAGGGCAACACAGAGAAACTCTGTCTTAAAAAATAAACAGTTTGGGGGGCTGGAGAGATGGCTCAGAGGTTAAGAGCACTGGCTGCTCTTCCAGAGATCCTGAGTTCAATTCCCAGCAACCACATGGTGGCTCACAACCAGCTAAATTGTGATCTGATGCCCTCTTCTGGCCTGTAGGTGTACATGTAGGCAGAATACTGTATACATAATAAATAAATAAATAAATCTTAAAAAATAAAATAAACAGTTTGGTTTTCCTTAAAGAATATAAACCAATATATTTTACTATGAAACTGGTTAAAAAATATCAGCATGAACTAGTGCAAACAGGGCCAAAAGTAGACATAGTCTACAAACTGTATAACTAAAATACATTCTTTTGCTCCAGATGAATAAAGAAAAACTAAAACCTGGCTTATTACACAATGATATCCTTTTGCTCTTTTTTTCTTTTTTTTAAGATTTTATTTATTTATTTTATGTATATGAGTGCTCTAACTGCATTACACCTGCATGCCTAAGGAGGGCAGTAGATGGTATAGATGGTTATGAGCCACCAAGTGGTTGCTGGGAATTGAACTCAGGACCTCTGGAAGAGCACACAGTGCTCTTAACCACTGAGCCATTTTTCCATCCCTGAAATACATTTGTAATTCTCAAAAGCTATCTGGAAAATGAGAGTACCTATCCTTTTTGGCATGAAAGAGTATATTTTAAGATCAATACAAACAGATAAGTAGGGTCCTCAAAATTCTTCACTCATACACACTTTTTGTTAATGTGTAATCCACACCAGTGTTCCTACCATCCCTCACTCACTCACTACTCAAGTATTTAGACTAGTAACCAATATGTTAGCATTCACATGTTCTAGTAGTTCGCATGCTGAGCTCACTAATGCTATTTCAATTTTAGAAAGACAGAAATTAAGTATTAACAAAAGCAGCAAATTATCCAAGATCACATGATAAACAAGGAAGAAATTAGAGATATAAGCACTGTGGGGCATGGTAGCACACGCCTTTAGTTCCAGCATTGGGAGGCAGAGGCAGACAGATACCTGTGAGTTCGAGACCAGCCTGGTCTACAAAGTGAGTCCAGCACAGCCAGAACTACAAAAGAAACCCTGCCTCGAAAAACCAAAGAGATACAAGCACTGATTTCTTTCCATTCTTATATTTGCACTGCTATTCTGATTTCCTATAAAAGCCACATTAACATTTCTACTAAAACAAGTATGAGATGGAGAGATAGCAGAACCTGGTTGCTCTTCCTGAGGACCAGAGTTCAATTCCCAGTACCCACATGGCAGCTCACAACTACCTGTGACTCCAGTTCCAGGGGATCTAACGTCCTCTTCTGGCTTCCATGGACACCAGACAAGTACATGGTACACAGACATGCATGCAGGCAAAACACCAACACACTTTTTTTTTTTAAAAGTACTATTTGAGCTTTACAAAGCATCCATGACAGAAAAACTCTTCATAGAGGTGAGCAACATAGGCATGATATACCAAGAAGTTATAAGCTATTTGGCTGGGACTGAGCAAGTAGGATCAGCCCTTAGAGAAATATTTGGTGCTAGCTCAAGAGTTGGCTCATGGGTTGAGAGCACTGGCTGCTCTTCCAGAGGTCCTGAATTCAATTCCCAGCAACCACATGGTGGCTCACAACCATCTATAATGTGATCTGATGCCTTCTTCTGGTGTACATGAAGACAGTGTACTCATATACAGAAAATAAATGTCTTAAAAAAAAAAAAAAGGGGCTAGACACATCCTAATAATTTATGTCATTTTGTTGGTGGCAGAAGGTGATACAAATCAATGCTGTTGGCAGTGTAACCCGAGGAGCTACTTCAGCTCATGAGTAACTGACACCCTGAAAATAATTTTAGAACTAATCACTGAAGCAAAGTTGGGAGTTTATTAAGAAAAGGAAGCACTCACCCAACAGGTAAATGAAGGTTGCGAGAAAAAGAGAGCAGGAGAGAGGTTCTTAAGTATCTTTAATGTATTTCATTCTGTGGCTTTTGAAATTACATTGTTTAAAGGATTTAATTCATAACCAAGTCAAAGACTGAGTAGATTTTAAAGAAAAAAAAGAACTGATTATTTTAATTCCTTTTCCAATTCTTCTCAGAAACGGTTTGTTTCTATGTAGGTGTGCTGTTTTATTGTCAATGTGCATAATCTAGATCTATTATAGTTTTTTGTTTGTTTGTTTTTTGTTTGTTTGTTTGGTTGGTTGGTTGGTTTTTCTAGATAGAGTCCCTCTGTGTAGCTTTCACTGTCCTGGACTCATCTAGATCTATTAGAAAGACAATTTCATTAGACAATCATCTAGACCAAACTACTGTTGACATAGTGGCACCATTCCCTAGGCTTGGATTTGAGACTGTATAAGTGTGGAAATGGTGTGCTGAGTAGTTAGCACGTCTTCATGAAATTCTCTTCTTTTGACTGTGAGTGTGATGTGACCTTGACTTCCTTGCTATGATGGACTATAACCTAGAATGTAAATTAAAACGAGCCCTTCCTCATCCAAGTTTCCTTTTGTGGTGACACAGTATTATGAAACTATCTCTTACATTCTAAGATACTGCAACTTCTCCTGGACATCACAGCACTGTTAATAATATACTTTGAGATCACTTAAGACTGCTAACCTGCTGCATACTGAGCCTGTTTGCTTACCTTGCTTTTAAGAGAGCAGTGTAACAACCAAGAACCAAGATTACTTACCTTGGGTTTCCCATATAATCAATTTTTACAACATAAGCTAATACATAGGCTTAGTTTTAAGTTATTCACTATTCCTTTTCCCTGACCCAGAATAATACACATGAGTGTGTGTGCGTGTTATGGTAATAATTTTGTGTGTTATAGTAATAATTTGCTGAAAGCAGCAAATGAGTCCAAAGTAACCTTTTACAGCAAATATCCACCATAAACATTGAAAGTAACATGGATATAGTCTGTTTGTTTTGATGTTTACAACACTGTTTGCTATCTGGATCAATTGTAATCAATAAAGTTCCATATCCTGTAAAACTCTGTTAAAGATTTCTGTAAAAGCTAGGTGTGGTGGCACAAGCCTTTAATATCAGCACTCAGGAAGCAGAGGCAGGTGGATCGCTGAGTTCAAGGCCAGCCTGGTCTACAAAGCGAGTCTAGGACATCCAAGGCTGCACAGAGAAACCCTGTCTCAAAAAAACAAAACAAAACAAAAATTCTGTAAAACAACCCTCATTCCTTCCCATGTGATGCTTTCTGCTCCGTTGTATAAAAGAAATATAGCAAATCCCTTTATTAGCGACAGATTCACAAGACAACATTCAGGTAGGCACAGATTCAAACTCACAGAGTACAGACAGGCAAGAGGCCATGAGCTTTATAGACAGATGGAAGACAGGGAAAGCGGAGAATTCAAACTTGTTCACTCTTGATCTTAATATAAGATTAGCAACTTTTGGTGCTTCTGAGGCTATCTTTAATGCATTTAACAGACTCATACCCATGCTTGTGGTATTTTATCATAGCAACAAAAATCAAACTAGGACAGCAGGTAATCCTGACATCAGTTTGGTTTTGTCAACTGTATCAAAACTCTTGACTTTTAGCCACCAAGAACTATAAACTGGATTCCAGAAGGTCTGGGAAATTCTCTTCCTTTGTGTTTCCTTCATTTTTCCTTTCTATTGTGCCTCAACTTGTGACATTTCCACTGTCTAAAACAAACTACCACTTCATACAGACTTCCCTTCTAGGCTTAGTCTACTAACTTCTGTACTTAGACAAGCTGTTACCTGTTTTCTGCAAGAACACAAGTCAGAGGTAATGTTCATTAAAACAAACAACAACAACAACAAAACCAGCAACAGATCAAGAATGTTGGTATGACTAGGCATGGTGGCGCATGCCTTTAATCCCAGCTTGACAGCTGCAAGCTCGAGGTCGGCCTGATCTACAAAGTGAGTCTAGGACACCCCAAGCTATACAGAGAAACCCTGTCTCCAAAAAACAAAAAACAAAAATAAAACAATGTTGGTATGTCCAGGCATGATGGCACACACCTTTACTCCCAGAATTCAGGAGGCAGAAAAAGATGGGTCTCTTGAGTTCAAGCCCAGCCTGGTCGACAAAAGAAGTTCCAGGTCAATAAGGACCATACTATGAATCCTTATCTGAACCCACTCCCACCCTCAAAATCAATGTTGACATAATCATAAAAATCACCGGGGCAAACCAAAAGTTCTTCATGCTTCAATATTAGCTCCTAGCCAAAAAATATCATAGGACTAGACTGTGAAACTTGCCGTGGTTAGAATACTCTATATCATTCATCATATGCCAAGGTTAGTACAGGGACTGCATATAATTGGTACTGAGCCACTGGCCAAATAAATACCCTAAGCCAAAGAAGCTATCAACCTACTGATTTCAGAAAAGTGAGTATTAGCAAGAAGATACTCATTCTGTATGCAGAAAGAGCAACATAGAAGCTGCTCTCTAGTCCTAAGAACATTGAGGAAAAGTCAGGAAGCAACAAAGATTAGGAGCTACCCTTGCTCAATACCAGGAAGATTCTACCCTAAAGTAATAGGTTATGACTGTCCACAAACTAAGAACTAAGCGTTATGAAAATGCCTACATATCAGGTGAGGGAGAAAATCACTTTAAAGAGGATTCAAGCTGGGTGTGGTGGCACACCCCTTTAATCCCACCGCTCGGGAGGCACAGGTAGAGGCAGGTGGATCCCTGTAAGTTTGAGGCCAGCCTGGTCTACAAAGCGAGTCTCTTTGGACAGCCAAGGCTACACAGAGAAACCCTGTGGGGGGGGGGGGGG
>OU015748.1:74152155-74164409 GCA_907169655.1 Acomys percivali | reverse complement strand
AGTTCGAGGCCAGCCTGGTCTACAAAGTAAGTACAGGACAGCCAAGGCTACACAAAGAAACCCTGTCTCAAAAAACCAAAATAAATAAATAAATATTAAAATGTGGTGGCAAATGACTGATTCCAGCACTTGGGAAGTGAAGTCAGGAGAATCGGGAGTTCACGACCGGCTTTGGCTAGATAGTAAGTTTATGGACTACATTAGCACCTGTCTCAAAAAAAAACAAAAACAAAAGCAAACAAAGTGGAAAGCCTGCCTGGACTACAGAGTATGTTCAAGACTAGCCTAAACAACCCCACAACAACTTATCTCAAAACAAAAGGTAAAAGGAGAGCTGAGTATGATACCAAGCCTTCATGAAGCCCTATGTTCAATGCCTAGTACTTAAAGGAATGAAAAGAAGCATCTAGCCAGGCAGTGGTGGTGCACGCCTTTAATCCCAGCACTCTCGAGGCAGAGGCAGGCGGATTGCTGTGAGTTCGAGGCCAGCCTGGTCTACAAAGTGAGTCCAGGACAGCCAAGGCTACACAGAGAAACCCTCTCTAGGGGGGGGGGGGGGGAAAGAAAGAAAAGAAGCATCTTACTGAAGTAATTAATGGGCACAGTATGTTGAAGATAAGGCAACTTGTCAAGCATATTCAGAAGAACTAATTGCTGTGACAGTATATGACAAGGATGATGCTATCTGTCTGAGAAAGACATCAAATAAATCCCTATGAAAAGAGACATCAAAAGAATATATTTAAGGATCGAATTTAAACAAGTAACTGAGAAGACCTCCTGTATCAACTGGGGAGCTAACTCATCAAGAGACACTAGTCATTTGGGCATCAAGGTCCAGCTGAAACTGGAGACCAGCCCTGGGCAGCGGAACAGCCTACAAAGCAAAGGGCTCCAGGTCAAAGTAAAGAGGTAAGCATGCCCCACCTGTCACTTCCCTGGAAAGCAAGGACAGAAGGCCTAAAAAAGCTACTTGTTTATGAAAAAGTAAACAGCAGCAAGTGGCTCAGGGAAGACCACCACCAGATTAGCAAATTTAAAAAAGATTTGGAACCTCCTGCCAAAACATGAGAAAAACAAAACTGTCTTCTGCCTCAGAAGAACCAGGAAAACTCAATTTCCTTGGCAAATGATGATCCAGACAAGTCAATCCTATGGTATTGCAAATATGAAAATTATCCTACAAAGACATTACAGCAGTTTGATAAAATAACCCCACAAATAAACACACGCACGCACGCACACACAATATGCTCAACATCACAAACTCTTCAGTCCAACCATGAGAACTTCCACTCGAGATAACTAAGGACCTCAACATAACTAAGCCTAAAGGATGCTACTCAATCTGTCAGCAAACATACCATCTTCTCTTTTTCTCTGGGCTTCTCTTTCCATCCCTCTTCTTCTTCCAAAATTAGTTCTAGAGAGTTTCCCAAGGCTCTATACTCCCATTCCTACCTCTGCTTGCCTCCTAGGTATTACCACTCTGCATGCTCCTCCATCTCAGACTTCTCCTCTGAACACTATCTATAAACCCAATTGTCTGGCTGTCAAGCCTACATCAAGTGTTCCACCACTTGTAGCATAATGTCATGGGCGCCACATCCCAGAAACCCCCCCATGTTCTACAAATCAGACATAACAGAAAAAGAAACTTTTGCAAGACTGGTAAAATGAAAGAAAACTCTGTTCTTAGGTTGGTCTGTATGTAGAAAGGAAATTAATAAACAACCTTACCTGAGGTAGTGTCTGCTAAGAATTCCCAGCAGCCTCTGAAACATATTCCAGGAATCATGGCAACCAGCAGTGGCTGAAGTTGCCAAGCACAACTGACTCCAGAAGCACTCTTGGCAAGTGTTTATCCCCTGGTCCTATCACCTCTATCAAGGGAGGCCTAATTCCATATATTTAAAATGAGTCTATGTAAAAGTAACTTTTATTCTCTTGACTCAATTGTGGTCTGGGAGGCTCACTGCCTCCTTCTGCTAACCTAGGCCTACACCTGGAAGCTTCTAGCCTCCATACAATCTAACCTAGGCCTAGAATGTTTTCAGCCTCTGAAACTTACTGCTTAATAAGCTCACCCTTACTTGTTCTTTCTGAGCTCAGGGGAGGCTGGTTCAACTCAGCTGTTCTGGCTCAAACTCTTCTCCCAGTTGACTTATTTAATCTGGCTTCTCTCTTGGCCTAGAATTGCTCTGCTTGACCTCAAACTAACTCAGCAATCTGCTCTAATCTTTGGGCTTCTCATTTTCTGGCCCATTTTTGTCTTTACCTGAGTTCTCTCTTCAACCCAGTTCTCTATTGCTATCCTGATAAAATTGCCTCTTAAGTAGCTTCCCTTTCCTCTCTCAAACAAATCTTCTCTGACTCATCACCTTTTCTTTCTTTTTTAATTTTATTTTATTAATGTATTCATATTACATCTCAACGGTTATCCCCTCCCTTGTATCCTCTCATTCCTCCTTCCCTCCCTCCCATTTTCCCCTTACTCCCCTCCCCTATGACTGTGACTGAGGGGGACTTCCTCCCCCTGTATATGCTCATAGGTATCAAGTCTCTTCTTGGTAGCCTGCTATCCTTCCTCTGAGTGCCACCAGGTCTCCCCATTCAGGGGACGTGGTCAAATATGAGGCACCAGAGTACGTGTGAAAGTCAGACCCCACTTTCCAGTCAACTGTGGAGATTGTCCTGTCCATTAGCTAGATCTGGGTAGGGGTTTGAGTCTATTGATTTGGACTTAGGGCTTCAGATGGAATTTTTTTTAGCCATTAAAGAGAGCATGTCAAATCTTCTCTGATTCATCACCTTTTCTGCCACTCAATTAGACATCACTGTCAAACATGGGTGCCTTCCTTCTACAAACTAACTTTACCTTTGTTTGGGATTAAAGGTATGTGTCACCACACCTGAACCTAAGCTTTTCTTTACCTGATAGTTGCTCTATACCAAGCTGGTCTTGAACTCAGATCTGTTTCCCTCTGTCTCCTAGATTAAAGATGTATTTGTATTACAGCTGGAACACACAGACCTAGAAGAGCTTTGGATAAGATCTCTTTCCAGAACAGCCATGTTCTGAATTAACATTCCTCTACAAGTCTAAGGTAGTTTCTATTTTTTCCTGACTAAACCTGAAAAACTGACTCTGTGTTTATAAAGACCATCTTCTAGACCCCTCAGAGAAGCACAGCATCATTAAAGATGAGTGGACAGAACGTCCAACAGATGTCTCAAAGATCAGTACTAATGCTGCCTTCCAAATCTTTACAGTTCACAACAAAGCCACATAGTAAGACCCTATCTCTGAATGAATGAATGTGAGCCTTTACAGTTCACTACCTCAGTTTACAATGTCCCCTCCCCATTTAGAAGCCCAGGCCAAAAGCCAACATGCCATCCTTGACTCATCTCCTCTCACTTTCCCTATCCAACCTTGCCAACAAGTAACATTCCTCCTGCTGAAATGCCCAGCAACTGTCCTTTGATGCAAGTCCACATTCCATCATAATGAGCCTCTCTATCTCTGTTCACTAAATGAATCCAACACCATCTAATTCAGGTAGAGCTGACATTTCACTATTTTTAATTCCCTCAGTTTCTATTTTACATTTATGCTAAATAATTTTTACCTACTGAATTATCATATTTCAACCTGCCAAAATGTTTTATAATCCCAAAAAATGAGCCATTTCCCAGCATGATGCCTGTTCTTTATCTAAATCCCTAAAAGATATGTTAGGATGGATGTCAAAAATGACACTCTTAGACTCATGCTCATTTGTATTTTTTTTTAAATGTAATTTCTTCAGCTACGCATGGTGGTGCACGCAGACAGATCTTCATGAGTTTGAGGCCAGCCTGGTCTACAAAGCAAGTCTAGGACAGCCAAGGCTATTACCCAGAGAACCCATGGCTCAAAAAAAGAAAGAAAGAAACCTATTTGCAAAATCTGTAAACAGTACCTCCAATTCTACTGCATTGTAAAAAAGACAAGGCCGGGGACAGGAGATAGCTACCATGCCTGATTGGGGCCAGGGGGTGGGAGGGTGAGAGGGATGGGAGTGCAGAGATCAAAGGGCAGATGGCAAAGGACTCTGTAAAGCCATGGCATGATCTTGTAGGAATCAGTAGCATGGGTATGTAGCTTTAAAATAAGTGTGCCCGCCTTTAATCCCAGCACTCGGGAGGCAGCACTTGGGAACTTTGTGAATAGCACTTGCAAATAATTAAACCTTTGGTGGTTCGAAGGAACCTCCAAAATCTACAATGCAAGGCTGGGCATGGTGGCACACTCCTTTAGTCACAGCACTCGGGAGGCAGAGGCAGGTGGATTGCTATGAGTTTGAGGCCAGCCTGGTATCCAAAATGAGTCCAGGACAGCCAAGGCTAACACAGAGACACCCTGTCTCAAAAAAACTAAAACAACAACAACAACAAAAAAACAACCAAACAAACAAAAAAATTCCCAGCTCAGGCTGGAGAGATGGCTCAGCGGTTAACAGCACCATCTGCTCTTCCAGAGGACCTGAGTTCAATTCCCAGCAACCACATGGTGGCTCACAACCATCTATACCCTCTAAAGCCTTCTTCCGGTGGACAGGTGTACATGCAGATAGAGCACTCATATACGTAAAATAAATAAATAACATTAAAAAAAAAAAAAAGAATTCCCAGCTACTAGCACTAGAGCCCTTCATGAAATCCTTTAAACTTGATAAACAGGTAAGTGGATCAGAACTAATTTTTTTTTGTTGTTATTTTTATTTTAGTTATTTTTAAACAGGGAATTGGGATGGAAAGAAGGTACAAGCTGCAGCCGGGAGTGGTGGTGCATGTCTTTAATCCCAGCATTCTGGAGGCAGAGGCAGGCTGATCACTGTGAGTTCAAGGCCAGCCTGGTCAACAAAAGGGAGTCCAAGACAACCAGGGCTACACAGAGAAACCCTATCTAAAAAAAAAAAAAAAAAAACATACAAAGAAGGTGCAAGCTTAGTGAGCTGAGTTCAATTTTTGGAACCCACATAAAGGTAGAGAGAAATCTACTCCATTAAAGTCATCCTTGGGGGCCGGGCGGTGGTGGCGCACGCCTTTAATCCCAGCACTCGGGAGGCAGAGGCAGGCGGATCGCTGTGAGTTCTAAGCCAGCCTGGTCTACAAAGGGAGTCCAGGACAGCCAAGGCTACACAGAGAAACCCTGTCTCAAAAAACAAAAACAAAAAAAATAAAAATAAAAATAAATAAAGTCATCCTTGGACAGCCACATGCATGCTATATAGCACATGCCCATAAACATGCACAATTAAAAGACAAAACATTAGAGAATATATCAATGTCTTGATAATCCTGATGTCCTCCCGAAAACGTGGAAGTTAGCAGCAGGAAGTATAGGAAAGAGTTCAGCAACAGATTCATCATCATATTTACTTCTATTACCAATAGTAGCAATTGTTCCAATCTCCTGTCTTTTCCAGGAAAGTGCATTTCACAAACTATGTCATAGTCATCCCACCGCTAACAGGCTCTGGCTGAGCTACAAACCAACAATCAAGATTCTCTGAGCAATTCCCCCGTAATTCACATTGTCCTCTTAGGTTTATTACCTGAACTCACAAGAGGGAGCTCTGGGCCCTAACTTTAAACCTGTCTCCTAACTTTAAACCTGTGTTACAACAATTAAGATACTAGGGGACAAAAATAAAACTGGATAGTTTTAATGTTTTCCTATAAGCTGGCAAAAAGCAAAGTTCTAGAACAGATGGACTCAAAGACACCAACTCTTTGCCAAACACAGAATCAATCATGAACTGTCAAAAACAATCTCCACATAGACAGTCCCAATTTAAAGGAAGCTACTTCTGGCCCCTGGCTCAAGTATTCTTTCCTGTAAGTAACTAATGTTACTTCTTCCAAATAGAAAGCAAAATGCCAGCAGGACATGGTGGCGCACACCTTTGATCCCAGCACTCTGGGAGGCAGAGGCAAGCAGATCTCTGTAAGGTTCAATCGAGGCCAGCCTGGTCTACAAAGTGAGTCCAAGACAGCCAAGGCTACACAGAGAAACCCTGTCTAGGGAGGAAGGGGGGTGGGAATCAAAATGCAAATTAATTTTCCATCAGGCTAAGCAAAGTAGACTGTCAACTTTTTGCTAACACTAAAGTCACAACTATTCCTAGGCTTGAAATCTGGGGATGACATCTGAAATCACTCAGGTCTACTGTGACTTATGTCGTTACGACATTCAATCATTTCTTCTATCGTTGCCACTCATGACTGACTGTTTGCCCCTAATAGAAATAAAAGTCTGAGATAGTCCATCTCCAATCTCTCCTCCCTAAATTCTACCCAAGTTAGGTCAGACGTCTCCTATCTACGCAGGGACAGCTAAGATCTGTGTTCCAACCCGGTAACTGAAACAGCTTGTATCTCAACAATCAGCCAACAGCAGCCCTACTGTCTTGCTCTACCACAAGGGCTTACCAGGCCATCAGAAACATGCTGTTTTATATCTTACTGGTATATATTTCTAACCTAATCCAAAGAGCTGGTATAGCAGCACTCCAAAAGAAACATGGCTGTAAACACGGCTGTAAAGCCATGTAAATTTTTAGACTACACTTAACAGTCTACCTTTAGCTTTGTCTAATATTAAACCATATGCTGAAGATACTTCAGTCCCATCAAAGTCCCAAACACCGGGCTGGCTTATGAGGCACTGAAGTTGTGTCCTTTTACCTTTAAGGGTAGAGGCCCAAGGGGAAACTGAAAAAAAAAAAAAAAAAAAAAAATGTTTTTTAACTGCCAATTGATACTTAAGGATGCAGTTAGGATGAGTTTACCTCACAGCTGGGCTGCATACAGACAGCTACTGTAAATGTAATCAACTGGTCTTTCCTTACAGACACCATTCCAGTGTGTACAGAAAGTACAGCCTAACACCAAGAAGGTTTGCATCTCTTCTCTGGCATCCCTCCTGATGAATCCTAAGGCACAGGAACTCATTTACTCATACACAGTTCTGCTTACAGTTTCAAGGATTCATGGTTCTAGGAGAGAACCTGCCTGCCTCAAAGCAACAGTTGACAGTTTAACTCTAAAGGGGAAAGGAAACAAAAGAATATCATAAGCTAGCTATCAAAGAGGAGACCAGGGAGTGCTCTGCTGTTCCCTGGATCCTTGGAACCTTGACTTTCTTTTCATGGTCAGAGTTTGCACAAACAGGCTTCAAAATCAATCCTCCACTGTCTCCCTAATGAAGTCCTTTGTCTGCACAACATAATGACAAGGCTACAAGAACACATCAGAGCTCTGAACTTTGCCCCCTTTGTTTTGCTAGCTAAGCAACGACAGAGCAGCTATTTACTCTATGAGGATGATGACAAACTATGGGTCCTTCCCCCTTCTCAGGTAGGTAACTCTGTGACACCTTCCTTATGAGAGCCCTGTGACGCCAGTGGAACCATCTTGACATTTAAACCTGTTCCTGTGGCTCTGGGGCCCAAAGTTCCTATCAGACAGAATCAAGTAAAAACTTCTCTGATCCTGTCTGACAGAAGCTTCTTCTCAACCCAACCCAACCCATACTGCTAAAAACATGACCAAAACTTTCAGTCCAAAACACCCAGTCTCCCCCATCTTCATGCCTTTCCCAATTCCCGCTCCCCCTTCTTTTTAAGATTTATTTATTACTTATACAGTATCTGCCTGCATATGAGCCAGCAGGCCAGAAGAGGGCACCAGATCTCATTACAGATGGTTGTGAACCACCATGTGGTTGCTGAGAATTGAACTTAGGACCTTTGGAAGAACCACCAGCGCTTTTTTTCCCCCCCAGTGTATATAAGCACTTTCACATGTATGCCTGAATGACAGAACAGAGAGCACCAGATAGAAGAAGGCACCAGGGGGCTGGAGAGATGGCTCAGAGGTTAAGAGCACTGGCTGCTCTTCCAAAGGTCCTGAGTTCAATTCCCAGCAACCACATGGTGGCTCACAACCATCTGTAATAGGATCTGATGCCCTCTTCTGGTGTGTACTCATACACATTAAATAAACAAATCTTAAAGAAAGAAAGAAAGAAAGAAAGAAAGAAAGAAAGAAAGAAAGAAAGAAAGAAAGAAAGAAAGAAAAGAAAAGAAGAAAAAAGAAAGAAAGAAAGAAAGAAAGAAAGAAAGAAAGAAAGAAAGAAAGGTAGGTAGGTAGGTAGGTAGGCAGGCATCAGATCTCATTATAGATGGTTGTGGGCCACCATGTGGTTGCTGGAAATTGAACTCAGGACCTTTAGATGAACAGCAGTGCTCTTAACCACTGACCCATCTGTCCAGTCCCCCCCCCTTTTTGGGGGGAGGGGTTTAAGAAAGGGTTTCTCTGTATAGCTTTGGCTGTCCTGAACTCACTTTGTAGACCAGCTGGCCTCGAATTCAGTGATCCGCCTGCCTCTGCCTCCTGAGAGCTGGGATTAAAGGTGTGGGCCACCGCACATAGCTTCCAACTCCCCTCTTAAGGAGACTAATTTCCTCTATAGCCTAGTTAGTTTCTGTATGGTTCCTGGGCAAGCATTTTTCCGTTTAAAGGGTTTTTTGTTTGTCTGTCTGTCTGTTGGTTGTGTGGCTTTTTGTTTTGTTTTTTTTAAGAAATGGACCCTGGCTTGGTGGTGCACGCCTTTAATCCCAGCACTCGGGAGGCAGAGGCAGGCGGATTGATGTAAATTCAAGGCCAACCTGGTCTACAAAGTGAGTCCAGGACAGCCAAGGCTACACAGAGAAACCCTGTCTGGAAAAAAGAAAAGAAAAGAAAAGAAAAGAAAAGAAAAGAAAAGAAAAGAGAAAAAGAAAGAAAGGGAGATACATGGTGGTGAAAAGAAAAAAAATGTGTGATAGGCTATATGCTACCTACAAAGACTGAGTGTCTGCCAAGCCTTGAACTCAGGCACCATCTATAGGTTCTCTGAGCACCCTGCTGAGACAAGGCCACTGCACACATCACACACAAAACATTACACACTGGCTACTAAGTTATGCTGGACTCCTCACAGATACACTTTTAAGACGACTCTTGTTTCAGGCACAAAACTGGGTTTATCAAACATTCTGTAAGTGAATCAACTAATGAACCACCTCACCAACAAGCTGGCAAAACATAACAGGAGAGAGGAATCAATCTTCAGCAGTAAAATACTGAGTGTGGGAAAGACAGTAACTTTATGTACATATTTCATACAGTAACTACATAGGAACTTCAAAGGTGGCACTATAAATACTGTCCAGAATAGGCCCTGAGATGAACAGAAACCAAATTAACTTACCCAAAACCAGGCTTCAGGCCAAGAGTTTTTAAACATAGCCAGGCAGTGGTGATGCACACCTTTAATCCCAGCACTCAGCAGGCAGGGGCAAGTGGATCTCTGAGTTCAAGGCCATTGGTCTATAGAATGACTTCCAATTCCAGGACAGTTAGCACTACATAAAGAAACCCTGAAAGTGTGTGTGTGTGTGTGTGTGTGTGTGTGTGTGTGTGCGCGCGCGCACGCGCGTGTGTGCGTGTTGGTGGGGACAGTAGAGGTCTAGAGAGAAAGAGAGGGAGATTGATTAAACTTAATATTTAAAACGGGTCTATAGTTCTCAGAAACACTTTTTCTGGCCAAGAGTGATGGCTAACATGTGTCATCTCTGTACTTTGGAAGTGGAAGAAATAAAATCAGGAGTTCAAAAGCAGCCTCAATTACATATTTTGAGGCCAGCTTAAGCTACAGAGTCAGATCTTGCCTCAATAAAATGAGAAATGAGGTTATAGTCATGGGGTCTCCAACTGCATGCCACAGTAATTGCAAAGACTTTCAAAGCCCAGGTCAGCAGGACCCCTGCAGCTGCCACTCAGCTTTCCTATATATGTTGAAAAGAAAGCTGAGCAGTGGTGGCACAGGCCTTTAATCCCAGCACTCAGGGAAGCAGAGGTAGGCTGATCACTGTGAATTCAAGGCCAGCTTGGTCTACAAAACGAAACCAGAACAGTCAAGGCTATACAGGGAAACCCTGTCTCGGAAAAAGAAATGAAAGAGAGAAACAAAGATGAGAAATGCTTCTCCTGTTGGACCTAGTTGCATTTCTGCTGCTGTGATAGAAAGTGCTGACAAAAAGAAACTGAGGGGAGACAGGGTTTATTTAGCTTACATTTCCCGGTTACAGTCCCTCCTAAAGTCAAAGCAGGACTTGAAATAGCTAGTCATACTCAAAGACAAGAGCAGAAAGAGAGAATGTGTGCATGCTTAGTGCTTAGCTTATTTTCTCTACTCTTCCCCCCCTCCCCAAGATACGGTTTCTCTGTATAGTCTTGGTTGTCCTGGACTCACTTTGTAGACCAGACTGGCCTCGAACTCACAGCGATCCAACTCTTAACACAGACCATGACTTAACCCAGGCAATGGTGCCACCCACAATGGGATGGGTCTTCCCACAATAATTAACAACCAAGACAATTCCTACAGACATTTCCACAAGCCAACCTGATCTAGACCATCCCTTGCTGAGACTTTGGAGTGTATTAAATTGATAAATAAATTAATCATCACATTGTTACACATCTGCCTCTGTCTACAATCCCCTCTCCCTGCCCCTCTCTCATACTATGTCTCCAATCCACGGGAGTTGGGTAACACTCAACTTCTAACGCATTACTTAACAAAAGTTTCAAGTTAATGCTACTTCTTATGGGGAGGAATACAATGCATATCACTAAGTTATAGCTCTAAAATAACTACAAACTACATATTTTACTTTTGTTTTGTAAGTCAGTCCTTGAGAAATCAACAAAGATTGAACAGCTTAATTAACAAATGTCACTGAAAGGCAAGCAGCTGCATCCACAGCATGACCCTCACATGCCAGCTAAGCTGACACAATGCCAGGTGAGGGAATCAACTTTTGAGCTCCAGTGCAGGTAGAAGAGAATCCAAAAGCCAACAGTGCATATTAACACCTCAGCTTCAGCCAGGAAAAGCACACATATTTTCAGGAGCAGATAAAAATGTAAGAGAAACTCTATTAACTAAAAACAACAAGTGGTTGTGCACATGGGTTGCTATCTATTCCACAGCAGCAAACCACTACCTGGCCAGCCATGACTCTGTACAACCCATGGGTTATTAGATTTTACAAGGCTAAAGGAATGATAAACAAGTGCTATTCATGTGAAAACTACATGAAATTTACATTTCAGAGTTCACGAATAAAGTCTGGTTGCTCACAGTCAGCTCATTATTTTTCTTGCACCCTTCTGCACTACAAGGCACTTGTGAGGCAGTAGTCTATGGTCTGAAAAGCCTGAAATATTGTGTGGCCTTCATACAGGCAGTCTACTAACCTTCAGCATACCTGGGAACTTAAGCTAACACATCTTCCTTTCTCTGAGTTCTCAAAGCTTTAAAAAAAAAAAAAAAAAAAAAAAAAAAAGATTTATTTTTAGGACCAGGTTTGGTGTCAGATGCCTTTAACCCTAACATTCAAGAGGAAGAGGCAGGTTAATCTCTGGTTGAAGGCCAGCCTGATTTACATAGTGAGGCCTCATCTCAAAAAAGCAAAACGACAAAAAGATTTATTTTATGTATATAAATGTTTAGCCCGCATATATGTATATGCTACACATAAGTGCTTTGTGCCTGAGAAAACCAGAAGAGGGCATCAGAGCCCTTGAATCTGAAGCTACCGACAATTACCGCGACTATGTGGGTGCTGTGAATCAAATCTCAATTTTGGCAGTGATGTTTGTGTTTTTGACTTCTGAACCGTGCTTACAGCCTGAGCATATGAGGCCTTACTTCTTTCCCAATCGTAATCTTGCAATTAGTTATCTGAAGATCTGAACCAGGGCTATAACCTTCACTTAAAGTAGAAGCATATCAATGCCCTCTTGACCCACAGTTTACCATCGTTTTATACTCCAACCCACTATACCTTAGAACAGCTCTAGGACCTTACTGGAAAGAGTGAGAAGGGCATTTTAGAAATCCTTTAATCCCTGGACTCAGGAGGCAGAGGCTGGAGGATCTCTGTGAGTTCAAAGCCAGTCTAGTCTACAAAGCCAGAGCCAAGGCTACACAGAGAAATTGTCTCAGAATACAGAAAGAAAGAAAGAAAGAAATCTTTTAAACAATGAAACTACAAATGTTGTACAGCTAGTACAATAGGGACAGCTCTCTCTCTGTCTCTGTCTCTCTTTTGTTTTGTTTTCTTGAGACAGGGTCTCTCTGTGTAGCCTTG
>OU015748.1:74134527-74150813 GCA_907169655.1 Acomys percivali | reverse complement strand
GTGTGTGTGTGTGTGTGTGTGTGTGTGTGTGTGTGTGTGTGTGTGTGTGTGTGTGTTTGGAATATACTCACCATATAGTACTACCTCTCTCCCTATGCGTGCCCTGTGCAGCAGACTCAGGCATGTCTATTTGCAGCCCCCCCCCCACCCCTATTTTGGCATGGATTTTTCAAGGTTAAAAGGTCATACACCGATAAACACAGTACTCCCCCCCCCCCTGCACCCCCTGCATTTCAAACTGCTCCAGCAGCAGTTCTCCATCTTAGTGTGCACATGAGCTCCCAGACAGCAAGACCGAGCCGCTTACAGGCTATTTCACAGTCTGACAAGAGTCTAGGTAAAGGTAATGCTTCCAGCTGTCACCACTTGAAAACAATGGAAGGCCTAGCAGGGGTGGGAGTGCGCACCTGTGAGTTTCCTTTTTATGGTACAGCAAGGCTGAGGGAGGCACCTACTGAGAAATGCTGGTTTCCCTTACCTGTGAGGACACTGTCACCTGCAACTCAAAACACTGCACTTGGACAGTATCCACACACTGAAAGACTGAGCAAGGTGGCAGCACACTTGTACAATGTGTAACTGCCATGTTCCTTTACATGGCTTTAGGATGTATCAAGCCCTTGTAAAAGCATCAAGGGAAGCCAGGTGCTGAGCACAGACTATCCTAGAGCTTCTGGCACCACAAGTCCTTTTATTTTTTCACTTATTTTTTGAAGTGCTAGGGATTGAACCCAGGGCCTTGCACACACTAGGGAAGTGCTTTATCACTGACCTACACTCTCAGCATAAATTCTTTCTAAATCCCTCTCATTCTGCATCACTTTGAACAATTGCTTCCTTCAAACATGAGCTGAATCCTAATATATAAGACTAATTCCTATAAAACCAGTTTCTATGAAAAAACTTTCAAAACTATCAAATGACAGAGCAGCATTTTTCCTGATACCAGTAGCCTGAGTGACCCAATTCTACAATAATTAATACAACTAGGTTCTTCCAGCCATTCAAAAAGATTATGTGAGTCACTGGAGGTGCAAAAGGAAAGAAAAGGGAGCTTCTGTCCTCCTAGAAAACACTGAATCCTCTAATAATACAGAAAACAAAAAAATTGCTCACAAATATGATCATACAGCACTCTGGTCAAGTAAAAGTAGAAACTGCAAACCTACAGTCACAGCATGGTTCAAGACACAATGACAGGAATTTTAACAAAAACTTTGGTGAGCCAGGTGGCGTGGTGGCGCACGCCTTTAATCCCAGCACTCGGAAGGCATAGGCAGGCGGATTGTTTTGAGTTTGAGGCCAGCCTGGTCTACAAAGAGAGTCCAGGACAGCCAAGGCTACACAGGGGAGCCCTGTGGCAGAAAAGTGACCCCAGACACAGGCAACCAACAAGCAGAACTTCTGAGGTCCTTCTGAGGCTTGGTTTTGGTCCAGTGGTCCCAAATAATGGAACAGAGAGTACGTCTTAAAAACAGGATGGAAAATTCCAGATTTGTGTTAATAAATTCACTTCTGAAACCTTTACCCTAGTGGTCCTCAAACTGTAGGTCGAGACCCTTTGGGGGCCAAATATCAAATATGCTGCATATCAAATATTTATACTACAATCACAACAGCAAAATTAGTTATGAAGTAGCAACAAAATAATTTTATGGTTGGAGGGTCACCACAGCGTGAAGAACTGTATCAAATGGTTGCAGCACTAAAAACGTTCAGAACCACTGCTCTATAGGGATACAGTGTATTAGAAATTATAATTTCCAGCTGGGTAGTTGTGGGGCACACCTTTAATCCCAGCACTCAGGAGACAGAGGCAGGTGGATCTCTTTGAGTTCAAGGCCAGCCTGGTCTACAAAGTGAGTTTCATAACATCCTGGGCTACATAGACAGGAGGAGGAGGAGAGGAAGATGTGTGGTGGGGGAGGAGATGGGGAGAGGGTCTACACAGCAAGTTCCAGACAGCCAAGGTAACCCTATCTCCTTATAAAACACACACACACACACACACACACACACACACACACACATACACAACCAAGGCTAACACAGAGAAACCCTCAAAAACAAAATAAAACAAAAACAGAAAGAAAAAAAAAAAGATAATTCCAGGGGTTACTACACAGGACTCATGCCTCTGAGAGAAAAACAGTTTTTCTTTACTTTCCATAAGCTGTTCCCCATGCACCCAATAACCCGAGAAAAATCACCCACAAAAAGCCTTGAGGCTATGTCAGTTACTAAACAAGTAAGTGTCATCAATCACTGCACCACTCTTAACGTATTTGCATTTAACTAATTCTTGACTCCAAATACCCAAAACTTTGATACAGTCAATGGTTAACCTATACTGTACTGTTAAAGTCCCCTAAAAGGGTCAAGAGAAAATCTAGTCATCTAAACTTCCCAGAAGCCATCACTCACATTGTGAAGACCAGTTAAGCTGTATCCAGTCCCACAGGCCCTGGGTGGCCAGGCCACAGTTCCCCTCTGAGTTCTGGAGGCCATATAGGCCAAGCAACCCAGCAAGTTACTCTAACTTCAACCTCCTGGTCTTCTGAATACACTGAGGATGATCAGCACCTGCAGCCCAATGGTTCTCATCAGAACAGAAAATTGAAGCAAAACCCCCACTCAGGGCTGAGAAGGGAAGGGCAGCAAATCTGAGTCTCCTTCCTCCCAGGGTTTCACATGATGGCAGTGAACACACAGGGGCTGTGATAACATCACTCCCTTGTGTAAGAAGACTCCAGGCATTTTCCAGCAAGAGGAAATATACATCAGTAAGTTCTGCATAGAGCTACTTTAATTAACTTTAAGACTGGTAAGGAAACATCTTCATGTCCATAAACTCTGGACAACACTGTTAGTGATGCTCTCCAGACCTCCAGCTCCAGCAGCACAAACTATGTCTCACCTCCAAGATCCAGCATCCACTAACCTCCCGTTAGACTGAAAGCTGAACCATAAAGATTTCTCTGAATTATATTTTCATACTAGAACTCAGTAAAAATAAAATGTTTAAAATATTATAGATTAAGGGCTTTATAATCAGCAATGCCTCTAAAGAGTTTTGAATACAATGTAACACAATTCCTAGAAATTAGTACTAGAAAATGGGATATATAAACTTCATTTCTTCTGCATTAGGCTGGTTTTCTTCCATCATCATACAATAAAATAAACTTTTGCCAAATTTATGTAAAGATACAAAGCAAAAAAAGGCTCAAATATCCACTATTAATGCAGTTCAGAGCAAGTGGTCAAACGTATCTTCGCAATGTAGTCTAGTGAGACCAATGAATATCAGGGGACTGGGAAGAACCTAAGGGCTGCACTCTTAAGCACCCCGGACTGCATTACTACCACCCCACACACACAGCCACTAACTTTGCCCCTTTTACATTTCTTGCTTCTTAAATAATTCTAAAAGCATCAGAAAAAGATTCCAATAGCAAATTATTGCTGATTATTTAAGGAATCTTAGTAGAGGAAATGGTAATGAAACTACATAATCAAAATGATAGACTCCAAACTTTCAAGCAAAGTCCAGTCCACAGAAACCAAAATTGTCTAATTATTTTGTTCTCTGCAGTGCTAGAGCGCAAACCCAGAACTTCATGGACAAGCTCTACCGCTGAGCCACATCTCCAGTCTGCTTCTCCAACTGTAGTGACCATCAACATCAACAAACGCTTCAAATATTAACACACAAAACCTTTCATGTGGGCTGCTGAGACGGCTCCACGGGAAACGGCACTTATGTACAGTAAGTCTGACAACCTGAGTTCAACCTCTGGGACTCATATAAAAGTAGAAGTCAAGAAGCGACTACACCAAGTTCTGAACTCCATGCTTGCACTGAGGCACACCCCACCACCACACTCCACTCACACAAATGCTATTTTTTTTTAACTTTTAATGTGATTAAATGTAAAACAAGAAGTGACCTAGGTGAAAATTCACCTAAACTGAAAATGTCTAATACAAACTAAAAAGATTTGCACACTATATAAACACATTGGACCTCATCTTTTTGTTTTGTTTTTATTTTTGTTTTTCAAGACAGGATTTCTCTGTGTAGCACTGGCTGTCCTGGACTCCCTTTGTAGACCAGGCTGGCCTCGAACTCACATCAATCCACCTGCCTCTGCCTCCCGAGTGCTGGGATTAAAGGCTAGCTTCATCTTTTAGAACTCAGACATTTTAAATTATTTCCTCAAAATTAAGACATCATGTCGGGGGAGGAGGGATCCACAGCAAAACTGAAGTTCCTACTTCTCTTACACAAATTAACAGCCCAGTGATTTCAGTGTTTTCAAAATTAGTTGTATTACATTATACAGTGCAGTATAAGATCCTTTCTTCCACAGGCTCAACTATCTTTAAAGCAACTAACTTTAACATACTTGTCTTTGGGGGGGTGGGGGTGGGGAAGGTGGTGCCACTAATCAACTGGAAGCCCTCCATGCTTGGCACACAACGAGCTGACTCCCCACCCCACAACTGTCTGTTGGATATTTCTCTAACTTCCTAGTGAGAAGAGTTATCTAACCAGGCCCAGAACAGGGTTTTGAGGACTGAGGAATTATGTAATTCCCAACAACAGGATTAGAGCTCCCAACTACTTCACATACCCCCACGTCCTAGCTGCCACCTCCTCCCACTCTCACTGCTACAGCTGGAACTCCACCCCCAACACTTCCTAGTTTAGTGGGCTGCCAGCCTCAAAAACAGTAGATCCCATCACTCTAGGGAGCTTGCCACAGTACCCACATCACTGATTTTGAGCCAAAAGGACTTACCTGTCTAGGCACCAAATGGCATGATTTGTACTGTACTGAAAGCTGTGGATTATACGATAACGTCCCTAATAAAATTCTTTGTAGGAAAACGGTACTATTACAGCCTTTTTATAAGCTCAGGTGCCCAGGGAGGAGGCAGGGACTAGCTCACCTACGATAACCACAAATATAAAACTCCATTCTTAAAATGATACTGGGACCCATCGTCCTAGTCCTTAAAGTTTCCTGTCAGGACTGAGGGCGCGGCTTAGTGGCCCAGCTCTAGCCACGTGGGAAGCCCTGGGTTTAATCCCCAGGAAAAAAAAAGTTCATGTTTGTATACTCCATGAAACTCAACAGTATCACTGAATGGAACTATTATCCATAGTGTACCTCCACAAAAATACGCAGAATGCTAATGTTACATGAATTCTATCTTTTAATGTTCTGCATCCACACCACTTCTGTAACACGTCCCTACTCGGAGACCTGTCTTTCAAAGGAAAGACTTTTCATACCTTGAGTTATAAACACACACAGGTAGGCGTGTACTTCACTTCAAGCAGTAATAGCATTATCACAATCAAGGTAAAGCTTCCAATCGAAATAGAAATGCCAGCGCTGGTGAAGATTTAAAACGGACCCGCAAACTCTTGCAGTGCCTTCGGCTCGAACCTATTTCAACCAGTCCCCATAATCAGTACAGTATTGCTATTATCTAACTCCCACTGCCAAACACCCAGCTGCAGTCTAACTATGCAAGAATGAGACACTGTTGAAACGGCTTTCAAAAAAAAAAAAAAAACTTTCTCCTCAGTGCATTTCTTAAAAAAAAAAAAAAAAAGACAACTTACAATTAAATGACACAAGTGCACACACACAGAAGACACCCTCGCTCTTCAGAGCGGTGCCACAAAAAGGCAGCCGGCGAGGACCGGCAGGGACAGGCAGCGCGCCGTGGCGGGGCTGGGTGGGGGCGGAGGGAACTTGGACAGCACAATGACTCCGGGGTTCGTGCGGTCGCTCTGGAAGCCCCGCGCCGACCACCCCGCGCCCGCCCGGCACTCCGCCTGCCACCTCTTTTGTTTTTCGGCTTTCAGGCCTCCGGGTCCCCGCCGCGCCCGCCCCGCCGTCCCGGACCCCGCGGCCTCCCGCGCCCCGGCGCGCGGCCTCCTCAGCCCTCGAGGCCCGGCCTGACGGGGAGCGAGGCCGGGGCGCGGCGGGGGCCGTGTCCGCCGAAGCCCGCACCCGCGGCCCGCGCTGCCCAACGCCCTGAGCCCGCGCCTCCGCGGCCCGCGCCCCGCACCCCGCACTCACCGGCCGTCTCCGGGCGCGCGAGGCACAGGCGAACAGACGGCTGCGGGGCGGCGCCGGCACCGGCGGCCGCGCTCTCTCCCACGCGCACGCCCGGCGCACGGCGGTCCGGCCGGCGGCGGTAGCGGTGGCGGCGGGCTCGCGCCCTCGGGCCGTGCTGAGTCGGCGCGGGCCCGCGCGTGCGCCGTGGCTGGGAGCGCGCGCCCACACCTCGCGGCGCGCAACGCCTCACCTCGGCGCCGAGCTCTACGCCTGCGCGGTGTGCGGCCCGCGCCTGCGCAGAGAAGTCCGGCGCGCCCGGCTCCCGGCGAAGTGTATATCCCAGCTGTGCGGGCGTGGCGATGTCCGCGGTTCCGGGATGACGAGGTGGCCCCAGTGGCCGCCGCAGGGTCTGCGGACTAGGCCTGGGTCCCACTTGGTCTCAGGAGCTCCTCAGCGGACCACACGCCCGCCCTGATCTTCTCCAGGCTTCACCACTCCTATAGAGGTTCACTGGCTTTCTGTAGATGGGGAAACTGAGGCGCAGAGAGTATTTTAATGGACCTCAGAAGGCGATCCGAAATACTATTTAGGAGTGCCTTGGGTCACTCACATTCCAGCCCCCTTTCCACGTCTCCTGTAGGTCTTAAGACTGGGAAAGCCTTCCTGGGACACTGGATGGACAGGAGGACGCAGACTGGAGAGCCACTGTGCCAGGCTGCCTGCCGGGATAGGGACCAGTTCCTGCGCGGTGCTTACCAGGAACCGTGAGGCTGCGGGACACCTTAGCCTTGGTTAAGGAAGTGGCCCTGGCCTTCTGAACTGTGCCTAGCTTCGTTGAGTTTGGTTTTTATGCGCAGGGACCCTATGGAGAGTCTTAAGCAGGAAGTGGTGACTGATTTGTTCTCTGGGAAGAAAAAAAAAATCACTGGCACTCTTGCGGTAGGAAATGAAACCAGAAGCAGGGGAACTTTCATTTTAACTGGTGTCCTTTTGGTCTTCACCACAAGCCAATGAGCGAGCAGGACGGGCAGTGAAAGGTGAACACGGAGCCACCAACCATTACATTCCTGGGAGCTGTAATTTAGTCCGTAGCAGAGTCAGGTATAATAAAACGCTTTTGGCTGTCGAAATTTTCCCATATTTCAGTGCCCCCCCCCCCCCCCCCGTATTAAGCTTGGATGTGGGCTAGTAGTGGTGGTTATGTTTGAGGGATTTTTTTCCCCCTAAATTTATTTTATTGTGTATCAGAGTTTTGTTTGAATGTATATACGTGTATCACACACACACTCCTGCCTGGTTCAGGTGGAGGTCAGAAGAGGGATCACTTCTTCTGAAGTTAAGGACAGCTGTGAGCCACCATGTTGGCGCTGGGAACAGAATTCAGGGCCTCTGCAGAAGCAACAAGTATTCTTAACCACTGCACTATCTCTCTAGCCCCAATGTTTGGGTGTTTGGGGCTTTTTTTTTTTTTTTTTTTTTTTTTTTAAGACACAGTTTCCTGTAGCCCAGTCTAGACTAAAAATATCTATGTAGCTGAGTGTGGCCTTGAACACCGTTGCACTCGTCTCCCTGGTGTTGGGATTACAGGTTATGTCACTACACTCAGCCTCCGGCGTTTTTCTGCACTTAAAGTTGTAAGGGATTGACTGTGTCTCAGCTCGGGGGCCTTGTACTTTTTGCTCACCCCTGTGTTAGTTGTCACTTGTGTACTGTCTGCTGACTGTGTAGTGAGAGCCACCCGTTGCCCTGCCGTCCTCTCGCCAAGCTCCCCGCTCGCTTACTCTGTGGTCTCCAACGCCCCTTCTGTTTGCTCTTGTCTGTGTCTGGATTGTCCACTACCCTGGACTTCTAGATTCATGCAACAGGAACTTTGTCTTGTTCACTAAGCAGTCCCCCCGCACGAAGTAAATATTTGTTGAGTGGTAGAAGCTTTGTGTGATGTGAGATGAGAGATTATTATTAAAAGTGTTAGAAGAGCAGGAGAGACTGGAAGAGAGTGATGGGGCAAAAGAGTGCATCAGCCGGGCTGGTGGTGGCGCACGCCTTTAATCCCAGCACTCAGGAGGCAGAGGCAGGCAGTCTCTGTGAGTTCAAGGCCAGCCTGGTCTACAAAGGGAGTCCAAGACAGCCAAGGCTACACAAGAGACACCCTGTCTCGAAAACAACAAAAAAAGAAAAGTCTTTGTGAGCCAGGCAGTGGTGGCGCACACCTTTAATCCCAACACTTGGGAAGCAGAGGCAAGTAGATCTCTTGTGAATTGGAGGCCAGCCTCGTCTACAAAGTGAGTTCCAGAACAGCCAGAGCTATGCAGAGAAACCCTGTCTCAAAAAACCAAAAATAAATAAATTAAAAATAAATGTCTTCATGAGAAAATGTAGTATTCTGTTGTGCACAGGAAAAGGTCATTGAGTCTTTGACAGGCCTCCCAACAGAAGACAGAATCTGTTTTTTACCCCTTGAATCTGAAAGGGTCTCACTATTTGCTTTGACCAGTATGATCATGGGTCACATGGTACAGATCACATGCCAGGCAGCTTTATTCCTAACCCTGCCAAAGGAGCCACAGCTAGCCTCCTGAAAAGCCATGTGGGACCCTGACAACCAGCTGCCAGCCACCAGGCTTGTGAGTGAGGCTAGGCCTAGCTACCCGGCCCCAGCCAGATGGTCATCCAGTAGCAGCCACATGGGGCTTTCAGAGACCAGGGAAGTAATATGCAGCTGAATCCAGTCCAAAACTCCAAATTGCGTTATTAGTTACTTTGTCAAAATACCATGATCAAGGCAACTTAGAGAAGGAAATGGTCCATGACCATCATGCCGAGGAGCAAGATGCTGGAGCAGCAGCCAGGAGTTTACCTCTTGGTCCACAGGCATGAAGGAGAGAGAGCTAACTGGGAAGGGTGCTGGCATTTGAAAACTCAAAGCCCATCCCCAATGACATCAACAAGGCCATGCCTCCTAATCCTTCCCAAACAGTTCTATCAACTGGGGACTAAGCTTTCAAATATATGAGCCTTTCGAGGCCATTTTCACTCAAAGCACCACAGTGAGCAAATAAAATACAAATTATGGGGCTGGAGAGGTGCCTCAGAGGTTAAGAGCACTGTCTGTTCTTCCAAAGGCCCTGAGTTCAATTCCCAGCAACCACATGGTGTCTCACAACCATCTACAATGAGATCTGGTGCCCTCTTCTGACACACATGTGGGCAGAATACTGTATAAATAAATAATAAGTAAATACATTTTTTAAAAAATACAAATTATTTTTCAGCCCCAGGCTGAGGTAGTTTGTTATACAGCAATAGCTATTCCTCTTCCTAGGTTTATGGTGACATCTAAAATTCATGGTCTTGAAGGGCAACTTTGGTTATTTTTAACAAATGAAAATAGGGAGAGGCAGATGATACAAAGAAGACAGGGAAACACTCAGGCATGAGAAAGCCCAGCCAAGGCAACACTGCGTTGTATGCCCTTATCTTCTTGGCAAGCTTTGGGTGCCTAAGAGCTCAGGTGAAAGAATCAGTTTAGACAGAATGTCTCCATCTTTAAAAATGGAACTTATACAGTATCTATTTAATAAAATAAAAATGAAAAAGGTAGCTATGAGAAAGAAAAAGAGCTATTAGGAAAGTCCAGAAGGTTTAGTGTGTCAATGTAATGACATGGCATCACAGTGTGGCTGACTAGTCCAGATGGGAGAACAGTGTCAGGAAGACTTCCTCATACATCCTATCACAGCCTCATAACCCTGCAGGGGCACCACCTGTTACTAACACTGCCATTTGTTGGATGTGAAAGCTGCCTCTCCGGAGATAAAGAATGAGTCAGGTAGCAAGGCTAAACTTCAAGGCTGCTTTTTTTTTTCCCCCTAACTGCCGAGTCCCCATTCCTGCTTTCTTCTCCCTGGGGAGTCAGGTGCATTCGGCCCACCCCCACTCTCACCCCAAGAGCAGTCTGCTGCAGTCAAACCCCTTGCAAGAAAACAAAACAGCACAACTTGCCTTCTCTCTTCCTGCGCTGCACCAGATGGGCCTGTTACTGCCCTGGCGTGGGAAGCTCTCAGGAAGGGCTTCCTGTATTCTGACAGAGCAGCTGCACAGGCCCCCAAGCAGTTCCCCTGAAATGCCCACCCTCCCCCAGCTGCCCAGAGCTTCCTCCAGGGAAAACTTGCTCACAGTGGGGGAAGCAGAAACAGACGTTTAAAACTAGATGCGCATTGAGGAGTGTTGGAAGCTGATACAAGCAAGGACGCTGAGATGGGTTACCCAGCCCATCACAAGCACTCAGCAGCCTGCAGTTCTGCCGGAGAGGCTGGAATAAGAGAAAGTGAAAAACTGGGAACAGGTGCTGGAGCACTATTTGCTCTAGCAATGACCTGGAGCAGGGGAGGCTGGCCCTTACTGTTGACAAACAGGGAAAAGGAAGCAGGACCCTGCAGGCCTCGATTGCAACCCCACCTTCCTCATGTGACAAGCCAATGGTCCCCTCTCTCGACTCACTTTCTCATCTGTAAAATGAGAAGAGAGAGGGAGGCTGCAAGTCCAGGAGCTGGAGCTGGCAGCTTTGTGAAGTAGTGAAGTCCCTTCAGCGGTGTGGAGAGCTCTTTGCTTCCACCTTTGCTACACTGAGGACAGGCACCACGCTCAGGCCCAGCTATGCTCCATGCATCTTACCAAGAGCAGCAGCACATCTGAAAGATTAGAAAACAACAGGTGAACCAAAGCTTGCTCTAGGAATAATCAGTTACTCTTACTCATTTATTTTGGATGTAATTGTGTTAACGTCCAGAACACCTTCAAGTCTGACATCACCCACTCACAATCAGGCCTGTGTTGGCATACGTGAGGGGGACCACTGCCTCGTGGCAGGAAGTTGCCCCAGCAACACATGGCCCTCTCTCCTGCGTGAGAAAAGAGCCAGGTGGGCAGCAGGTGGTGGGAAGACACTGATGGATCTAGTCGCAGAACATGAAGTCACGCCTACCTCCTGAGTCTGTAGCATCCATTCTATTTCCCATGCGTCATCACTCAAACCCTGTGCACCAAGCCCCCCCCCTCCCCGAAGTATACACCTGCAGCAGATGCTAAATATCAGGTTGCACCTGTCTGGCGGAGAACGGACAAGTAGACAGGTAATTATGACACAGAGCCACCCAAAGAAATTAGGTTGCAAAGGATGGATGTCCTTGGCTGAGGGAGCAGCAGGGGCAGAGGCACAGAGCGACAGGCAGGCTTCACTGCATCATCAACAGAAGCAGACGAGACGTGTCCCAACGCATGTGGCATGAGACTGTGGTGAGGGAGCAGAAGGGGCTTAGTGAGGCCTGGCAACAGGGGCCAGCCTTCCGGTAGTCAGCCAATGGAGCTCTACTGCAGAGTGTCTCTATGGGATTCATCTGCCGCAAGACAGTAAACACACAAGGCTCTGCTCTGTCCCGTGAACAAAGCCAGAGTAGAAAGAAGAGAGCAGCACTCCAGACACCCACTTTGTATCTTCTCTGCTGTGCACGACCACTGTTCTCAAGGTCAACTCCTGGTCTGCCCTTGCTGGTAACGGTCCAGCTATTATTCCCACGTTTCCCAGAGCAGGAAAGAAGGATGGAGGACTAAGTGGTACATCTTCTTCAAAATCCCACCAGATTCTTCCATATGCATCAAAGACCATGGGTTCTCTAAAATTGGCATCAACAGAGATCATTGTGAAGTTTCAAGGGAGATTTAAAAAAACACGTGAATGGGACCTGTCTGTGATGGTACATGCTGTAATTTTAGAACTAGAAAGGCTGAGACAGAAGGATTACCAAGACTTTGAGGCCAACCTAGAATATACCATTGTGGTGTGGTTTTGTTTGTTTGGTTAGTTGGTTGGTTTTGTCTTTGTTTTTGTTTTTCCGAGACAGGGTTTCCCTGTGTATCCTTGGCTGTCCTGGAACACTCTTTGTAGACCAGGCTGGCCTCGAACTCACAGAGATCCACCTGCTTCTGCCTCCCAAGTGCTGGGATTAAAGGCGTGCGCCACCGAGCCCAACTGTAGCTCGTATTTTTTAATCTATTTTATTGGGTTCCTTATGCTTCTTTCTCCCTTGTCCACCCCAATCCCTTCCAACACCCCAACACCAGGTAGGAAGGAAAGGTTAGTGGGGACAAGAAGCATAGGTCTCTTAGCTACTTCCTGCCGGCTAGGGTCATTGGGTTCCTTGGGGCAAGTCCAAGTTCAGGACATCTCCGACTTCTTCTCATCAAACTGCACCAACAGTAACCAGGAGCAGCAGGAGAGAACAACAGCCTTCTTCTTTCTCAGAGCTTCCTGTCTCTCTCCAGGCTCTGGCATTTGTTCCCTCTCCAGAGTCCTCAGAATTAAACTATCTGCAGCTGGCGAAGAGCCCCTCTCGGAGCCTGCAGGAGACAAATAGTTTGTTGCTGTGGACAATCGGAAGCAGCCCCATATCTCACACCTGGGGTTAAAACAAAGACATGTTTATATAACTGAGTTTTTAAAGACACCAAAACTTCCGCTACACACCATGGATAGGAATCTGTCTTTTTTTTTTTAAGATTTATTTATTGCATATGAGTGCTTTATATGCAGAAGAGGGGAACAGATCACATTATAGATGTTGTGAGCCACTGTGTGGTTGCTGGGAATTGAACTCAGGACCTCTGGAAGAGCAGGTGGTGGTCTTAACCACTGAGCCATCTCTCCAGCCCCAAGAATCTGTCTTTAAAAACAAAACAAAACAAAAAAACCAATGGGACTGCAGAGGTGGCTCAGCTGATAAGCATGAGATCCTGAATTTGAATCCCTGGCACCCGCAGCTCTATGTGCTTGTAACCCCAAAGCGAGGGCAGAGACAGAATGCCTAGAGCTTCCTATCCAAGCTTGGGCTGCAGTGAGCTTCAAGTCAGCAAAAGACCCTGTCTTAAGGAAGTAAGGTTGAGCTTGATTGAGCAGGATACCTGTGACATCCTCCTCCTCAGGCCTCTGTGTACACAACAGCACACACATGCATACCCCACACACAAACAGACACATGCATACACGTACTTTTTTCTTTTTAAGTTAACAGCCAGGTATGGCTCTTGCCTGTAATCCCAGCACTTGAAAGACTAAGGCAGGAATACTGTTGCAACTTCCAGGCCAGTTTGGGCTATAGAGCAAAGATATAAACGAGAAAGAGAGAGGCGGGAGAGGCGGGAGAGGCGGGGGCGGGGGGCGGGGAGAGAGAGAGAGAGAGAGAGAGAGAGAGAGAGAGAGAGAGAGAGAGAGAGAGAGAGAGATCTATTTCTGGTGTTTCTCTTCACAGGAAAACTGTCTGTCTGGCAGGAAGCACTTGAAATGTTTGCTGGCTTGAAGGAAGAGTGCATGGATGTTAATGGTCACTGTATCAACGGGAATACCTGGCCATGGTCTGTAATTCACCCACTATGCCAGGACTCTTAGAGCATTCTGTAAATGGCCTCTGTGGACACATTCATACAGGTTTGTTTCTAGATAGCCCGACACCCAGAGCCTCCTCCGCTAGAGACGAACACTGAGTTCACCATGCTGGTCTAATTGCCGCCTCCACTTGGAAAAAAACCTAGATGACTCAGAGGGTAGAAATGCCACCTATACCTTAGGGACAGGAAAAGCGCTGGGCCATGGCCAGCACCCACAAGGCGTGGCTGTCTGGCTCCCTGTGCAAAAGCCAACTGAGCTCTCTGCACCTTATACCCGACTCCACTCTCTTTGGCCTCGCTTGATGATCTATCAATGACAAATTCAAGGGCAGGGGGTAGATGGCATTTAGTCTGTGTGACAGGCATTCAGCAGTCCCCTTGGGCAGGTATCTGAGGACAAGGACAAAGCCTTGGGCTCATACAAATGGCAAAGCCAGCCGTGGATGATCAATAACAAATCATTTTGCCTTTGTAGGAAAAGTCCCAGCCTCTAGCAGCAGGATAGGCTTTGAGGACAAACAAAGTGTGAGCTGGTGTCACAAACTCCATGGTCAGTGTCAAGAAGCACTTGTGATAAGGATGTGATGAAGGCTTCTTAGTCCTATGACAGACACCAGGCATCGCTGAAGGATGGAGTTTGAGCCT
Source organism: Acomys percivali (assembly GCA_907169655.1). NCBI lineage: Eukaryota > Metazoa > Chordata > Mammalia > Rodentia > Muridae > Acomys > Acomys percivali. Next base: position 74,136,648 of record OU015748.1, on the reverse strand, counting down.
CCAAAAGCACTATGAGGTAATTACTTCTCTGACTCCCATTTTACAGACAAGGGTATTGAAGCCAGAGACAGTCACTTGCCCAAGAGCCATTGGTACAGAGTCAGGATTCGAACCCATGTGACCCAGGCTTCTAACCACCAGTCTCGGATTCCTATTTTAACACAAAGCAATGGCTGAGAGGAAATAGACAAGAAAGGCTGTGCTGTCAGAGCTCAGGTTCAGCCAACCCTCCCACAGATGTGGACCGGGCGACCATGATCGGGAGACAGGAGCATCCTGAGAGAGGCCTTCGGGAGGGTGGGGGCGATTCTGCTCTGCTCTGCTCTGCACACTGGAGGCGGAAATTACTAACTAGACATGAAAATACGTAAGTCATTGCAGATGAATTTAATCAACACAAGAAAACAGACCGAAAGGGGAAAGAAAAAAGGGAACAGGTGGCTACAAATAAAACAGAGGCTGGGCGGGCAGCAGGCCTCCTGGGACAGCGGACTGCGGCATGTCAGAGCCCAAGCGTGTGGCCCAGGAGGTCAGTATTCCAAACAAGCTCGTTCGTCTCTGGAATAATGAAAAGTCCACTTAGTGAGTGGGCAGGTACAGCAAAGGAAAGAATAGCAGGAGAGCCCAAGCAGGAAGGAAGCTGGGCTGTGGCCTTGGGGGGAAGGGACAGACCATGGTGGCCAGGCAGCCCTGCTTTGCAGGGCCATAGCTCTGGGGTGTGGTCCAGCTTTTGGCCCTGAGCCTTGAACCTTAGTCTCAGTCTGGGCAGAGGATCAGCTGGCTGGGGCAGCAGCTCTCAGGGGAGGAATCCTCATGACCACAGTTTTTTTGTTTTTTTGTTTTTTGTTTTGGTTTTTCAAGACAGGGTTTCTCTGTGTAGCCTTGGCTGTCCTGGACTCACTTTGTAGACCAGGCTGGCCTTGAACTCACAGCGATCTGCCTGCCTCTGCCTCCCAAGTGCTGGGATTAAAGGCCTGTGCTACCAGCTTGGCCACAGTTATTACATTTTTTTTTTTGAGACAGGGTTTCTCTTGTAGTCCTGGCTGTCCTGGACTCCCTTTGTAGCAGGATCACTCTCTCTGTGCCCTCTGGAAAAAATCAAGCTGGATCTCTCCAACTAACCTGTGACTCACTTCCACAACTTCAGAACAAACCAATTCACTAATTCATGCATTCAGTGTTACTAGTGGCAACATGAAGACAGGCACTGAACACGCTGCAAGGATGTGTATATTACTATAGGCCAGTTCAGGCACTATAAAGCAATCCAGAGGGCGAGGGAATAAGGCCTGGGGATATAGCACAGTGGTAGAGCCCTTGCCAGGCATTTGCAAGTCTCCAGGTTCAGTCCCCACTATCTACAAATCAAAAAAAACATACCAACAGAAGGTAAAAATACAGTGTCGTAATAGTGACGTCCTGTGGGTAATATAAGGAATCAGGAAAGGGCTACAAACGGACAGCTTCTGAAACAAAACCCCAAGACTGTGAAGGAGCCAGGCAAACCAACAAACTATTCAGTGGATATTCATGCATTTATCAGGGACACAGTGCTAAATTAGAAAGAAGCTCTTCAGTCAGGCAATGGTGGGGGCAGGCCTTTAATCCCAGCACTCAGGAGAGAGACAGAGGCAGGCAGATCTCTGTGAGTTCAAGGCCAGCCTGGTCTACATAGTGAGTTCCAGGACAGTCATAGCTACATACTGAGAGTCTGTCTCAAAAAATAAATTAATTAAATAAATAAATTAAATTAAAATAAGGTGGATGGTTATCTTAAAAAACAACATCTGGCTCCTACACATATGCACACCCAGATGTATACAAACAATTGGCAGTGCTGTTCGAAAAGGTTTAGGAGGTGTGGACTTTCAGGGGGAAGTGTAGTCCTGGGGTTTAAAAGCCCATGCCATTCCAGGTAGTTCTCTGTTTCACGCTTGCAACTCAAGGTGTGAGCCCTCAGCTTCCGGCTGCCACGCCCTTGCTCTGCCATCATGGACTCTAGCCCTCTGGAGCCATAAGTTCAGATGAACTCTTTCTTCTCTAAGCTGTCTTGATCCAGGTGTTTTGGTCTGGTTTTTTTCGTTCTTCCTTCCTTTCTTTCGCTCGTTCCTCCTTTCTTTT
>OU015748.1:74116878-74129517 GCA_907169655.1 Acomys percivali | reverse complement strand
TGTGTGTGTGTGTGTGTGTGTGTGTGTGTGTGTGTGTGTGTGTGTGTATTAGTGAAAGCCTCCATAAACTAAACCCTTTGGTGAATAGGTTCCCATGAGGAGGAAGTAGTAACCAAGTCCCAGGAAAGAAAAGAAGTGACAGGTGAACAAAACAAAGAGTGTCAGATCAGGAGAGCCATACCAGTAGCACGATGAAAACCGAAAAGGCTCAGCCCCAGATCTGCAGAGACACAGTCCTTTCTTTCCAAGCACAGTAGCTTCCTTAGAGACATATAAATACCTCACTTAGCCTCTGCAACAAAACTAACAGATACAGTGAAGACATTAGATGCCGAGCCATGCTGGAGTAGGTGTGAACTCTTGTCAAAGTCATCCAGGTTCCCCTGAGGAGTCCAGCCACGGGCAGGGTCTAGCCTCTACTAGAAGGGGTTGGAGCCAAGGCTGTTTGGAGTAGAACCAGCCGGGATGTGCAGACAGCAGCTATGGTTTTCCTCCGGCAGTGTCAACAGCTCCCTCTCCCCACCTTTCATATCCTACACAGCTGTCTTACAGCTCTTAGCCTGGACCTAAGTGCAGGGCTTACTCAGGGCATCTCCAAAGATGCAGGCTGCTGGGGCTCTGGCTCTTGGAGGAAACGGATGAGAACACCTGCCAGACCCTTGGGGGTCAGCCAAGGCACAAAGCAAGCAGGGTCTTAAAAGCTAGAAAAGAGCCCGGTGTGGTGGCGCACTCCTTTAATCCCAGCACTCTGGGAGGCAGAGGCAGACGGATAGCTGTGAGTTTGAGGTTTGAGGCCAGCCTGGTCTACAAAGTAAATCTAGGACAGCCAAGGCTACACAGAGAAACCGTCTCAAAAAAAAAAAAAAAAAGCTAGAAAATAGTCTAGTGGGAGCTGTTAGGTCTCAAACCTGAGACAAAGGGCTAACAGGTGATTATTTAACATATCTTTTTTTTTTTTTTTTTTTTTTGGTTTTTCGAGACAGGGTTTCTCTGTGTAGCCTTGACTATCCTGGACTCACTTTGTAGTCCAGGCTGGCCTCGAACTCACATCGATCTGCCTGCCTCTGCCTCCCGAGTGCTGGGATTAAAAGTGTGCGTGCGCCACCACGCCCGGCTATTTAACATATCAAAGCAGACCTGGCAGGTAGATTCTCCCAGCATTCCTCAGTCCCTGCTTGTCACAGGGTTGGCTGGCATATACCCTATCCTAAACTTCTCCAGCTTTTCTCCCAGCAGCTGCCCTTCTCCATATAATCCAGCCATTTTGGTTCCCTGGCACTTTTCGGTTTACCCTGGCCTCTTGGTCTCCTGGTCTCCTAGCTCTCCCCCTCCTCTCCCCATGTCTTCACTGTGGCCTGGCTCAGGGTTGTGTTCACTCTGGACTCTCGCAGACATCTCTGTCTCTGACTGTGCTGAACCTCATGTTTACAATAAACCTTTCCCACCACACCTGGGAGCCGTCACATCCTTCTTTCTTATTTTTCTTTTCTTTTCTTTTCTTTTTTCTTTCTTTCTATGCAGGAGCCACCTAAGGCTATCAAAAGTAGATGGGGTGGGTTTCCAGAACTGAGGACCCAGCGCTATGACAAAGCCAGGATCAAGAGTGTACTACGGGGGCCAGGGACCTCGTGTAGAGACTGAATAGGAAAGACAGGCTGGGGAAGGTCGCTTGCTTTCAACTGCTGTCTAAATCCATGCACTGTGAATTAGGGGACACTGGGAATGAGGATCCGCAGTGAGGTTTCCCAGCAGAATTAAGAGAGGGTGAGGAAAAAAAAAAGAGAGAGAGAGAGAGAGAGAGAGGGTGAGGACAGAAGAGGCCGGGGACCAGGATAGGAGGAGTCATTTGGAGACTGAGACCAATATGGTAAAGCAGGGAGGGTATCACTGGAGGAAGAGTCTGCATGATGGGTACTCGTAGGCCACAAGCTCAGAAAAAGATGGTTGGAAGCCATCAGAGACTGTCCTTGACATTTTTTTCTTCTTCTTTCTTTCTATTGTACTATTTGTTTTATTTTTGTTGCTGTTGTTGTTTTGGAGTGCCAGGGATTGAACCTAGGATCCCACAGATGCTCACCAAACCCTTCTCTGCATTTGAAACCCACTTTGTATTTTGAGAGAAGGTCCTATGAAGCTGCCCAGATTGGCCATCCTCCTGCCTCAGGGTACTGGGTAAGTAGGGTTTTACAGGTCTGCTATCCTAGGCCACAGTGGGCAGTCTTAATTCTGTTGACCCGTCTCTGGGGTCTGCCCTTCCTGCTTAGGAGGCTTCAGCTGTTCCAGCTCCTTGGGGAAAGGCTGCACCACCGGCCTGGCATAGGCTTCCTGTACAGGGCTGGCCTAGGCTTCCTTCCGGTTTTCTTCCCTCACCAGGAGTGCTGGGAAGCTGTAGTTTCTGGCTAGGACCATCAGCTCCTGCCTGCATGTTTCAGAAATGCTTCAGAAGTAGAGACTCCTCTGCTCCCCGCCCTCCACTCAGCCGCAGATCCCATCTGTTCTTTCCCCCCCAAATGTGAGGTGAATCATGCCCTTCGAAAGAATTGTTGGAGCCATCACTGCCGGTGACTGCCAGTGCTTGCTTGGAAATAGCGTCTCGGTTACACCCGCTTCTCGCAACCTGAAAAGATTAGTGTTTTCTGAGAAGAGAAGAAGACATATGGACAGCGCGGGACGGAGACGGAGATACAGACATTGGGAGGGTGCAGCAGCAAGAAGCTTCTGGGACTGAGACCAGAATGGTCCTTCTGCGATGTAGACTTCCGGTGCCCAACACTGTAGCAGTAAATGTCGTTGAGCCGTGCGGTCTCATGCTGCCTCCTCAAACCGTTTCCCTCCTTGTCCGGTCTTCTTGTATATTTAGCGCAGGCTCCTTCCTCTCTTTTTTTTCCTTTCATCTCCTGCAAGTTTGGAAGATCAAATCGACTGGAGTCTTCAAAGGGCCTCCTACCCTGCCTTAACCTTTGCCCAACATTGTTGCTGTGTTTTGAGGGTGAATTGCCTGTGGTCACAAAAAGAGCCAGGTAATAGCTTGCTGGGACAGAGACTTCTTTTTTTGTTTTGTTTTGTTTTTTCGAGACAGGGTTTCTCTGTGTAGCCTTGGCTGTCCTGGACTCCCTTTGTAGACCAGGCTGGCCTCGAACTCACAGTGATCCGCCTGCCTCTGCCTCCCGAGTGCTAGGATTAAAGGTGTGCGTACCACGCCCGGAGGGACAGAGACTTCTACTGGAAGATGCCATCCACTCTGCACTTCTTTCTGTTCATCTACTGCGTATCTGAAATCAATTTCATTGCTTCAGGTCTTTCTGTGTTCCCAGTATCTTTCCCTGTCCCTACTGCGGAGTGACTTGAAAGTATGGAGTGTGGCCCATGGCTGGTATGGAGTGTGTTCAATCGGTAGGGCACAAAGATGGCTGCAATAGCTGGCCCCTGCCTCAGTATGAACAGAGAACCCTGAAGACTTGGAGTCAGCAAGGAGAGACCACAAAATTGAGGGACCAATGCTTTCACCATTGGATGATTTTAAGAAAACTACAAGCTAGGTGCAGTGGCACATGCCTGTAATCCCAGCACTCGGGGAGGCAGAAGCAAGCAGATCTCTGTGAGTTCAAGGCCTGCCTGGTCTAAAAAGTGAGTCCAGGACAGCCAAGGCTATACAGAGAAACACCCTGTGTCAAAAAACAAAACAAAACCTACAACCCAAGGGTCGAGGGGTGGCACAGACTTTTAATCCCCGTAACTGGGGAGGCCGAGGCAGGGGAATCTCTGAATTTGAGGCCAGTCGGGTCTACAGTATGAGTTCTAAGAAAGCCAAGGCTATACAGAGAAACTGTGTCTGGGGGTGGGGGTGCAAATCCCACGAGACAAACTACAAACCCAGGTACAAGGCTTTAGGAGGCCTCTTCATATGTATGTGGGAATGGGCTACGGACACTTCAGCTGTGGTGAATTCACTCTTATTCTCTTATTGCTAACCGTGGAGGAAGAGGCACAGCCTAGGGCTGGGTAGCTGCTACTTCCTCCTTGCCTACAGACCGCTGACCACAGGCAGCACTTTCTCTGAGATTGCTTCCCCTGAGGTCTGCAGGTCTGCCAGTAGCTTCCTCAGGCCTTAGGCGCTGCCCTGCTCAGGCCTCCAGGCTCCCTTGGATATCTCTACTGCCTTGCAGAGGAAGTGGAAGCATCAAGGAGATTCTGTTTCTGTCACTTGCTCACTGTTGATGGCCCCAGAATGAGTCCTGGTGTATTCGTTTCCAGAGAATTTCACAACAAACTGGGTTGGCTTAAGTCATTCCGGAGCCATGTTCAAGATCAAGACGCCTGCCCGAGACCCCCTCCCTCCCCGCAGCCCCTCTGCAGGTGTTAGGGTGTGGGTCGGGAAATCCTTCTTTGTTTGAGCCTTGCCTCTTCTCTGTTTGTAAAAGGACACCCAGCACTGATTTTCAGCAAGACGTCATTGTGAGGTCTACTAGCCTCTTCAAAGAAGGGCTTGGTGGCGGTGCACGCCTTTAATCCCAGCACTCGGGAGGCAGAGGCCGGTGGTTCTCTGTAAATTCGAGGCCAGCCTGGTCTACAGAGCGAGTCCAGGACAGCCAGGGCTACACAAAGAAACCCTGTCTCGGAAAACAAAAACAAGAGGCCTGTTTGCCTGGAGCAGCACAAAACACATCTTTTGGTGGCAGGCCATTCAGCCCACTCCCATAGGGACAATGATCTGACCTGGCCTCCTGGGAGACACCTAGGGAAAGACAGAGAAGCAGGTAGCTGCTGGCTTGTGCCAAATAAAAAGTGGTGGCTGCCCCTCCTCCACTGGCTGCAGCTGCCCTCTCCAGGAAGAGCTTGCCCTAAGGACTCCCTTCCTCTCTTTGGTCCACAAAGTGACCCTGCCGGCTCCTTGGTTCCTTTTACAGCTGTGTGGTGACTGCTGCCTTCCTGCTTCTCCCTCAACCCAGCTGCCGCCTTCATATGATCCCAGGGTCCCCTCCATGATTTCCAGTCTCTTTTCCCTGCCCTCCCGCTGTAGGTAAAGGACACTGCAGAGAAAGATGGTAGAAAGGCTCTCTTCTGATTCCTGATGCCTCCTAGCTCCCTGTGGGAGTCCCAGAGTGTTTTCTGAGCCGTCTTCCTCAAAGGAATGCATTAGGCAAAACTTAGGACATCAGTGGAGTCTTTGGTGAAAATGGTTTAAGGGCAACCCTTGTCACCACTGACAGCCTCGGAGACCACTGTACCTTGACCTCATGGCCCCTCCCTCCTTCCTGTGTCCACATACATGTGTTGGTCCTTCTCAGTGGAAAAGCCCCTTCTTCTTTTTTTCTTTTTTCTTTTTCTTTTCTTTTTGCTTTTCGAGACAGGGTTTCTCTGTGTAGCCTTGGTTGTCCTCGGACTCACTTGGTAGACTAGGCTGGCCTCGAACTCACATCCATCCTCCCGAGTGCTGGGATTACAGACATGAACCTTAAAATCCCTTCTTACCGAGGACCACCCAGTGGCCCTCATAGTCTAGGCAACACCGGCTACCACCTGTCCTAGCCCTCACTTGGTTCCCCTCTAACCTGTCCTGCCATGGACCGTGTTTCACCCCTCATCAGGTTTCATAAAGGCAGAATTACTCCATCCTTGGTTCTTGGGTCTCCAGCTGTTCCCACCCTTTCCTTCCTCCCTGGGCAAAGGACCCAAGGTCTTCCTTAGTGGCACAGCTTGCCTGTGGCCCATAGGTTGCCTCCTTGAGGTGGTCAGGCTGTGCCCTACACTAGGTTATATCAGGCTGCCTCTTGCCCTGAGTGACTCCATTTTTAAAACAGTTCTTCTCTCTATTTTGAGTATAACTGCCAAGGACTCTGCATCTTTTTTTTCCCCGTTCTTTCTTTTTCTTTTGTTTTGCTTTGATAATAGTTTTTCAAGACAGGGTTTCTCTGTGTAGCCATGAAACTCACTCTGTAGACCAGACTAGCCTAAAACTCAAAAGATCTGCCTGCCTCTGCCTCCAGAGTGCTGGTATTAAAGGCATGCAGTGCCACCACCTGGCAGGACTCCACATCTTAATAGCTATCACCTGACAAGTACAACCCATCAGGCACAGACAACAACATATTTACCAGAAGCTCAGGATAAAATCAGTTCTTACAGTGCCTGCCTGGCACGCATGAAAGTCTGGTTCCCATCCCCAGCAGAGCATAAAGAGGGTGTGGTAGAGTACACCTGCAATCCCAGCACTTGGGAGATAGAGACCGGAGGTTCAGGAGTTCAAGGTCATCCTTGGCTACTTAGTGAGTTGGAAGCCAGCCTGGGCTACATGAAACTATTTTTAAAAAGTATTAGCATCTATGAATGTACCAAATGAGCACACAGGAATATCAAACCATGTCAGAGTTTCTGAAGAGATGGCTCAGTGATTAAGAACACTGGCTGTGCCGGGTGTGGTAGCACATACCTTTAATCCTAGCACTCAGGAGGCAGAGGCAGGTAGATCTCTGTGAGTTCAAGGCCAGCCTGGTCTACAAAGTGAGTCCAGGACAGCCAGCCAGGACTACAAGAGAAAACAAGAAAAAAAAAAAAAACACTGGCTGTTCATCCAAGGGACCTGGGTTTGGTTCCCATGACAGCACCTACATGGCAGCTAACAACCCTCTGTAACTTCAGTTGCAGGGGATCTGATGCCCCCTTCTAAGCCTTCACAGTCACTGTAAACAGGTGGTATACATATACTCACACAAGTAAAAAAAAAAAAAAAAAACCACCCATATATATATAAATAAATAAAGCATACCAGAAACTTCAGGTCCATGAGCTTATCAAGTACTCCAGACTGACAAATGGTGTAGCCATCCTTAGCTGAGGTGATGAAAGAAGGGGCACCCTAAGACAGAGTGTGGCAGACATGTCACTCACCATGAGCCTTGGCTGGGAAAATTGTTATAGCAAATAACCGCCTTGTCTGTTCCCCGCTCCAGCTCAACTGTAGTTTCTCCTGTCTATGACACACAGCCTGCTTCAAACTGACACGCAAAGCTGCCAGCCCTCCCCTCTCTTCCCCCGGCCCTGCCTTTTGACAACTTCATGCCTGCACAGCTCTGTGCCTACAGACTGTAAAATTTTTTTTTTTTTTGAGACAGGGTTTCTCTGTGTAGTCTTGGCTGTCCTGGACTCCCTTTGTAGACCAGGCTGGCCTCGAACTCACAGCGATCTGCCTGTCTCTGCCTCCCAAGTGCTGGGATTAAAGGCGTGCACCCCCACGCCCGGCCCAGACTGTAAATGTTCTTTTCCTTTTTTTTTTTTTTTTTTTTTTTGACACAAGGTTTCTCTCTGTAGCCTTAGCTGTCTGACTCACTTTGTAGACCAGGCTGGCCTTGAACTCACAGAGATCCGCCTGCCTCTGCCTCCTAAATGCTGGGATTAAAGGGGTGTGCTACCACTCCAGCCCCCTATAGGGCTATAGAGGCACAGCCTTGTTCATTTGGCTCTCCACTTCTGGCTTTGGTGTACACTCTGACTCATGAAACTTCTTTGACTCTGTGTGTGTGTGTGTGTGTTCTGTGAAGTGTAATAGGTGATCGGAGAGTCAATAATAGATATTCAGACTGGAATAAAACAACCTACCAGGCATAGTGGCGCACATCTTTAATCCCAGCACTCAGGAGGCAGAGGCAGGCAGATCTCTGTGAGTTCCAGGCCTACCTGGTCTACAAAAGTGAGTCCAGGACAGCCAAGGCTACACAGAGAAACCCTGTCTCGAAAAACAAAAAAACAAAAACAAACAACAACAACAAAAAAACAAAACAAAAAAACAATCAAACAACTCATGGAGTCTGGGCTATAGCCTAGTTGGTAGAATGCTTTCCTAGCATGCACAAAGCCCCCAGGTTTGATCGCCAGCAGCACCAGGCAAGGTGGTACTGAAATCCTAGCACGTTGGAGGTAGATGAGGAGGATCAGAAATTTGGGGTCATCCTTAGCTACACAGGGAGTTTGAGGCCAGCCTGGGCTATGTGATATTCTGTCCCAAAAAGACCCTGTGATGGCCAGTGGTCATGTCTACCAAGTAAAACCAGTACTTGAATTCAACGATGACTTTTTAGAAAGACCTAAGCATGCCTGTATACTCTGCTGGCATTGGCCAGCTCAAGGGTGGGCCCTTCTCCAGTGGACATGAGTTCTTGACTGCCTGCTGTTAGGGGGATTGGTCTGATGTATTTTGATGCTAGTTAATAAAAAAGCCGTTGCACCTGGGCAGGGCAAATGAGGTAGGGAAGAAGAGAGACCAGAGGAGAGGAGAGAAGGAGGTCTCACCATCATGGGTTAGAGGGAAGAGAAGCACATGGCCGGCATGGATGGAGACTTGGCCCAAATGATGATAATTAGCAAGTAGTTGGGATTATAGATGGGAGGTATCTTTTTTTTTTTTAAACTTATTTATTATTATATATACAGTGTTCTGCCTGCGTGTATACCTGCAGGGCAGAAGAAGGCATCAGATCACATTATAGATGGTTGTGAGCCACAATGTGGTTGCTGGGAATTGAACTTAGACCTCTGGAAGAGCAGGTGATGCTCTTGACCACTGAGCCATCTCTCCAGCCCGATGGGAGGTATCTTGATAGAAATCATTAGAAACAGATGGGAGGTATCGTGATAGAAATCATTAGAAACATATGGCATGGGATTGAGCCAGGTATCAGATACCTGCCCTACTGTGGGAAGTAGTTTAGGGGATTTCTATCTGCCCTGCCCAGGTTAACTAAGGCTATTTTAAAATACAACAAGTGTCTGTGTCTTGATTGATTGCTAGAGGGTTATACTGCCGTAATAACAAGTATTAGGCAATACCAGTTAGTTCAACTACAGCAGCCTGCCCTGCCCTGCCACTTCCTCTGGTAGCTCTGCTTCATTCAGGAGGAAGGCACAAGAACCCATGCGTGTCCTCTCCAAGGCCTTTGCATTTCCACTTCCAACAATCTAGCCCGATGATCCTGGTCTAGGGTCCCTGAACGCAGCGGTGGAGTGAGCCAACACCCTCACCTCAGGACTCACGCTCAGGAGGTTGGCCAGCTACCCCCAGGAGATTAAGAAGGGAACTGAGGTCACTTCTGAGCCTCAGCTGTTTGTGCAAACATGGCACCGGGTGCAAGCTTGAGTAACCCACGTATAGAGAAACAGAAACTGATATGGCTTTAGACCATGAGGCTCAAAAGTCAGGGTCTCATATAGAGCTATTCTCCACACCCTCAAAGCCTTGAGGTAAGAGATGGTTGGGGATTCAGGATTCCATTCTTCAAGCTCATCTTCTATAGCCCCCCTCAGGCTGCTCCCACGGGAAGCCCTACCAGCAGATCATTTCCTGCAGAGGAAATCGCCTTTGTCCTGGAAGTGCAAATCTGGCTGCTAGAGGCCAGGCCTCTTGAGGGCTATTGTTTGGTGTTTCCTTCTTGGCAGCTGGCCTTGGGCTCCTGGGCCCCTCACTGCTTGGCTGTCCAGGCCTGATCTTCAAGGACTGGTTACTGTCCAGACCTTCCAGGGGTTGGAAATCGGTGAGCACCGTCAGAGCAGCTGGTTACACAACTTGGACTTAGTTCCTGCCCTCTGGGACACAGGGTGTAAAAATGTCTCAGTCCTCAACTCCCTAGAATTATCTAGAATCATGATACAAAGCTTTTCCCAGACTGCTCACACTAAGATAGTAGGAGAAATAACACAATGATTGTAGCCTTTGTGTGTTGTGTGTGTGCATACATGCACATATACCTGTTGCATCTAGAGGGGCAACCTCAGGCACCATCCTCAGAAATATGGTCCTCATTTTTTGTTTATTTGATTTTTATTTTTCTCTTCTTCTTCTTCTTCTTCTTCTTCTTCTTATTATTATTATTATTATTATTATTATTATTATTATTTTTTTTTTTTTTTTTTTTTTTTTTTTTTTTTTTTTTTTTTTTTTTTGGGGGGGGGTTTTGAGACAGAGTTTCTCTGTGTAGCCTTAGCTGTCCTGGGTAGACTAGCCCAGCCTCAAACTCACAGTGATCCACCCGCCTCTGCCTCCCGAGTGCTGAGATTAAAGGCGGGTGCCACCACACCCAGTTTACTCAGTGCTTTGGATTGAACCCAGAGCTACATGCACCATAGGCAGGCACTCTACCTAGTAAGCTACCACTCCAGCTAGTCTGAAACCTTTGAGACAGAGTCTCTTATTGGCCTGGAGCTCACCAGTTAGGTTAGGGTTGGCTGGCAAGTGAGCCTTAGATATTCTCCTGTCTTTGCCTCCTCAGCACTGGGGTTACAAGCATACCAAGCCACCCAGAGTTTTTCCTTGGGTTCTGGGAATCAAAATCAGTCCCCTCATGTTTACAAGGCTTTGACACCCCGCCCACCAGGCCCTGCTTCCGCCTTTTGGCTGCCATGAATAACCTGTATGTGTAAGTATCTGTTGGAGGTCTTTTTTTTTTTTTTTAAGATTAATTATATATACAATGTTCTGCCTGCATGTACACCTGCATACCAGAAGAGGGCACCAGATGTCATTATAGATGGTTGTGAGGCACCATGTGGTTGCTGGGAATTTAACTCAGGATCTCTGGAAGAGCAGCCAATGCTCTTAACCACTGAGCCATCTCTCCCGCCCCCATGTTGGAGGTCTTTTTTCACGTGGAGCTACAAAGCAAGGACCAGTGATGCTGTATCATATAAGAGCTCTATACTGTGTTTTCCTCAATGTCTACCTGGGTTTATAGTCCCCACATGGTGTTTGAGGCTTTGTTCCTCTCCATCCTTGCTAGCATTTGTCATCTTCTCCCTTCTGGCAGCAGTTTCTATCCTGATGGGTGTGAGGCAGTATGTGACCTTGGGTTTGTCTTACATTTTCTTGCCCACTCTGAGGTTTCATGTCCATGCAGGCTATTGCACATCTCTGGAAAAAAAAAAAAAAAAAGGTCTCTAAATTCCTTGCCTGTGTTGTAATTGGGCCTTTGGTTTTTCTGGGCTGGCTGCCGTTGGAAACGCACAGGCTGCAAGGGTGGCTAATGACATGCTCTTCCTGTGGTCCACACCTTTCATTCTGAGCCCCAGTAATGCCTCGCATCAGATGCCTGACGCACAGGAACTGGTGGAGAAGACCCAGAGTAAGTGCCCACCCTGCTGTCGGTGCCTACCTGGGCTGCCCTCACCTGCCTGGCTCCCTCTCAGCTTCTTCTGGCTGTTTCACCAATCCTCAAAGTTCTTGGTCATTTGGTGATAGATTCAAAGCTAGCCACTATGGAGGAGGCCTGCAGGGAAACAGCAGGCACTGGTTCAGCCTTTGCCTTCTGTTTGCCTTGAATCCAGTATATAACAGATGGGCAATAAAACAGGGAGTTCTGAGCCAGACATGGTGGCGCAGGCCTTTAATCCCATCACTCGGGAGGCAGAGGCAGGTGGATTGTTGTGAGTTTGAGGCCAGCTTAGTCTACAAAGTGAGTCTAAGACAGCCAAGACTACACAGAGAAACCCTGTCTTGAAAAACAAAAACAAAACAACAACAAAAAACTCCAGTGAGTTCTGGTTTTATTTTTCTGAGACAGGGTCTCACAGTGTAGGTCAGGCTGGTCAGAACCATATGATTCTCCTGCCTCAGTATCCCTAGTGCTGGGATTACAGGTGTGTCACCATGTCCAATGAAGCAAATAATCTTTGGAACAAGGGTGGATAGGTGTGATCTTTTTTGTTTGTTTGTTTGTTTTTTGAGACAGGGTTTCTCTGTGTAGTCTTGGCTGTTCTCAATTCCCTCTGTAGACCAGGCTGGCCTCAAACTCACAATGATCCAGCTGCCTGGCTCGGGGGGGGGGGGGGGGGGGGAAAGAATCCTTACAGCAGGATATTTGATTTTGGTTTGCTTTGGTTTTTCCAGACAGGGTTTCTCTGTGTAGCCCTGGCTGTCCTGGACTCACTTTGTAGACCAGGCTGGCCTCGAACTCACAGAGATACACATGCTGCTGACTCTGAGAGTGCTGGGATTACAGGCATGCACCCCTGGGCCCTGCTATAGCAGGATATTTGAGAGTCCACTATTGCCTGGCGTGGTGGCGCACGCCTTTAATCCCAGCACACGGGAGGCAGAGGCTGGCAGATTGCTGTGATTTTGAGGCCAGCCTGGTCTACGAAGCGAGTCCAGGACAGCCAAGGCTAACACAGAGAGACCCTGTCTCCAAAGAGAGAGAGTCCACTATTGATGGTGTAGCCAGAGGCCCCCAACCAGACCAATAACTCATTGCAATAAACATTTATAAGTAATACTCTTTGGGACAAAGGATATACTGTGTGACACACCACAGCTTACACAACAAGACTTTTTTTAATCCTTTTTTTTTTTCTTTTCTTTGGGGGCATTTTACAAGGGTAAAGGGTGGATGTGAAAGGGCTGGGAAGTGAGTGGGATTGAGATACATGATGTGAAATTCACAAAGAATCAATAAAAAGTTATGGGGAGAAAGTGCTTACTGCTCTATCAGAGGACTAGAGTTCAAAACCTACTGCCCACATCAGGCAACTCAAACACCTGTAACTCTAGCTGCAAAGGATCCAGTATCCCTGTCTTCTTTCCATGACACCTGCATGCGCACACATGTGTACACACACACACACACACACACACACACACACACACACACACACACA
>OU015748.1:74105481-74116868 GCA_907169655.1 Acomys percivali | reverse complement strand
ACACACACACACACACACACACACACACACACACACACACACACACACAAACACACCATTTTTTAAAAGTTTTAAAGTTTTGTCTGTTGAGCCAGTCCACAGGGTCACAACGCTGAGCTTGGGCCAGCCTCACTCTGTACTTGGAGCTCATGTCCAGCTTGTGTTGCCATACCTTACATGTCTCTGGCTACCAATTCTCTGGCTTTTTGTATCTGAAAGCCAAGGACCTTTCAGGCAACCCGAGTCCTTATCCTGGCACAGTGCATGACCAGCCCAGCTCTCCCAGCTCTTGTCTTGGTGACATGACCTGTCTTCAACTTAACCACACCTCATAGGCCAATCTTTCTTACCCAGTCTATGAGGTCTCTCTGCCAGAAGAGAGGATAGCTGCCCCACTCCGGCCACAGGATTAGCTTCACCTGGTTTCCTCGAATCTTCTCTAAGCTTGGACTCACGGCTCCAAGCTGTTCTTCTCTGTAGATGTTGGGTGCCCCGCCCTAACTAGCTCTTAACTTAAATTGTCCCATATTAATCTATGCTCTGCTATGTGGCTGGTTACCTTTCCTCAGTCTCTCAGTCCTGGCACCCTGTTTCTTTCTGTGTCCGGCTGGAGAAAAGTCCCGCATCAGATTCCTTCCCAGAGTTCCTATCTCTGCCGGAAGTCCTACCTATGCATGTGGCATTCACTCTTACAAAATCAGGTGTTGCACGCCTTTAATTCCAGCACTAGGGAGGCAGAGGCAGGCAGATCGCTGTGAGTTCGAGGCCAGCCTAGTCTACAGAGGGAGTCCAAGATAGCCAAGACTATCACAGAGAAACCCTGTCTCAAGAAAACAAAACAAAAACCAAAAATGTAAAAAACAAATTCACATATATACAAATAAAATTAATTTGGGAGCTAGAGAGGTGGCTCAGTCGTTAAGAGCACTGGCTGCTCTTCCAGAGGACCCATTTAGATTCTCAGCACCCACATGAGGCTCACAATCATCTTTAACTTCAGTTCCAGGGAATTAGATTCGCTGTTCTAGACTCTGAGGGTAGTAGGCACACACACAGACATACATGCAGGCAACACACCATTAATCTTTTTGGCTAAATTTTTTTTTAAAAAATACGGTTTTTGAGTTATTTATTATTATGTATACAGTGCTCTGCATGCATGTACAGCTGCAGGCTGTTGTGAGCCACCATGTGGTTGCTGGGAATTGAACTCAGGACCTCTGGAAGAGCAGTCAGTGCCTTTAACCTCTGA
Organism: Acomys percivali; assembly: GCA_907169655.1. Classification (NCBI taxonomy): domain Eukaryota; kingdom Metazoa; phylum Chordata; class Mammalia; order Rodentia; family Muridae; genus Acomys; species Acomys percivali. Next base: position 74,115,616 of record OU015748.1, on the reverse strand, counting down.
GCCATCTCTCCAGCCTCCTAAAATACATTTTAAAAAGAAGTTGTACAAGTTTGCACTCCCACCAACAACAGAGGGGCGTTCTCCTTTCTCTACACCCTCACTGACATGTGCTGTTGTTTGAGTTGGTTTGTCTTTTTTTTGTAGTTATTGTTTTGGTTTTTCAAGACAGGGTTTCTCTGTGTTAGCCTTGGCTGTCCTGGACTCATTTTGTAGACCAGGCTGGCCTCGAACACACAGCGATCCACCTGCCTCTGCCTCCTGAGTGCTGGGATTAAAGGCGTGTGCCACCACGCCTGGCATCACTTGAGTTTTTGATTCTGCCAGGTGTAAGAGGGAATCTCAGAGTCGTTTAATTTGCATTTCCCTGATGACTAAGGACATTGAACATTTCTTCTTCTTTCTTCTTTTTTTCGAGATAGGGTCTCTGTAGCCTTGGCTGTCCTGGACTCACTTTGTAGACCAGGCTGGCCTTGAACTCACAGCCATCCTGCCTCCTGTGTGCTGGGATTAAAGGAGCTCACTCCGGGCCCATTGAACATTTTTAAAAGTGCTTCTCAGCTATTAAGGATTCCTCTGTTGAGAATTCTGTTTAGCTCTGTACCCCCACCCATTTTTAATTTTTTTATTTTTGGTTTTTCATGACAGGGTTTCTCTGTGTAGCCTTGGCTGTCTTACACTCTGTAGATCAGGCTGGCATCGAAGTCACAGAGATTCACCTGCTTTGCTGGGATTAAAGGAGTGCACCACCATGCCTGGCCTCTGTACCCCATTTTTAAATTGAGTTATTTGGTTTGTTGGTGTTTAATTTTTTGAATTTTTAAATATATTTTGAAAATTAACCCTCTGTAGGACGTATGGTTGATGAAGACCTTTTCCCAGTCTGTAGGCTGTCATTTTGTTCTATTGATAGTGTCCTTTGCCACACAGAAGTTTTTCAGTTTCATGAGGTCCCATTTTGTTGTTGTTTTTTGTTTGTTTTTGGAACAGGATTTCTCTGTTTCATAGCCCTGGCTGTCATGGAACTCTCTTTGTAGACTAGGCTGGACTAGAACTCATAGTGATCCACCTGCCTCTGTCTCCTGAGTGCTAAGATTAAAGGCATGGGCCACCATGCCCAGCCAAGGTTCCATATATTAATTGTTGATCTTGGTGTCTGCTGGTAGTGTTATGTTCAGGAAGTTGTCTCCTGTACCAATGAGTTCAAGGCTCTTCCCCACTTCCTCTTCCAATAGATTTAGTGTACTCAATTTTATATTGAGGTCTTTGATCCAGCTGGACTTGAGTTTTGTGCTAAATATGAAATAATGTGGATTCTTCTACATGCAGACATTCAGTTAGACAGCATCATTTGTTGAAGATTCTTTCATTTTTCCATTGTGTGGTTTTGGCTTTTTTGTAAAAAAAATTAGGTGTTCTTAGATGTGTGGGTTTATTTCCGGCTCTTCAATTTGATTCTATTGATCAACTTGTCTGGGTTTTTTATTTTTTTGTTTTTTGTTTTTGTTTTTGGCGGGTGGGGGTTTCTCTGTGTAGCCTTGGCTGTCCTTGACTCACTTGGTAGACCAGGCTGGCCTTGAACTCACAGAGATCCACTTGCCTCTGCCTCCTGAGTGCTGGGATTAAAGGCGTGCGCTACCACGTCTGGCTAACTTGTCTGTTTTTATATCATCATGTGGGTCCCCTAACAACGGGAGTAGATGCTGTCTCTGACTCTGTTGCCTGCCTTTGGATCCCTTTCTCCTAGCTGGGATGCCTTGTCAGACCTCAGTGGGAGAAGATGTGCTTAGTCCTGCTGTGATTTGAGGTACCAGGGTCGGCTGGGACCCCTTAGGAGCCTCCTCTTCTCTAAGAAGAAGAGGGAAGAGGGGAGGGGACATGAAGGCGGGACTGGGAGGAGAAGAGGGAGGGGGGCTGGGATCAGGCTGTAAAAGTGATTAAATGAATAAAAATTTAAAAACCAAACCAAAACAACAACAAAACAAGAAGAGGTCTTGGGATCTAACACAGTGTCTAATGCATTTGCCTAGCATGTGGAAGCCCAAATTCCCAAACAAAAAGTGGAGGAAGGGGATTTTTACTAATACCTTAAGCAGACAGCATGGGCCAAAGCCATTTAAGCAAATAGACCTCTCTCACAGGTAGATGTGTCACTGCCTGGCATGAGGATGGCGCCCACAAGGTGCTGTGTGTTTTTCATCCCTCCTGGGGTGCCCACCATCCTGGAGCTCCTGCGGTGATCTCAAAGGTTTCCTCAGTCCATGCCCAGGCAATGGCTGGTGAATACAGAGAACTTGAAATCACAATGGAGAGAGGGCTGGGGCCATTTGGCCCTGTGCCTCCCCCCTTGGTCCTGCCATCAGCCTGCTGAGCCTGGCTTGGTTTCCTTGCTCTTGCCTGCTGGGCACAGGGTGGAAGAGAGACTCTTCCAGCAGGCCCTCCTCCAACTCCCCAGCCGGACTGCCTCCTCAGATATTAGAGATACAAGTGTCTCCTGTTTGGATCTGGGGTTGGAGAGAGGGATTCCAAGCCTCATATATACCATGATAACACAGTGTTTCTCTCCTGGCCAATATACAGAGAGCCCTGCCAGCTCTCTGATCAGCACCACGCGGCCAGAGGGAACTCTCTTATGGTTAAGGGTGATCTGGGAGCCTGCCAGGGGAAGTTCAAGTTGTTATGGCTTAAAATATATATCTGCCTTCTGTGTGCTTGTGTGTACGTGTGCATATGTACACACATGCTTATGAACTGCATGTGTGTACATGTGTGCATGCACTTCTGTGGGTGTGGGTGTAGGTGCATAAATTATTGGCATACATGTGTGTACATGCTTGCACATGCAGTATGTACTTTATATGAGTGTGGACATGCATGTGTGTGTGTGTGTGTGTGCCTGCTGTCTGTGGTCCTAAATCAAGGAGGAGACTCTGATTCATCCTTTCCCAGGCACTGCTGTGGTGCTTGTATGATAGTGCTTTTTGGGCTTTGGACCTTTTTCCTGTGAACTCTTGAGCATTATAACATGCAGGTGACCAGAGTTACTGTAGTCTTAGCATCTTGGGGAATTCTTTTGTTTTTTCACAAAGCTAGGGTATGGAGCCAGGACTCAAGCCCACCTCAGTCCTCAGCACTTTCCTGCGTGTCACTTGGAAATATTTGCCAGGTACTGAGATACCCAAGAATTCCTGGGCAGATGGGATGGGCTTTGTCCCATTTTATTGTAGATGTTTCACAGGTGTTTGTAGATGTTTGCTCAAAGATCTGGGGATACAGCCTATGACGAGTGATGATGAAAGAATCAAGATCAAATCCAGGAAAGTTCACCAAATGAGGCCCATGACCTAGTAATTGTGCATTAACATCAGACACAGCAGCTCAACCATTGGGGACTTAGGTCCTGCACCAAATAAGCAAGCTGGAGGGGCTGAGGGCTGGAGTAGCTACGGAAGAAGGTCACTCAAATGCTGGGTGTGGTGGCTTATGCCTTTAATCCCAGCACTCCAGAGGCAGAGACAGGGGATCTCTGTGAGTTCGAGGCCAGCCTAGTCTACAAAGGGAGTCCAGGACAGCCAAGACTACACAGAGAAACCCTGTCTCAGAAAAAAGGAAAAGAAAAAAAAAAGGAGGAGGAGGAGGAGGAAGAGGAGGAGGAGGAGGCCACTCAAGGCAAGGCCTTCTCTAGCTCCCAGGTCTCTCATCTTTAGAGAGTGATGCTCTCTTCACGCTGCAGTTTCCAAACTCTCCAAACTGAACCACACCTCTGGCTCGCCCCTTTGCCCAGCTTCCTTATTCTGTTTCTGCTTTGTTTTGGTTTGGTTTGGTTTGGTTTTTAGAGACAGCGTTAGCCTCGGCTGTCAGCCTGGACTCACTTTGGAGACCAGGCTGGCCTCAAACTCACAGTGATCCACCTGCCTCTGCCTCCCAAGTGCTGGGATTACAGATGTGTGCCACCATGCCTGGCTCCCTTGTTCTGTTTTTTTTTTTTTTTTTTTTTTTTTTTTTTCCTTGTTCTGTTTTTACAAGGAGTATCACATACTAGTTCAGGCTGGCCAGGAACTCAGTATGTAGCCCAGGCTACCCTCATACCCATCCATTCCTGCCTCAGCATTTTGAGCACTGGGATTATAGATATGTACTTCAACGTGTGGCAGAGGATGCGCACATGTTGAATCAGATGAAAGCTCCAGGCCCTGGGGCCACCCCTCAGGAGCAGCACCTTTGTCTAGGCACATGCTAAGATAGAACAGGCAAAGAGTGCTGAGCTGGCTCTGCCTGCTCTTCTTAGCTGAATGGAATCCTGAAGTCCATATAAGGAAAGAGGTAGAGCCGGAACCTAGAAAAGGCAAGAGTGGGGTGGGGTGGGGTGGTGGTGGCATATGGAAACACAGAAATAGGGGCTCACTGCAGGGGAAAGGAGGCAGCTGTTCTCAGCGACTGCCTGTGTGTGCGTGCACCCACTTGCTTATACACACGGGGTACGTGTCTGTGTGCAAGGGCATGCCTATAAGTGTGTCTGTACATGTCTGGGGGGGGGGCAGGATGTATATATGTGTATGTGAGAAGTTAGTATTACAGCAGTGGATATGAGCTTAATCAGGGGGGCCTTGGTTCCATGTCAACTGCCCCCCAGATGAAACAGGACTGAGTAAGTGAGATAGGTAACTGGCTAGATAGTGGAGATGTGAGGAGAGAGAGGAAGCCCTTCAGCAGGAGACTCTGGCTGTGAGGAGAGGTAGCCTAGAGCCACAAGGCTGATACATATTTCCCCAAATGTGACCCAGGGAGGGGAAGTTGGCAGCTTTCCTGTAGGTGAACTGGCAGAAGCTATAACTGATGGCCACATCCTGGGCTTAGGATCAGAGCCCTGGCCTGTCACTTCACACCTGGCCACGCATTAAGTTCTCTGCGCATCTTCCTTTGTGAGGGTGCACCGGCGCCCGGCAGACGTTGGTGACCACACGGTAGGACCACTGAGCGCCAGTTCCCACTGTGATGCAGAGGCAGAAGGCCCAGCTTCTGTGGGGGCTGATCCTGTTTTCTGTATTGGTGCTCTGCTTTCTGAGCAGGGCCAGGTGCACACCAGGGTCACAGACACCAGCTTGAGGAGAGACCAGAGGACCCATTAGGCCTGGCATCTCTCAACAGCTGCTCTGCAGCTGAGTAGCCAGCTGGCACCTGGCCAGCATGCCCTGAGATGTGGCTTTCACAAGCCATTCATAAAAAATCCAAAAGGCTGGCACAGTTCCCTCCGCTACCCACAGTTACCACACAGTGTCCTCTCTGCCCTGATGGATGGCTTCTTGTTCCCAGGAGCCTGTAGCTGTGGGGTGTCATGAAGAGTGGACAGCAATCAGTGTCATCATTCTGGATCTCAGACAGAGCCCAAAGACAGCCTGCAGTGGCCACATTTGCTCACAGTTGCCTGTCCCCACATCACTCATGTTGGAGAAGAGGCTGACAGTTAAAAGAGCAGTGCCAACTGGCAGGATTCGTATTAAAGTGTCGTTACAAAGGGGCTTTCTGGAATGCAGGAAGGCAGCAAAGCCAGCCAGAGCTCAGAGTAGACCTGATGATGTCACACTGAAGAATAAGCTATGGAAATGTTTGAATAAGGGCTGGAGAGATGGCTCAGAGCTTAAGAGCACTAGCTGCTCTTCCAAAGGACCTGAGTTCAATTCCTAGCAACCACAGGGTGGCTCACAACCATCTATTAGGGGATCTGGTGCCCTCTCCTGGTGTACAGGCATACATGCAGGCAGAATACTATAAATAAAATAAATAAGTTCTTTATTATAATAATTACTTTTTATTTTTTAGTTTTTTGAGACAGGGTTTCTCTGTATTATCTTGGCTGGCCTGGACTCACTTTGTAGACCAGGCTGGCCTTGATCTCACAGCAATCTGCCTGTCTCTTCCTCCATTGTGTTGGGATTAAAGGCATGTGCCACCGTGCCCAGCTAATAAATACATCTTAAAAAAGAAAGGAACAGAAATGTTTGGGTAATAGGCTGGCACCTCCACATGGACAACACAAGAAGCCAGAGATACAAGAAACTCTAACAACTCCAATCCAGGTGAAAACAAGATCCCAGCCATCTACATGATCAAGTAGTGAGGAAAAAAAGAAGCCAAAGTGAAAATCTTTTTTTCTTTTTCTTTTTCAAGATAGGGTTTCTTTTTCTTTTTTCTTTTTCTTATTTTGGTTTTGCAAGACAGGTTTTCTCTGTGTAGCCTTGGTAGTCCTGGACTCACTTGTAGACCAAGTTGGCCTTGAACTCACAGTGAGCCACCTGCTTCTGCCTCTTTAGTGCTGGGATTAAAGGCATGAGCCACCTCACCCTGACAAGATAGGGTTTCTATGTGTGTAGTCCTGGCTGTCCTGTACTTGCTTTGTAGACCAGGCTGGCCTCCAACTCACAAGATCTGTCTACCTCTGCTTCCCTGGTGCTGGGATTAACGTCCGGCTCAAAGTAAACACCTTTAACCCAACTCGTGAAAAAAAAAAAATTGGAGCAGGAGACTGCAGAGCTGGCTCAGTGGTTAGGGGTTTGGTTCCTAGCGCGCGCGCACACACACACACACACACACACACACACACACACACACACACACCAGCTCCAAAATCTGTAACTGCAGTTCCAAGGAATCTAACACACCCTCGGGCTGGAGAGATGGCTCAGAGGTTAAGAGCACTGGCTGCTCTTCCAACCGTCCTGAGTTCAATTCCCAGCAACCACACGGTAGCTCCCAACCATCTATAATGAGATCTGGTGCCCTCTTCTGGAGTGCAGGCCTACAGAATAAATAAATACATACATAATACATAATAAATAAATACATCTTTAAAAAAGAAAAAAAAAAGCTGGGCGTGGTGGCACATGCCTTTAATCCCAGCACTTGGGAGGCAGAGGCAGGTGGATTGCTGTGAGTTTGAGGCCAGCCTGAGTTACATAGAGAGCCTGACTCAATAAGTAAATGAGGTAATTAGTGAAACTGCTAGGAGTAGTGGCGTGTGGCTCCTGAGGTAGAAGCAGAAGAGCAGGAATTCAAGGTCATCCTTGGCTACATAGTAAGTTCAAAGCCAGCCTGGGCCACCCTAGGCCCTGCCTTAAAACACATATACAAATAATTCATTTTTTTTTTTTTAAATTCTAAAAAGAAAAAGTATTGCCGGGCGTGGTGGTGCATGCCTTTAATCCCAGCACTTGGGAGGCAGAGGCAGGTGAATCGCTGTGAGTTTGAGGCCAGCCTGGTCTACCAAGTGAGTCCAGGACAGTCAAGGCTACACAGAGAAACCCTGTCTGAAAAACAACAACAACAACAAAAAGTGTTTTATTGTTCAAAGAAAAGGATCAAGAAATCATGAAGACTGCAAGAGTGAGACCAAAGCAGCTGACAGGACAGCTTGGTGATGAATTATTCATTCAGCAAATATTTCCTGAACAGCAGGAGGGCAGGTTCTAATGGTTGCTGTCATTTTATAATTTAGAGTTCTGCTTACTACGTCTGAAAACTTTTTCTGGACACTTCCTCTGCAACTTGTCACTCGGGGACAGTAGGCATACCCATGTTGTGGGGCATGCAAGTTTTGTCTCATTAATTCTTAGTCAAGCAGCCCATTACAAATTTGTAAGCTCTCAATGATGATGTGGATGCTTATGCATGCCTGTGTGCATGTGTACTTTACTTTTCTTCCTTCCTTTCTTTCTTCCTTTTTTTGTTTTTTGTTTTTGTTTTTTTTTGAGACAGGGTTTCTCTGTGTAACCTTGACTGTCCTGGACTCCCTCTGTAAACCAGGCTGGCCTCGAACTCACAAAGATCTCCTGCCTCTGCCTTCTGAGTGCTGGGCTTAAAGGCATGTGCCACCTCGTCCCAGCTCACCACTTCTTTTTTTTTTTTTAAAGGCAAAGCAACACCATGTGATGCTCTCAGGGTCCTGATGTAGCAAGGGGCCTCCACAGATGCCAGCACTGTGATTTTGGACTTTCTAGCTTTCAAAAACCACAAATAAAACAAAGCAGAACTGCCAAGTGTGGTGGCGCTAGCCTTTAATCCCAGCACTCGGGAGGCAGAGGTGGATCACTGTGAGTTCAAGGCCGGCCTGGCCTACAAAGCAAGTCCAGGACAGCTAAGGCTAACACAGAGAGACCCCGTCTTGAAAAACCAAAAAACCAAACCAAACTAAATCAAACCAAACCAAAACCCCAAAGCAAACCGCTATCCCCCCTGCCCCCCCCCCCAGCCGAGTAAGGGTTTCTCTATGTAGCCTTGGCTGTCCTGGACTCACTTGTAGACCAGGCTGGCCTTGAACTCACAGTGATCCACCTGCCTCTGCCTCCCGAGTGCTGGGATTAAAAGCTTGTGCCACCACACCCTGCCCAAACCTCTATTCTTTTTCTTTCTTTCTTTTTCTTTTTTCTTTTTAAAGTAATTTATTCAGATTATATTGCAATTGTTATCCCCTCACTTGTATCTTCCCATTACTCCCCCCTCTTTCATCCTATTCCCCTCCCCTAGGACTGTGACAGAAGGGGACCTTGTCCCCCACTATAAGATCATAGCCTATTAGGCTGGGCTGTGGTGGCGCATGCCTTTAATCCCAGCAGAGGAGGCGGAGGCAGGTGGATCTTTGTGAGTTCGAGGACAGCCTGGTCTACAAAGAGAGTCCAGGACAGCCAAGGCTACACAGAGAAACCCTGTCTTGAAAAGCAAAAACAAAACAAACAAGCAAACAAACAAAAAAACAACAAGATCATAGCCTATCTGGTCTCTTCCTGGTAGCCTGCTTACTCTTCCTCTGAGTGTTACCAGATCTCCTCACCAAGGGGAAGTGGTCAAATAGGGTGCACCAAAGTTCATGTCCAAGTCAGTCCCTGTTCTCCACACAACTGTGGAGAGTGTGCTGTGCATTGGCTAGATCTGGATAGGGGTTCTAGGTTTACTGCATACATTGTCCTTAGTTGGTACAGTAGTTTGAGCTAACGCACCTGGGTCCAGATCCGCCAGCCTTAATGATCTTCTTGTAGGTTTCTAGGACCCTCTGGATCCTTCTATTTCCCCATTCTTTCTTACCTCTCTCACCTAGAGTCCCAATAGAAGTCCTAGTATCTATCCTAATCTCTGGCTAAGTGAAGACTTTCAGAGGACATCTCTGTTGGGCTAGTGTCCAATCATAATTTGAGTATATACCATGTGTATCTTTCTGGGTCTGGTTTAATTCACTCAGGATGATCATTTCTAGTTCCAAAATTGGGGGCTAGAGAAATGGTTCAGCAGCTAAGAGTACTGACTGCTTTTCCAGAAGACCCAGGTTCAATTTCCAGCACCCACATGGCAGCTCACAGTTGTCTGTAACTCCAAGGTTGGACACCCTCACAAAGACATGCAAGCAGAACACCAACACACATAAAATAAAAATATACTAAAAAAAAAAAAAAAAAAGTGGGGCTGGTGAGATAGCTCAGTCAGTAAAGGTGCTTGCTTGCTGGCAAGGCTGACTGTTAAGTTTCAAACCGAAGACCATTTAACGTATCAAAGTGGCCTCTAGATTCTCCCAGCATCCCTCAGTCCCTACCTGTTATAGAGTATAGCTGCCATCCCTTGTCCTCTACCCTGAACTCTCCAGCCCCTGGGTCTGTAGAGTGAAAATACTTTCACAAAACCAGGAGAGTAGCCAGGTAGTGGTGGTGCATCCCTTTAATCCCAGCACTTGGGAGGCAGAGGCAGGCAGATCTCTGTGAGTTCTAGGCCAGCCTGGTCCACCAAGCGAGCGAGTCCTGGGTCTGTAGAGTGAGTTCTAGGCCAGACAGATTACACAGTGAGACCCTGTGTCACTAACATGTAAGAGCTCAGCTGTTTGCAAGCTGTGCTCAGGCTAGATAAGAGTCAGTTGTAGGAAATTACCTGTGTGACGTAATTATTAGATTACCAAAAATGTGTGACTTTAGTTGATAAGGGTCCATACGACAAAAATGTGTGCAGTGTCTTGATAAGTAAACTAAAATAGTATAAAAACCCAAAAAGACGACCAGTCGACATCTCGCCTTCACGATGAACGCATAACCTGCTACTTTTCGTGACGAGATCCAGAGCAGCCCGAGACTCTTATACGCGCCCGAAACCCAAACATCGATTC
>OU015748.1:74094593-74105471 GCA_907169655.1 Acomys percivali | reverse complement strand
CCGGGATCCTGAGCTAGGTTGTAACAACCTAGGAGGTGCTCGCGACACCCTGTCTTTTTTATCTTTTTATTTTTATTTTTATTATTTTTTAATTTTTCAATTTTTTTTAAAGTTTTATTTATTTTCTGTATGAGTGCTCCATCTGGGTATACACCTAAATGCCAGAAGAGAGCATCAGACTCCAGTATAGATGGTTGTGAGCCACCATGTGGTTGCTGGGGATTGAACTCAGGACCTCTGGAGGAGCAGACAGTGCTCTTATCCACTGAGCCATCTCTCCAGCCCCTATTTTTATTTTTTTGTTCTTTTTTAATTTATTCTTATTACATCTCAATGGTTATCCCATCCCTTGTATCCTCTCATTCTTCCCTCCCTCCCATTTTCCCCTTACTCCCCTCCCCTATGACTGTGACTGAGGGGGACTTCCTCCCCTTTTTTATGCTCATAGGGTATCAAGTCTCTTCTTGGTAGAGACCCTGTCTTTTTTTTTTTTAATTTTATTTATTTATATGAATGCTCTATCTGCATGTACATCTGCATGCCAGTGGAGGGTATTAGAGAGTATAGGTGGTTGTGAGCCACCATGTGGTTGCGGTTGCTGGGAATTGAACTCAGGACCTCTGGAATAGCAGACAGTGCTCTTAACTGCTGAGCCATCTCTCCAGCCCCGAGACCCTGTCTTTAAATAAATAAATAAAAGGAAGGGCAGTGGTGGCACAGGCCTTTAATTCCAGCACTCAGGAGACAGGTCTACAGATCGAGTTCCAGGACAGCCAAGACTGAGAGAAACCTTGTCTTGAAAGAAAATAGAAAAGGAAGCCGGGCGTGGTGGGGCACGCCTTTAATCCCAGCACTCGGGAGGCAGAGGCGGGCAGATCGCTGTGAGTTCGAGGCCAGCCTGGTCCACAAAGCAAGCCCAGGACAGCCAAGGCTACACAGAGAAACCCTGTCTCAAAAAAACAAACAAACCAGGAGAGTCATGAAGTTGGGAAGACATGTTGGGAGAGACGCAGGGAGAGTCAGAGGATGGGAATAGAGCGTGGGTATGATCATCCTTCATTGTTTTAACATATGAAATTCTCAGGAATAAGAAAATTATGAAAAAACCCTCAGAAGAGTTGGATTTGGGTGCTTGTTTGAATTTAACAAGCAGGAAAGAAAGGGACATTGATGGAAATGCTGGATTCCCATACAATATTTCTTTTTTTTTTTTCTTTTTAAAAAAAATTTTAAAAGATTTATTTATTATGTTTACAGTGTTTGCCTGCATGTGTGCCTGCAGGCCAGAAGAGGGCACCAGATTTCATTACAGATGGTTGTGAGCCACCATGTGGTTGCTGGGAATTAAACTCAGGATCTTTAGAGCAGGCAGTGCTCTTAACATCTGAGCCATCTCTCCAGCCCGCAATATTTCTTTTTAGAAAAGACTTGTTTCTTTCTCTTTTCTTTCTTTCTTTCTTTCTTTCTTTCTTTCTTTCTTTCTTTCTTTCTTTCTTTCTTTCTTCCTTTCTTTCTTTTCTGAGACAGGTTTCTCTGTGTTACCCTTGGCTGTCCTGGACTCGCTTTGTAGACCAGGCTGGCCTCGAACTCACAGCGATTGCCTGCCTCTGCCTCCTGAGAGATGGGGATTAAAGGTGTGCACCACCACTCCCAGCAAGATTTGTTTATGTAGGCTCAATTTTCTTAACCAATATATTTTATTAACAACTTAGTGACCGAGCCTACATCCCTTATAACCTGACTAACCAAAACAATAGGAAATGAGGATTAATGGACAAAATAACAAAACCTTAAAGATATCAGTTTTGAGGAACGATTCTCCGGGTGTGAGTCACAGGATTTCTTCTGCTGGAACCTGGGGTAACCAGAACCCAGAACCTCAGCAGGAGCCGGAGCCCTGAAACCTTCCCTTGAGTGGTTTTCTCTAGGAGCGTCTTGAAGTGCAGCGCTGAACAGCCAAATCTATCCCAAGTCTTCAAAAAGCCCCGCCTCCAGTTCTGGCTCATTTATATATCTCCTCCCAGAGTCTGCTCACAGGATCTTTTCAGCTGGCAACAATTAAGGTCCTGCACAAGGTGGTTGCTCTTCTAGTGAATTAACTTCACCTGTTCTCTCACGAGACCATTCCGATCCCACACTTGAAATCCTAAAAACAGGTTTATGTCTCCTTCATGTTTATTTTTTTAAAAATTGTGTGCGTGTATGTGTGTGTGTGTGTGTGTGTGTGTGTGTGTGTGTGCACTAGTTGTAAACTGCAGCTGCACATTGGTGCTAGGGATGGAACCCAGCTCCTCTGCTACAGCAGCAAGTGCTCTGAACTCCCAGCCCATTTCTCCAGCCCCTTAACATTTCTTCTATATGAAAGCTTCCCCCAAAATATCCTTTTAAGTTCAAGAAAGAAAGCTTGAACTTGCCAGGATGAAGTCATCATGGCTTTCATAAAGGAGGTGTCCCTGGTGTTTGTACAGACTGACGCCTTGCTGTGAGAGATGAGTCTATCAGTTTTGCTGGCTAGCACTGTCCTAAGGGCCCTGCCCTTACACACAGTTCCTTTGCCTGGCATGGTGGCGCACGCCTGTAATCCCCGCACTTGGGAGGCAGAGGCAGGTAGATTGCTGTGAGTTCGAGGCCAGCCTGCTTTACAAAGCAAGTCCAGGACAGCTAAGGCTATACAGAGAAACCCTGTATTGAAAAACAAAACAAACAAACAAACAAACAAAAAACCCACACAGTTCCTTTGCTGCAGAAAGCCTTGCTAGCTGCCCAAGCTTGTGCCATTCTGCAACTCACCCCTCCACCAGCCCCACCCCACCCCTGTCCCTCCAGAAAACAGAACTCTGGAGTAAATAGGTTCCGGTCTATTTCCAGGTCCCCTTCAACCCCTGCTTCAGCCAAAGCAACTCAGCTCTTAGCTGCTTTACGTATTGGGGTGTTTGTGTAAGGCAAAGAATCCAGCAAGCAAGCAGTAGTTTGACAATTATTGCTCCAGGCTAGCTCACAGGCCCTTCACATTGAGAAACTACTACTCCAGGCTAGCCCTCAGGCCCTTGTTTCTATGTGAAAGCTTAGCTTCCCTTTCTGCCTAAGCAGGCTTAGATCATTAGCAGTTGGCAGGGTTCTGGAATTGCAGGGTAATTACCTGCCCCCTAATTGGCAGCAGATGCAGGCCTTTGGGCATGGAAAGTTCCCAGTGAGCTGGCTCCAAACTGGATAAGGCACAAAGTGCCATATGAACACATGCTAAGGGCTGGAATAGAATGGGTTTCTCTCAGGTTCTACCTATGCCCTGCCTGGCACTCAGGGCCTCAGTCCCTTGAGGGGTATGGACCTCTTTTTTTTTTTTTTTTTTTTTTGTTTTTGTTTTTTCGAGACAGGGTTTCTCTGTGTAGTCTTGGCTGTCCTAGACTCACTTTGTAGACCAGGCTGGCCTCGAACTCACAGCGATCCACCTGCCTCTGCCTCCGGAGTGCTGGGATTAAAGGCGTGCGCCACCACGCCCGGCTGACCTCTTTTTTTAAAAAAATATATTTTATTAATTTGTTCATATTACATCTCAATTGTTATCCCATTCCTCCCTCCCATTTTCCCCTTACTCCCCTCCCCTATGACTGTGACTGAGGGGGACCTCCTCCCCCTGTATATGCTCATAGAGTATCAAGTCTCTTCTTGGTGACCTATTATCCTTCCTCTGAGTGCCACCAGGTCTCCCCCTCCAGGGGACATGGTCAAATATGGGGCACCAGAGTTCATGTGAAAGTCAAACCCCACTCTCCACTCAACTGTGGAGAATGTCCTGTCCATTGGCTAGATCTGGGTAGAGGTTCGAAGTTTACTGCACGTATTATCTTTGGCTGGTGCCATAATTTGAGCAGTTTAAGAAGAGGAAACTGGGGGAGCTGTGGATGCATGTTGTGGTGAAGTAGTTGTCTAGCATGTCACGGCCTGGGTTGCAGTCCCCAGCATGGACAGAGACGTAATAGTCAAAGAGGAAGCTAGGACAAGAAGTATGTGCTTACCAGGCATCCTCCTAGCACAGGCTCACGTGTGCGTCTTGTTGCTCTATTGCTCCTATCCCAGCCTTCTGAAGGCTTCCCTACCGTAATGTCTGAGCGCCCCGTGGACACCCCCCCCTGCCCCAGACACCCCAAATGCTATTCTCTCAGAGGCAAGGTCTGGCAGTCTTGTTGAATATGGAAGGGGCTTTAGAAAGAACGCCCAGGTTAGTCTGGACACGGAGGCGGGATGGGAGTGGAGGGATGGTTTGGAGTCAGAATGACTCAGGTTTGGGGCTCATTTCTGTCCCTTATTCCTGAGGCCTCAGGCAGATCATTGCTTCTTGGAACCCCAGTCTCTTCCTCTAGAAATATCTTAGCATGGTACTTCAGGTAGGATGATCCAGGGGTTCAGTGAGGACCCCAGCTGGGGCTCAACCAGTGGGAGAGAAAGAACCATACAAGCTGGCCTCCTTCAAATGTGTTTGCTCTTAGAGTTCGGTCTGTGTGTGCACACATACTGACTCACGTAGGGATGGATGTCTGACTCTGCCAGACTCCCACCAGGTCTGTGACTCTGGGTGTGGCTCTGAGGTGATTAGAAAACACCACCACAAGCAAGGAGAGAGAAACAGAGCCCCCTCAGCAGGCTCACGAATGCACGCACAGAGCACAAGATCGGACCCACTGTTTGTGGCTGCTGTTCTGAGTCTCAAGGCAAAAGCCGGAGTCCGGAAGCGCAGGGATGACAGAAGGCATCACAGCTGTGCCTCTGACCCAGGCAGAGCCCCAGCCTTTGTCATGCAGATAAAGCACATGCCCAGCCCAGGACTGCATAAGGGAAAGGTATGCCCACTATCCCCATACTGTTGGCATATAAGCAGCCTGCCGCTAGGTTGCTTAGCAACCTCTGACAGCATCACCTGCCTACCACTAGGTGCGCACGAGGGCCCAGGATAAAAGGACAAACCCACCATCCCAAGTTCTTTTACTTTGTCTCTTTCTCCCCTCCCCCCCCCTCCCCCTCTCTCTCTCATCCCTCATCCCTCATCCCCCTGGGGTGTCCCTTCCCCCTTTTCTTCTCTCCCCATACTTCTATAATAAATCTCTCCACATCAGATCTATTGTCTCACTCTAATTTTTCTTTTTTTTTTAATTTATTTTTGTTTTTCGAGACAGGGTTTCTCTGTGTAGCCTTGCTGTCCTAGACTTACTTTGTAGATCTGCCTGCCTCTACCTCCTGAGTGCTGAGATTAAAGGCATGTGCCACCATGCCCGGCCATCTTGCTCTATTTTTAATGATAACATATTAAAGATAACACTGCCCAACATCTAGGAGGTGCCCGATCCATGTGGCTTCCATTTCTCCTCCATCCCTAACTGTCCCTAGCATCTTTCCTAGGGATGGATGGTTCTAACTACAAACCTACAGGGACAAGGAGACCCCAGGTGCCAGTGTCTCACTTTAATTTCTGCCTTCAGACAAAACATCCCAACAAAAGGCAACTGCAGGCTACAGTTTCTCACAGAGGAGAAGTTGGAAACTCCCTACTCCTGAACTATAAAAACCCTTATCTTCGGGCTAGAGAGATGGCTCAGAGGTTAAGAGTGCTGTGTCTCGAGTTCAATTTTTCAGCAACCACATGGTGGCTCACAACCATCTATAATAAAATTCTAGCAGGCAGAATGCTGAATAACTCAATAGATCTTAAAAAAAAAAAACAACAACCCTCATCTTCCCCATGTCCATTGCTGATCTCTTGAACCCTATCTTTAAGGAGAAGCAGCCCTTACACACACACACACACACACACAACGAAAAACAACAACAACAAACCCTTTAATTAATTTGGCCATAATTTGGGTTGGTGGTGGTTGTGCTTCAGACCCGGGACAAACAGCTCGGTGTTCTCCCAGCACTCCTCAGTCCCTATCTGCTGCAGGACATGGCTGGCACACCCTGCCCTCTACCCTGAACTTTTCAGGGAAGAGTTTTTCCTTTCCCTTCACCATATACTCGGGACACTCTGTTGCTCTTGCTTTTCTCTCTCTCTCTTTTCCCCCTTACACGGCAGCCAAGAGCTGCTTCCAATGAACCTAAATTTATATGCTTCAACTTACCTTACATGAATGAAAAGCAATTCAACGGGGCTGAAGAGATGGTTTAGAGGTTAAGAGCACTGATTGCTCTTCCATAGGGCCAGAGCAACCACGTGGTGGCTCTCAGCCATCTATAATGAGATCTGCTGCCTCTTCTGGCAGGCAAGTGCACAGGCAGGCAGAACACTGTATACATAATAAATAAATAAATGTTAAAAAAAAAAAAAAGAAAAGAAAAGCAATTCAACATCCTCATTTTTTTTTTTTTTTTGAGACAGGGTTTCTCTGTGTAGCCTTGGCTGTCCTGGACTCACTTTGTATACAAGGCTGGCCTTGAACTCACAGCGATCCACCTGCTTCTGCCTCCAGAGTGCTGGGATTAAATGCATACGCCATCTGGTGCTGCTGGCTATTCTAATGTATGGCAGGTGAGCAACAAGTAAATCCAAAGTCAATGCCCAGAAGAAAGTGCCCTTTGCTGCCTCTCTCCAGGCACTCAGGAGCTGCGGCTCTACACCCCATCTCCAACCTAACTGCCTTTCTCCCTGCCACCTCATTTGTCATTTACCCCAAATTTCTTCTGGAGCATTGGTTACCTTACATCAAGGCTTTTTACAATTTTCCTTTGACCAAAACTCCTCCCTCCCCCAAGCCATTTTTCTTCCAGCAAACTCCTAGGAACCCACCAAGACCCCACCCCAAGAACACATCACCTGGTGAACCTCTGTGACTCCTCTGCACCCAAACACCTCGCCGCATTCCTTTCACCTTGTTTTCTAATGGGTAAGCCTTAAGCCAGTCTCATTACAAGGCAACTTTGGGTGGCAGTGCCTGACGGGCAACCTCCCACAGTTATCCTCTAGCACCTCCTGTGACTCATGAGGTCACGAGCAATTAAGGCAGAATTACACACAAGTGGCTGGGGTGGGCAAGACACAATGACTGAAATCAGGTGGGCTAGATCTGGAGGCTCCCCCACAAGTGCTCCCAGCTGCTGTGAAAAATGATGACCTCAGGGCCAGATGTGGTGGTGCACACTCGGGAGGCAGAGGCAGGTGGATCACTGAGAGTTTGAGGCTAGCCTGGTCTACAAAGTGAGTCTAGAACAGCCAAGGCTACACAGAGAAACCCTGTCTTGAAAAACCAACCAACCAAACAAACAAACAACAGCCCCCCCCAAAACAAAACAAACAAGCAAACAACAACCAAACAAACAAAACAAAACAAAAAAAGATGGCCGCTATGCCAGGAGGATAGGGCCCTGGTTTGTGCCAGGTGCCCCGGAGGTACCTGATGGCTGGTGAAAGACTTTGGACCTTTGCAACAATTGCTCCAGAGGGACACAAGGTGACCAGTGTTTATTCATTTGCTTTTAAACTATAAATGGGATCAATGCCCTTGGGTAAAAAAAAGTTACACCTTGGGGAATTGTGCAAGGCAAGCACTGTGATCCTCCCACACACAGCCCTGCTCTGTGTCAGAGCGGAAGCCTGCCAGGACGCTCCATTCCAGTGCCAAGCTCGGGGGAACTTGAGGCATCTGAAAGTTTTCTCCTCCCACTTGGGCTGTGACCCTGTGTGTTCATAGCAGAACCTGTGGTCATGGTTGATATATCTCTAGTCACTAGGCCTCTCAGCACGATCTGGGCCTTGGTCCCTGAATGCCCGGGCGATTGGCATCTGTCAGGTGGATTCCAAGCCAACAGCCTTTGCCTGTGGCCAGGGACTGCACCTGTCTGATTCTCCTGGCTCTTTGCCTTAACTGCCAGGTGGACAGTGCTGGCACAAATACCCAGACCACTTGGGGCCTTGATGACTATCTGTCTTCATTTCTAGTGTGCCAGGCTGTATACCCTGGGCTCCCTGGGTTCCTGAAGATTTAGACAAGCAGGTGCCTCTAAGATGGCTTTCTGAATCAAGATGAGCCAGGCTTGTGCTCATCCGTTCCCACTCACTCTCTGGGTCCTTGCTGGGCCCTTGGGGCTTGTCAAAGGCGGAGGAGCTAGCTGGGCTACAAAGGGGGCACCTGGAACAGCAGAGGATCCCAGATCTGGGATTCGTGCAGGTGGAAAAGCATTCCACTTGCCAGCCAGCTTTCGGCTCAGTTCCTCCGGGTGTCCTGGCGCCGAGGGGCTGGGGGTGGGGTGGGGGCGGGGATGAGGTGGAATCTGGAATGGGTGGGGTCTGCAGAATCCAGGTCCAGGTGGAAGTGCCAGGAGGAGAAGGCATTCTCTGAGGCAGCTGTTTTGGGCGATTATAGCCCTTCTCCTAGTGGGACATGAGGCTAAGCGAAGCAGGGCCGAGGGTCCAGCAGTGAGCCCGAAAAGCGAAAAGCCCTCTCCAAAACAGCCCTTCAAGTGTGACAGCCCAGTGAAACAGCAGCTCTTAGCTGATCTTAGGTTTTGATTAATGAAGTAGCTTATGTGTATCCGGGTATTTGGAGTGGATAAGGGGTATATATATGGCTTTGGGGAGTGGGAAGGGAGTCGGGGGTGGGTGCATATCATTGGTTGGGGCTGGGATGCTGGTGATGCTGTATTTACATCCAGGTGCCTCTCACTACCTTGACAGCAGGCGCAGAAGCAGCGAGGGGAGCGGTCCTGCTCCTACCTGTCTCAGGATGAGATTTTCGGGGTTTGGACACATCTGTAACCTCACTCTTAGCTCTATGCCTGTTTTCCCTGGTCACCCAGCCTAAGTGCCCCCCACAATGTGTGTGGGAGGGGTTACATCTCATCAGCCCCTCCTCTCTTTCCTTTACAGTGTCAGGCCCACTAACCACACAAGGCACCTCCCGGCGTAACGATGGGTTCCAAGTGTAGTGACAGCTCCAGAAACAAGTCTCAGCAAGGTTGGAGGACAAAGAGGGGTACCTCTTTATGGCTCATGGGAGCACAAGAAATTAAGACCCCCACTTCCACTCCCCGCAGCTGGAGTGGAGTCACCTGACTCATTTCTTCAACCCTTGCTTCCTGGCTTCCTTGGTTACTAAGGAAGTGACCTTGAGCTGGGGGCGCATATAAAAGGGTGCTTTGACATTCTCGCTCTGGGGAAGGGTGTGAGGAAGGAGGGTGGCTGGGTATTTTTGGATGCGGCTTAGGAATCTGTTCCTCCTCCCCCGGCACCATGGCAACCAGCAGAGCCTCCAGCTGCCTGCTGGGGTGGGGCAGCAGCGCAGACTACATGCTCCCGGTCTTCGCAGCCTGGGGGAGTACACAACGCTGCTGCCCTGTGCACAGCGCTTCCTCTCTCTGGGCGTCTGTAATAGGATAACATGGGCAGGTAGCTGTGGTGACACATGAAGCTATCCTGGCCCCGGGCAGGACTTGCAGGTCCTCACAGGAAGCAGATGCCCAAAGTGATTACCGGACTGCTGGAGTGAGGAAGGGAGCTGTGGGCATCCCTGAGTGGTCCTGCAGTCAATCTGGAAGTTTCCACAAGGCTGAAGTGGCTTGTTAGAGTGAGCTGCTCTTCTCAGTAAAAACCCTGCTCCAATGTCCCTACCACGCTCAGTCCTGGCTAACAGAGTGACAAAGATTTTAGGTCAAAAGCTCTACTCTAGACCACGCCTTTAATCCCAGCACTCAGCGAGGCAGAGGCAGAGGCAGGAGGAATTCTGTGAGTTCGAGGCCAGTCTGGTCTACAAAGCGAGTCTAGGACAGCCAAGGCTACACAGAGAAACCCTGTCTCGAAAAACCAAAACCAGAGCCAAAAAAAAAAAAAAAAAAAAAAAAAAAAGATAGTGACAAAGGCAGAGGGAAGTGATTTAACAACGTGGCCATGTTGGAAAGGACAGACAAAGGGTCCAGCGAGCTTTAGGTTTGAATAGAGGATCTGGGGTTGGGGACAAAAGGCGTATATCACTAAGCAGTCCTGGTCTAGGTGTGGTCCTGCCAACAACTGTCCAGTTCAGGCCCTGCAAGGTGGTCTGGAGAAGTTCCTATTGCTGTGGGGACACGCTGGCTCTCAGGGGTTGACTATTCCTGCTCTGGGGCACGGCCTTGCACTCTGATAACTGCCCTCAGCTGAGGGTGAGCTGTCCTGTGAGGCTCTGTGGCTCCTGGAATCCAAGGTGACTGGATTTAGGACCCACACTGGAGGCCTTTAAGCACTTTTAAGGGATCCTAGATTCTAGAAAGCAGAAAATAAGGTACCTCAGTAACTCCGGTTCCTGTGATTTGAGGAAGTGAAATAGATTATGGGCTGAAGAGATGGCTCAGAGGTTAAGAGCACTGGCTGCTCTTCCAAAGGTCCTGAGTTCAATTCCCAGCTAATCACATGATGGCTCACAACCATCTATAATGAGATCTGGTGCCCTCTTCTGGTGGCCTATTCTGTCACACATGCAGACAGAATACTGTATAAATAATAACTACTTTTTTAAATTTAATTTTTTAATTTTAATTTATGTACATGTCTTGGTTTAGGGGTGTCAGATCTTGGAGTTACAGACAGTTGGGAGCTGCCATGTGGGTGCTGGGAATTGAACCAGGGTCCTTTGGAAGAGCAGGCAGTGCTCTTAACCACTGAGCCATCTCTCCAGCCCCAATAAATAATTTCTTTTTTTGTTTTTTTTTTGTTTTTTTTGTTTTTTGAGACAGGTTTTCTCTGTGTAACCTTGGCTGTCCTGGACTCACTTTGTAGACCAGGCTGGCCTTGAACTCAGTGATCTGCCTGCCTCTGCCTTCACCCTCCCAAGTGCTGGGATTAAGGGCGTGTGCCACCATGCCTGGCATAAATGAGAGAGAGAGAGAGAGAGAGAGAGAGAGAGAGAGAGAGAGAGAGAG
>OU015748.1:74031971-74072156 GCA_907169655.1 Acomys percivali | reverse complement strand
TGTCAGTGATTCCTCATGTGCTACTGGGAGGACAGGCACCAGGGCGGGAGCATCAGTGCTCCATCTGGCCTCTTTCTCTCCCTTCTGCTCCGTGTGTGGCACAGAGAGTCCTTGCCTGTGATGATGAGCCCTGCAATTAGTGATAAATAGCTCTGGAAGCCCACTCTGACATCTAGGCGGTGGTCCAGATCCTTCATTATTTTGTCCACAGCCAGAGGGTCCTTTTGATTTTCCCAAAACCCAGGGAACTCCCTTTCCATGAGCAATTTCCGGTCCTCCTTTGTCAAGGAGTCTTTGTCCCGTGCAAATCTGTGAAGTGTAAGTAAGCATCATGGATTCCATGCCGTGCTTCATTTGAGATGGCATTGTGAAGAATCTGTTGACACCTGGGCCCCAGGTGCAGCAGTCCTTAGAGGAGCTGGGGCTGTGCATTTTTGTAAGCTGGGCAGCTACTTAGAATCATTTTCTTTTAAGATTATTTAGGCCAGGTGTGGTGGCACACGCCTTTAATCCCAGCACTCGGGAGGCAGTGGCAGGCGATCTCTGTCTATAAAGCGAGTCTAGGACAGTCAAGGCTACACAAAGAGCCCCTGTCCCCCCCAAAAAAGATTTATATATATATATTTGTGTGTGTGTGTGTGTCTGTGTCTGTGCTTACGGAGTCCAGAAGGGAGCATCTATCAAGTGCATGCCATGTGTCCTTGGGAATAAACTCCAGTCTCCTGCAACAGCAGCAAGTGCTCTTGACCATTGAGTCATCTCTCTTTCCAGCCTCCGGATTCATCTTCTTGCCTAAAAACTGATGTGTCTGGAGCTAGAAGGAACCCTAGAGCATGCGCAGTCCAAATCCTTCTGTTCCCAGATGAAGAGCCTTGGGTTTGCTTCTCCCCAAGCAGAGCCCAAGTGAAGATGTGGTATAGCCAGGTTCTTTGATTAGTGACCCACAGAGCACAGCACAGTGGTGGTGGAGGGGTTGGGGAATCAGTACTGGTCTACATCCCCTCTGTAGGAAGGGCTTCGTTTGTGCCTCCATAAGAAGCTGCATTTTGTTTCACTTGGGGACTTCCTCAGGGATCAAACAGAAAGCTTCTCAGGGCTTGGAGATGTAGCTCAGCAGCTCAGTGCATGCTTGAAGATCTGGATTCATCCCGGTGGTTGGTGCAAGCCTTCGATCCTAGCACTTGCAGATGTGGAAACAGAAAGATCAGAAGTTCAAGGTCATTCCCAGCTACAAAGCAATCTTGAGTCCAGTCTGGACTACATGAGACCTTGTCAAACAAACAAACAAACAAACACAAGAAAACCAAACCCCACAAACCTGTCAGCTTTGTAGTGGATACAGAGCAGGAGGCGTTCCTTTCCCTTGTCCCCTTTGGTTCGAAGTTGGCCTCACGGTATTGTTCCCTGCCTTCCAGACAATAAGACAAAGGAATATACAGGGGGAAATGAGTCTCATGAGGCATTATTCCGGGAGCCTTGGGGAGGTGGGAGGAAAAACCACAACACACCAACCCTGTTCAACCTTGAGCCTGGACTTTGAACTTCCAGAAATGAGGGGAAATAAACATGTTTTCTTCATTGAACTATAGCTGTGACATTTGTGAAGGAAGCCTAAGCTGGCTAATATAGAGACTTGGATGTTCTTCTTTAAATCTCTCGCAGCACTCAGAACACTGCCTGGCACTCAGAACCCTGGTGACAAATGTATCCTGGGTTGAATTATAGCCATCAAATGAATAACTGGCCACAGGGCCAGATTTCCTCCATGTACAGCATTGAAGATAGTCCCAGGCCCGCTGGGCCTCACCTTCAACCGCAAAATCTAAGCAGCTCTGAGACCAGAAATCTCTGCACCAAACCTCACCAACAAAGCTTGATTGTGCTGCGTGTTAGTGTTACTGATGATAAGATGTCCCAGCTGTCGCTTGGCACCTGCTTTATAAGATTTATGCCTTAGGCAATACACTACTTGTCAAAGATCCAGAAAATTCAGAATTCTAGCTGCACCTTGCCCTAAGGAATTTGAATAAAAATTATGCACCTGTGCTCATTAGGAGGTTAATATCAGACCCACAAGTGTCAACTCAAGAAAGACCACAAGAAGTGCCAATGATCTGGTTTGTAAATAATCTGGGACTGCTATTGGAGCAGAATGGAAAATAATTTAAGCTGGGGAGGTATGTGATTGGAAATAAAACTTGTTTATTAATATACGTGCCTCAGGTGGCAATGTTTTGTTTTGAACAGTTTATTTTATCAGCCCACAAAAATGCGCTTAGTATGGTACTTTAAGATGTAATGAAAAAGTACAATATCACCTTGGGAAATAGCTGGGGTGCAGTTGAAAGTCCAATTGGCCTTTTATAAACTGGGCTTAATAGCTGGAGAAATTAAGAACAGAAGCAACAATAAGAAGAAAACTAACACATTCAGCATGGATGTCAGCACAGCTATCACAAATGATATAAATACAAATAAACAACTTGCTAAAGAGGCATAGAATGTTTTGGTAGAAAATCACTAAAGTTATATAAGGACCTAGTACTATCTCCGCAGTGTGACGCTCCCTGCTAGACCCGAGGGGGCAAATGGAATAGGAATGACAGACTATCTCTCCCTTTTAGGAAAACAGTCACAGTGACGATCCAGATCTTGGGACAAGACAAAACTGAGACGGATACAAAGCAACATTTAATGAAGTGTTGTGTTGAATATGTTATACTGCATGGAACAGACATATGTTAAAGTATCTTTTATTTGCCAGAAGTAATTGTCATCTTGGAGGCTTACTGCCTCCATCTGCTAACCTAGGCCATGGTTAGCCTAGGGGGTGTCCATGCATCAAGGAGAATCTACTGTGAATACAGAATACCTACCAAGGCCTTGGCTATACAGGTGGGATCATGGACCAAGGGAGGACTGTGACTTTTCAAGCTGAAGGTGCCACCAGATGGCTGCTGATAGAAGGCCCTGCAGAGGAGGAACCAGCTCTCACCCAGGAGCTTTTGTGTGTGGTGCTAGGGTGTTGGCTCTCACCATCTGTCTGCCTGTCTCCAGTGATACAGGAGGAAGGGAGATTGTTATATATAGGACAGTAGTTTTTAGTCCCTTGTGGTTTTTAAAGTTACTTTCCTCTCTCTCCTTTCCTCTCTCTTTTTCCTTTTCTCTTCCTTCATGGAGGATAGAGGTCAATTGTGGGAGTTGGTTCTACCATGTAGACTCAGGGATGGAACTCTGATCATCAGGCAAATTACCCACTGAGCCATTCCACTGGCACCTAGCTCTCCCTCCTCCCACCTCAAATGGAACGGCCTCTGGACAGTACTTTCTTTCTTTTTTTTAAAAAATATTTTATTTAGTTTTAATCTATGTGCATTGGTGTGAAAGTGTCAGATCTTGGAGTTAAGACAGTTGTGAGCTGCCATGTGGGTGCTGGGAATTGAACCCGAGTCCTTTGGGAGAGCAGGCAGTGCTCTTAACCACTGAGCCATCTCTCCAGCACTGGACAGTACTTTCATGTGTCATCTGTTATGGGTTGAACTGTGTCCCCTTTATTAAAAAAAAAAAAAAACTCATTGGATCTTAACCCCACTACCTCAAAATGTGACTATATTAGAATCTCACAATGTGGCCTTATTTTGAAATAAGGTCACTACAGATTTAGTTAAAATGGGGTCATATTGTATAAGGGAGTCCTTAATCTAAAGCAATAGATGTCATTATTAAAAAACAAAACAAAACAAAACAGGAGAGAGACACAGAGGGGAAGAATAACATGTAATAGAGACATATTATTGAAATGTTACCTGTACAAGCTGAGTTGACCCAAGCATTGTGGGTAGACCACCTGATGCTGGAAGAGGTTAGGAAGTACACACTTAGAGACTCTTGGTTATTGTCTACTTTCAAAAACAGAACAGCCCAAAGGGAGGAATTTTATTTTGGCTCATGACTTCAGAGTTTCGTCTATAGACACTTGGGTTGGGGCCTCAGACAAAGCAGAGCATTATGCATGAAGTGCACTGTAGAGCAAAGCTGATCACTGCAGGGAGCCAGAAGTCAGATGGTAAAGGAGGCTAGGCACAAGTATATCCTTGAAAGGCAGTTTCCAATGACCTACCTACCGCCTCCAACTAGGACCCACCTCCTAAAGACTCCACTACCTCCCAATAGCCCACTGAACTATTAACTCATCCAGGGATTACATCTCCTGATGGCATCAGTTTTCACAATCAATACATGAGCTCTTGGAGAGACGTTTCGGATCACACCATCTCCCTCTATGTTTTAGAGAGCTCTCAGCCCTATTGACTCCACAGCTTTGGGTGTCTAGCCTCTGAGACCCCGAGACCATCAACTCTTGCATTTGTAAGCCACCCAGTTTGAGGTTCTTTGTTAGGACAGCCCTTGCAAGCCAACATCACCCAAATCACCCTTCTTGTTAGGAAGAACAAGGGTGAAGTTGAGAAAGTGCCTAAAAAGTAGAGAATGATCTCGCTTACATTGTAAGAAAGGGAGGTTAGAACAGAACTAAGTAAGCATATGATGGGTCATAACAGCACTGAGAAAATAAAGGGGATAGAGGATCTGGAGTGCCAAGGTAGAATGGAGTTTTAAGTCAGGCAGGCAGGAAGATGAGGAGCAGAAACCACAGAGACAGCAAGGAAGCCTCAAGGCTGAAGAGGAAGTAGGGTGAGGGATGACCCAAAGCCACAATATAAGACTTTGGGATAGTCCCTGTGGGGAGTGCGCAGGTAAAGAACACAGGCCTGCCCAGGAATAGCTCAGAGAACTGGTTTGTTTATTTGAGGGAGGGGTTATTTATGCCTCTCTGGGACAAGGTTTGTGTGGCCCTGTACAATTGGCCAGGGTAGGGGTGTTGGAAGATACTTCATCTACATACTCAGGGATTGTAGGATCTGGGGTGGGGAACCTTAAAAGGTCAAACAAAGAGTGAATCCTGATAAGTGTCAGGCTAGCAAATTCTTACTAGGATTGATGGTGCTGCAAGCTCACTTTATGGTGCCAAGTTGGGACAGGGAAGAGAGCCAACTCCTGCTGTCCTCATCTGAGGAAATGGGGTTGAAATTCTCAACTCTTCTCTGTAATCCTGGGCCATTATGATTCCACAACTATATCCTTAAAGAGATCTTTATTTTGGCCAAAATTTGAAGACGCTTGTAAATATGCATGTAGGGACCAAAGTCCCAAGATATTTTATTTGCCTGTGATCTGTGGAGTACCTGCTTAATAATTCTTGTTCATTAATCTTTGAAAAGATAAAAAAGTGGGAATAGTACCCCACCTAGGGGTCCCCTAGAAATATCTTGAAGGAGAGATAAACCTGTTTTTTAGGATCGCAAGAGCGAGATTGGAACGGTCTTGTGAGTGAACAGGTGAGGTTAATCCACTAGAAGACCAACCACCTCATGCGGGAGCTTGATTGTTGCCAGCTGGAAAGATCCCATGAACAGACTCTGGGAGGAGATATATAAATGAACTCAGAACTGGAGGTAGGGCTTTTGGGAGACTTGGGATAGTTTTGGCTGTTCATCGCTGCACTTCAAGACGCTCCTAGAGAGAACAGCTCGAAGGAAGGCTTTGGGGCTCTGGCTTCTGCTGAGGTTCTGGGTTCTAGTTACTCTAGGTTCCAGCAGAAGAAATCCTGCAGATTGTGCCAGAAGAATCGTTCCTCAGAACTGATATCCTTATGGTTTTGTTATTGTGTCCATTAATCCTCATTTCCTATTGTTTTTGTTAGTCAGGTTATAAGTGATGTATGCTCGATCAGTAAGTTGTTAATAAAATATATCGGTTAAGAAAATTGAGCATACATACCCTTCATCATTCTCTATTTATTTAAAAAATTTTTAAGTTGGACAAGGATGGAAAATCTGCAGCTGATCATCTCTGGCACCCAGAGACCCGCAGGGACTACACCACAGTCCTCTGGAAAGATCCATTGACTGGATCCTGGAATGGATGAGACCCAGTCCTTATATGGGACAGAGGTTCAGTCTGCATGTACTCTCGAGAGGCAGATGCCACCAGATGGCTACCAAAAAGACTGATTAAACAAATAGATAATCAAGGTTCCAGGGAGGACTCTCCCCCTGAAAAAAAAAACCACTCCATTCTCTTACAGATCATCATGAAGCCTTGCCTGACTCTGATTCTGATGCTGAAGATAGCAGCTGCCCTCAGGCTAGAGCCGGTCAACCAACACATGCCTTACAGCCTAACTTGGCAGCTCCAGGACAACAAAGGATCTGTGATAGTTAGTTTATCAAAAATAGCTCCTTTTGGTACCTGGTTTCCTAATTTAACTTTTAGCAGTGTACATTGGTTCAATTGTAGACAATGGACCAAGGCCCCTTGACTTCTATGTTTGTCCTAACGAAGAAAGTTTCACGAGAGGGTGGAAGGCTCAGATGTAGCTTTCTGTGCCAAATGGACACAGATGGTAGAATTCCCCCATCCCCCTCCCATCCCCAATGACTCTATAAAGATTTACATCAGATGTACCTTGGGCTAACTGGTACACTTGCAGTGGAGGAAAACCAAGGTACCCTCAGTTACAGATCTCCTTTACTAACTTTGCCAAGGCAGTAGACCGGACTTCTCCCAGGTTGTGGGGAGTCAGATTATATCATCCAACTGAATATGATCACCTAAGCATTTTTAGTATCACATTGAAAATATCATCCTTAGCCGGGCGTGGTGGCGCACGCCTTTAATCCCAGCACTCGGGAGGCAGAGGCAGGCGGATCGCTGTGAGTTCGAGGCCAGCCTGGACTACAAAGTGAGTCCAGGACAGTCAAGGCTACACAGAGAAACCCTGTCTCGAAAAACCCAAAAAAAAAAAAAAAAAGAAAATATCATCCTTACAGAGCAACACTGGGATTGGGGCTAATAAGATTCTTGTCCCAGCTGAACAGGAACAAGTCCATGCTTGTTCTTCCACTGATACTCTCTCCTCCGGTCCAGAGCAGACCCCTGTCCCTTCTCAGAAGACCATGGAAGAGGCCTTACCAGATCTGCTTGAACATACCATTGCCACCCTGAATAGTTCCAGACTGGAATCAACTCAGTCCTGTTGGCTGTGTTATACCCCACAGCCCCCCTTTTCATGAGGGTATTGCAATTACTCATGATGTCAATAAAACCTCAGATCATAAAGCCTGTAGATGACAACAAGGCCCTCGTAAACTTTCTTTACAGTCAATTAGTGGATCGGGAACCTGTATAGGGCAGGTTCCTGATACTCACAGGAAATTTTACAATATTTCTCTTAGTGTGAGTAACAACAGCCCAACCTCTTATTTTATTCCTCGAGATGATGCCTGGTGGGCCTGCTCTGATGGCCCCACTTCATGCACCAATGATTATGTATTATCCAATAATTTCTGTATTTTGGTACAGTTGGTCCCTAGGCTCGCCTATTAACACTGATGAGCAATTCTCCAACTTCTGGGATCCCATTGATGACCAGAGGCTTCTTGGCCCCAAGAGGGAGCCCATTTCTACAGTTACAGTGGCGGTACTGCTTGGCCTTGGCCTGGCTGGAGCTGGTACTGGGGTATCATCCCTAATTCTCCAGGATCACAATTATGGAAAAACTAAGATCCTCGGTTGATTTAGATATAAAAAGGCTCGAGACTGCTGTCTTGCATTTACAGACTTCCCTATCCTCCCTTACAAAAGTAATATTACAAAATAAATGAGGGCTCAACCTTTTGCTTTTACAGCAGGGCGGGCTTGGTGCCGCCCTAAAAGAAGAGGGCTGCTTTTATGTGGATCACTCAGAAATTGTCAAGGACTCCATACAAAAAGTATGAGAGGGATTAGAAAAGCAAAACAAAACAAAAACAACAACAACAAAAACAGAAAACAGAGAGAACAAAAACAAAGATGGTTTAAAGCCTGGTTCGACACTTCCCCTTGGCTTACAACTCTCATGCCTTCTATCATAGGCCCACTCTTGGGTCTTCTTATTTTGCTGCCATTGGGACCAGTGATATTTAATAGAGTCGTGGCCTTTTTGAAACAACACATTGAGACAATACAGATAAAGCCTCTACAGGTCTATCACCACAAGTTAGATGCGGCTGACAATGGCTCTTTACACTCCGAGTTGTCGGTTTAAGGTGGAAGGGGCAGTCAATAACGGGTAAGAGGATCACATATCCCTCTTTACGAGCCTTATAAACCTAAGACAGGACTTTGGGCATGCTCCCGTAAGATCCAGAGACGGGTAAGAAGGACAGAGGGATGATCACAACCTAAGACAGACGCCGTTTCCAGAAACATTTGCCCATCCATTGAAAAATATAAAAAGGGAGGAACCTGTAGGGAGCCCTGCCCTGCTGGGCAGAAAAGCCATGCTCTTGACCATGCGCTCAGAAAACTTAACTGCAACAGGTGTTTCTTGTCTTTACTCAGCATACTCCGCCCCACCCATATCCTGCTTGGCTGTCCCCGATGTTCTTGTGGCTTTTTTCAGGACTAGGGCATCTGCTTCTCCCTCCCCGCTTCCTCCCTTCTGTGCTTTATATAAAGACTTGCTTGTGTGACAATACACGAAACTTGATTGGATTGCCATCTTGTCTTCATTTCTTGCATCTTTTGTCCCTTTCCATTCCCACTCCCTTTTCCAGGGTTCCTAGTTGACTGACCTGCGGGCTGGGTCAATACACATTGTTAGACATGAACACATTGTAGGAAAAGGGCAGTAGACATATATAGCATAGTACAGGCTTGGGAAAAGAATGTTGTGTTAAGAGCACAAATACTCTGAGATGAGGTTAGGGAAGGCAGAAGCCATTTGGCCTCTGTGGAACAGTAACAAAAGGAAATTTAAAATCTTGGAACTATGGTAGGATCATATAGTGGAATGATTTATCATAATTAGATTAATAAATTAGAGCTCCATTGATCAGTCTCAATACTTTGAACAGTTAATACAATAGCATAGTAACAGGAACAAATAAAGCATTTGTTTAGACATGTTGACCTTCATAACTTACATTTACCAACTTGAAACACACTCTTTTTAAAAAAATATTTATTTATTATGTATACAGTGTTCTGCTTGTATGTACACCTGCAGGCCAGAAGAGGGCATACCAGATCTCATTGTGGATGGTTGTGAGCCACCATGTGGTTGCTGGGGATTGAACTCAGGACCTCTGGAAGAGCAGCCAGTGCTCTTAACCTCTGAGCCATCTCTCCAGCCCCAAAACATATTCTTAAAACACCTTCTTGGAAGCTTTAAGCAATAGGTGAAATTGACAGTTAAAAGTTTGGTCTCCTGCATATGAAGAGGGCTGGAAAGGTACCTGAAGTCTTCCATGATGGAAGCTGGCAATATGACTATGTAACCCGAGTATGAGTTTAACACAGACCTGTAGCTTTACCCTGTTTGGCGAGGCTGCTGAATTCAAGAGACATCTGTACTCTGCCAGGTCAAGGAGCTTGAAGGCTGGACATGTCCACAGCTCTTGTGTTGCTTGAACCTCCAGTGACTAGGCACAGAGAACAAGCCTGCATGTGAGCAGTGACATCCATAGGCCAAATTTGTCAGTAGGCCAGGTGTGGGACCAGCATCCCATTCTGATTGTAGCAGCTGTGAGACCTGAAAAAAGTCCCTGGCAGAGCTGACTCAGGCTGGACCTCAGCAGGAAGGGGCATGTACACATCTATTTCCCTCAAGGGTAATGGCCAAGGCCTGGAGTAGTTTGTGCCTGTCTGGAAGGTTTTTTTTGGGTTTTAAAGATTTACCAGTCCTTATATGGGGCTCAGGACACATGCTCAGCCTTTTCATTAAAATGACAATTAGACCACAGTCTTGTCTATCTTAAGAATATTTAAATAGACAACTTTGTTTACAGTTTATCTCTCAAGTTGGAACATTAAAAACACAAGTACAGTCCAAAAAATACAGTCCATAAAAGAGAACAGAACAGTTTTTGTATAACCAATAATATCATCTTTAGAATTGTAGGCTAAGCATGGTTTAAGGCAATGATTGAAAATCTAATATTGTAAACAAGTGAATGTTAATACCGTAGAACATTATAGAATAACTTAAAAAACTGCATCAAACCTATTAGCCATGAAGCCTGTAGTTGAATTTAGGTTAGTTGGTGACAGGAGAAATAGCATTTATTTACTTGTCTAGGAATTAGGAAAAGCATAAATTAAAACATAGCCAATAAACAATTGTATACCCAATCATGATTTTAAAATTTTATATTTATTTATTTATCTATTTATTATTATTTTTTGTTGTTGTTAAAAGGCAGGTGTAATAAACAGCAAAGCTGGGCGGCTGTGGAGCTGAGCATATCTACTGAATCACTGGCATACCTGCAATGGGAAGGGGGTGGGGCCAGAGCATGTGGTGGTTGCCCTTAACAAAGATGGCGACGAATTATACAGTTGTTCTTAGAGGGTAGCCACATGGTCGCCCTTAACAAAGATGGCAACTAGCTACAAGACCGGCGTGGAGACCAAGAACCTTGAATAGCGGGTAAATTTAAAAATGTTGGCAGACTGTGAGCGGCGGGGCAGGGTTCCCTAGAAGGCTGTGTAGTGACTCTGTCACCAGGGAAGCATAGCTGTTCTGTCCCGTCCCATAGTGGCCGGGGTGGGGGATAGTGGCGGTGGCGGCGGCGCTGCGTGGTGGGACATTAGGATCAGCTGGCGGCACGAATGCAACACGGGGCGGGGTGGGGGTGGGAGGACGGGGAAAGGACGGAGGAGGCGGGGTGGTGGTGGTGTTACGGAGCCAGGAGGGGCCCCACAGGAATCAGATCTCTGGGCCTCTCTTGGAATAAAAATAGACTATCTGAGGTTATAGGCGCGCCTTCCGGGGGACTTGGTGTCCAATCAGAGGAAAGATGTGCGCTGTAACTCCCGAAGTCCAGGGCCAATGGAGGAGATGGCCAGGGGTGGGGGTTGAGTACATTACCAAGAAGTTCGGCGTTGGTGGCAGGAGGTCAGCCATGCAGACAGAGATACCTGATTTTCCAGTCCCGGGAGAGAGAGCAAAGTAGCAGAATTTTTAGGTGGAATGGGGTCCCAGCTGCTTGTATAGAGCGCAGAAAGTCGGAGAGTAGATGGGAAGGTCCTATGAAGTTCATACCCAGTTTCAGTACCAATGTTATATACAAAATACAAGGTACCAGGCAGATGTTATGCTATACAGAGTTTATTAGATGAGCATGGGGGGAGAAGGAAAGGAGGGAAGAGGGTACCCCAGAGAGGAGAGGTAGAGAGGAGAGGGAAGTAGAGGGGGGAGGGAGAGGGAGAGAGGGGGTAAGAGGGAGAGTGAGGGGGGAGGGGAGGGGGAGGGAGAGGGAGAGAGTGCGCACATGTGGAGGGTGTCTTTTATATGGCCCAGGGCAGGGCCACGCCCTCCGTAGCAGGTATGCAGTGACATCACAGGAAGGCAGACTGAAGCAGAATCCTAACATTCAGTGTTACTAATTAGTTAAGACTTGACTGATTGGTACCTGAGCCACAAAAGGCTCTGTAGTGACTACAGGTACACTATGACTGTTCTTGAGACACTGGCTGACCATCCTGTGAGCATGTTACTAGCATACTCCTAGCATTAAAGCTCAAAGTAAGGATGCTGAAGTATTTCAAAGTAGATTACATTATATCTCACGTAAAAAATGGTACAGAAATATATTTTCAAGTAGTGAGAGATGGCTCTGTGAAGAAGGGACACAGTGTAGACCCTCGAATTGATGTTCTTGCCCTAGGCTGGGATCTGCTGGGAAATTACTCCCCCAAATCCCAGAACGTGGAAGGCAGGGGTAAGGAGATTGTGGCTTCAAGGCCACCTTAGGCTACAAAGAAGTTACTGTCTTGAAACAAGCAAGCAAACAACCCCCCCCCCAAAACAGACAAAAACAAAATAAACAAAACCCCAAACCCAAAATACCCTACCACTTCCTGGACAATCAGGTAGGAAAATTAGGAATGAGATACAGCTCCACTCACCAATGTTGGGGGTTGCACCCAAGGGCTCATATGTGCTAGGCCAACACTCTACCACTTAAATGCCTTCCTTTAGCCTTTTTTTGTTTTGTTTTTTTATTTTGGAAAGGGGAGTGATTCCCAGCTGACTGATGTGTATATCTGAGTTCAAGACAGGCCTTCCCTAGGTAGGCATGTGGTGCACACCTTTAGTCTAGCACTTGGGAAGCAGAAGCAGTACTGTCTGTGAGTTCAAGGCCAGCCTGGTCTACATAGTCAGTTCCAGGCCAGCTGGAGCTAAATAATGAGACCCTGTCTCAAAAATAAAAAGCCATGACAAACAAACAAGAACGTCAGCCCTAAAGGATGGGTAGAATTTGGAATCAGCATATACAAGGTAGGTTTGTTAATGTATCAGGCTTCATAGTTAACACAAACCTCAAGAGCCATGTTCAGCTCAGCCTCTGTCTCAGCTTCATTTCCTTTCATGGAATCTCAGGATATGACAGTCTCACCAGCAGTGTGTCTCATTTATAGCCCTGCTCTGAGTTATTCACAGGCTATAAGGTTTAAGCTTCATGGGAATGCTTGTGAGTGGACGTCTGTGCTTATCAAGCAGGTGTCACGAGCCCACCACCTCCTTTGATCTTTGCAGATGTGCTTAGGCTAAAAGTAGCAAACATAACCAGATGCGTGGTTTGGGGCAAACTCCACTTCTTCTCTGAGCCTGTTTCTGTAACAGAGAAATGTAAATGTTGGGTAGGGTGTCAGTTGTCTTAGAGAACTGCAATAATGTAAAGGATGAGGCAGGAGGATTGGAACATTGAGGTTAGTCTGGGCTATAATTGTGAGGATGCCTGATCTTGGTCTTTCCAACTTGGGTTGTCAAAGCTCAGCGCTGGGAAAGGAGAGAAAAAGCAAGACTAAAACGAGCTATGGAGAAAACTGTCCAGAAGAGGGCGCAAGAAACTAAGGATGAACTGCTCGGGCCTTTTCAGTTCTCAGCAAAGGACTCTTGAAGCTGCTTTAGGGAAGAGGATGGCAGAGAGGGAGTAGTTTATTTGAGGACTTCTGTTGAAAATGTGTAGATGTGACCACACTGACTGTGCCAATCAGATGACCTCTGGTCCATGCCATAGCCTTTACTCTTTTCTCTCCACCCAAGCCCCAGGATGTCCATCATTTGGTTCTGGGGACTTATCACAGACACTGACGCTAGCGCTTGAACTCCATGCTCAGCCCCTATGAAGAAGGAGTTTTGAGGTTCTGGGAAATTGTAAACTGCATCCCCCCCCCCCCGCGCCCTCTTTTCTAGTAATAGAATCTGTCTGCCATAGAGTAAGGCTACCTAATGGAAGGCAAAGCTGCCCATTCTGCTTAGGATCAAAGCCAAGCTTTTCTCAAACAACCCCCTGGCCGTGCAGGGAACATGTGACTTAACGTCTTCCTGAGCTGTAAGGATGGATACCAGGCCTGCCCTGGGAGCAAGTTCTGAGGTGAACGTTTCCTCATCCAGCCACAGAGACCACGGATCTTAGTTTCCTTTTGTCTCATAAGCCAGGGACTAAACACTGATGCTTAGATAGAGTACCAGTCACCTCCCACTAACTGCAGCATCCTTCACAGTGATAGCCTGGTGTCTGCCTGAATCCCTCCTGGACAACAAGCTCACTTTTGTGGTGCCCGCGGTACTGAGTCGAGGGACTGTGGATTTAACACACACACACACACACACACACACACACACACACACACACACACACTAAAACAGTGGGTCCTTCGTGCTAAGAGAGCAGTAGCAGCGGCAGCAGCAGCTTTTATTCAGTGTTCAAAGAGCCTTCTTATGTGCAGCAAAACAGGAATGCCACTCGCAGGTAAAATCCCTCAAGAGGTGATTGCACACAGGAGGAAAAGTCCCGAGGAGGGGAGGGGTACGTTCTCAGAACAGAAAACATGACTAGCTAGCCAACATAAACACAGACACAGAAGCTGCTAGAAACAGGACATGAAACAGCAAGACAGGCAGGCAGCCCAGTCAGGCCTGGTTCCTACAACTTCCTTGAGAGATGCCTGCTCCTCTCTTGAGCCTTCCCTACTCAAATCCTGTGCTCATCCCATTCCTTAGATTCGTCCATCATCCATCACCCAGAAGTTTCTGCTCGGTGGACTGGGTCTGGGTTTTGTATAATCAACCTGATCACATTCACATGATAGGTTTCTCTACTATTTGAAAACAATTGCACTGTCAGTAAACCCAGCTATCTGAGGGACTGAGGCAGGAGGATGGCAAGTTCAAGACCAGTCTGGATATTTTAGCAAGGCCACATCTCAAAAGAAAGGAAAGAGTTAAAGGGCTAGGAGTGGGGGTGTGAGATGGCTCAGCAGGCAGAGGCGATTGGTGCAGTGTGGTGTGTACACCTGCAGTCCAGCACTTCTACTAGGAGATGGGAGGTGGGGACAGGAGGGTCCCCTGAAGCTGCCAGGCTGGCCAGCCTTCCTTCTGCAGCACTGCCGAAAACAAGAGAGACTCTGCCTCAGCAAGGGAGGACAGAGCTGACACCACAAGTTCCCCTCTGACTAACATGTGAATGAACGTCCTGTCGTTGGAATGAGATTGGCTGAGGTTTACAATGTAGACAGATGTTTCTGTCAGGAAGCTCCAGGTTAAATGCTTTCCTGATGGGAGGATGTGTTCCACAGATGGTGAGGACTCCCTCTCTGTGGCCTACTGAGCATGCTGAGGGGTGCTGGAAAGAGAGGCTAAAGCCTCTCAGATAGGTATGGCGATCTGTGGTGGGTCTTGTCTAGTGGTGGGAGGGGAATTCTGGCAACCCTTGTCCTTTTTTGGTACATGAAGGACTGGTAGGCTAGCCCTTGGAAAACAAATCCTTTATCTTCAGAACAAGGAGGTAAAGAAGACCTTGAGGTCAGGGACTCTTTCCAGTTGCTTCATGCTGAGGGGCCTCCCTGGCTCTGCTAGGTTTTCTTCTCTTCCCATCACAGACGAGCTAAGTGGGGAGGCTGGCCCTCTGTTTCCAGGGGCTTCTTTTTTTTTTTTTTTTTTTTTTTTTTTTTTTTTTTTTTTTTTTTTTTGAGACAGGGTTTCTCTGTGTAGCCTTGGCTGTCCTGGACTCGCTTTGTAGACCAGGCTGGCCTCGAACACACAGCGATCCACCTGCCTCTGCCTCCCGAGTGCTGGGATTAAAGGCGTGCGCCACCATGCCCGGCCCCAGGGGTTTCTTTTAAAAGCGTACTCAGGATGTGCTCAGTTGCTCAGATTGCAGGCGAAGGGAAGCTGGGGTTGTTCCCTGCCCCCCTTGCCTGTAGCATTTCAAGTGTTTTCCAGGAAAACACTTGCTGGTATCCAGTGACAGTGTGCAAGCTCTCTGAGGCACATGACTGCAAGGTAGCCTGGGAGGTGAGGAATGAGTTACAGAAGCTTGGAGAAGGGCACAGAAAGGAAACTTCCTCTGGAGCGGTTTCCAGGCCACCCTGAAAGACAGTTGATTCTCCTGTTCTCCAGCTAAGTCCTTACCTTGTCCTGTCCAAGATCGAAGTGAGTAGACAGTGAAGGGTAACCAAAGAACTTTATTAACCAAGGAGCGATCTATAGGAAAACCATTCGCCAAGCAGGAGTGGCACCCAGGTGCAACAGTGAGAGTTTTGTTTTGTTTTGTTTTGTTTTTTTGAGACAGGGTTTCCCTGTGTAGCCTTGGCTGTCCTTGGCTTGGTAGACCAGGCTGTCCTTGAGCTCACAGAAATCTACCTGCCTCTGCCTCCAAGTGCTGGGATCAAAGGCATGTGCCACCACGCCCGGATTTGAATTCTTGCTTTGCAGCAGGATGCAAACCAAGAAATGTGAGGGAAAGGGTTAGGAGTGGTAGGGCTCTCACAGGCTCGGGGTAAATGGGGCGGAGCCCAACGGGCATGTCCCATGAAAGTCTTCACTTACCAGGAAAGTGGGACAGACTTCCTTTTGGGGCTCCAGGTGAGAGAAGCAAGGGAGAATAGGGAAATAGAAGGACCCAGAGGGTCCTAGAAACCCACAAGAACATTATGATGGGTGGATCTGGGCCCAGGGGTCCTGCTCAAACTATGGCACCAGCCAAGGACAATATGTGCAGTAAACTTCGAACTCCTACCCAGATCTAGCCAATGGGCAGGACATTCTCCACAGTTGAGTGGAGAGCAGGGACTGACTTTCACATGAACTCTGGTGCCCTCATGTTTCTCTGATTTTTTTAAAATAGTGATTTCAAGTGAGAATAGGACAAACCCTGTGGGATTTGCACTATGATTATATATTTGGGAACATGGACTTGATGGTGTAATTTGTTATTGAAAATTTCTTTTCTGGGGGCTGGGGAGATGGCTCAGAGGTTAAGAGCACTGTCTGCTCCTCCAGAGGTCCTGAGTTCAATTCCCAGCAACCACATGATGGCTCACAACCATCTAGAATGAGATCTGGTGCCTTCTTCTGGTGTGCAGGGGAACAGGCGGGTAAAAACACTATACATAATAAACACATAAATCTTAAAAAAAAAAAAAAGAAAATTTCTTTTCTATGTATCTGTGTGTTTTATTCTGAAGCTAATACTTTAGTACTATAGCACATATATGTGATTTATAAATAGTCCCACAGGCACACTTACAATCCTTTGTTGTTAGAAATGAATAATCAGAATATTTAAAAAAAATTAAATGTATTATTTGTGTTTGTGCATACACACATGCTATAGGTGGGGTGAACATGTGCCAGAGCATACACATGGAATCCAGGGGATAATTGTGTGAAGTTGGATCTTTCCTTCCATCTTGAAGTTTTGACCCTGCCCCTACCTCCTCAGTGTTGTGTTATAGGCATGAGCCACCATTCCCAGTTTACATAATACTAGAGCTATAACAGACCTTTCAGCATGCTAGGCGAGCACTCCAGCAGCATAGCTACAGCCCTAGCTATTTTGAACTGTTTTTCTTCTGTGTGTGTGTATGTGTGTGCGTCTACACAATTTGTACATGTGTGCATGCACATGCATGTACGTAGGAAGGTCCAAAGTTGACTTGGGCATCTTCCTCAATTGTCCTTCAATTTTATTCTTTGGGGCAGGGTCTCTTAGGCAAACTCAGAGCTCACCCATCAGACTAGTCTTACTGCCTAGTTTTTTTCTGGGGGAATTCTGTCTCCAAGAGGCTGAAATTACAGGTGGGCCTCCATATCCACCCGGTACTTAGGTGGGGTGCTGGGGCTGTGAACTCTGCTCTTCTTTCCTGCATTAAGAACATAAACCACTGGGCTGGGTGTGGTGGTGCATGGCTTTTGGGAGGCAGAGTCAGGTGGATCACTGTGAGTTCAAGGCCAGCCTGGCCTACAAAGTGAGTCCAGGACAGTCAAGGCAATGCAGAGAAACCCTGTCTTCAAAAACAAAAAAAAACAAAACAAAAAAAAAGAACCTTAACCACTCAGCCATTTCTCTACCACCCTTTTGAGTTGTAAAGCTCTCCAACTTCCGTTCATAAGGTAGATATGATGGGAGGTAGTTTAAATTATTCCCAGGAAAGCTAGCCCGTGACTAATCCAGCAAAGCAGAACTACCATGGCAGTTTCCACTGCCTTTCCGTGTGTCCTCGCTTTCTGTGTGCATAGAGTGTAAAAAGTAGCAGGACGTGGCATGCTCACACGAGTCATCTTTCTGAGCCATTGTTTGTTTATTAGGTTATTAGAGGAAGAACTTCCCTCTTGTATGGGTGT
Source organism: Acomys percivali (assembly GCA_907169655.1). Lineage (NCBI taxonomy): Eukaryota > Metazoa > Chordata > Mammalia > Rodentia > Muridae > Acomys > Acomys percivali. The sequence goes on along the minus strand of OU015748.1, from coordinate 74,054,419 downwards.
ACCCCAAATTCACATATCGCCCCTCGCTGGTGTTCTGTGTGTGAGCTCTTCCCTTCTTCTCGGGCATTCTTGAGCCTGCTGGTCATCTCTCAAACCTGCCAATTAGTTTTGTCCTTTACCACTTCCCTGGTCTGTTTAAAAGTCTCAGTGCTTTTACAGTTTCAGGGAGAGACAGCAGGCAGGGGAAAAGGAAGAGAAGGAAAATTTGGCCTGAAAATAATAGCAGGAAGAATGTCCCCAAGGTCATGCAGCTCAGAGAGATGTCAGGACTACTGTCCCACTGGCTGACTAGCACCTGGGGCAGTGAAGACCATGACAAGGAGCTGGATTCAAACCCTCTTCCCAACTTTGTCTTTATATTCAATTTTAAAGCATTGCCCTCATATATGAGTATCAAAATTCAGTTTTGGTTTTGTTAAGATAACATCTTACTGTGTAGTACAGGTTAGGTCCAAAACTGTGATTCTCCTGTCTCAGCCTGGCAGATGTGTACCATTTTGCCAGGCAAGTAGTTTATTTTTAAGTCTAAAAAGCAAAGCAAAACAAACAAAAAAACCCCAAAACCTTCAAAAGATAGTGGTGGAGGCAGGCGTGGTGGTGCATGCCGTTAATCCCAGCACTCGGGAGGCAGAAGCAGGAGGATCGGTGTGAGTTCGAGGCCAGCCTGGTCTACAAAAATGAGTCCAGGATAACCAGGACTGTTACACAGAGAAACCCTGTCTTGAACCACCTCCCCAACCCCCAAAAAAGGTAGTGGTGGAACTATGATGATTGGAATGCTGTGAAAGTCTTAGGCTCAAGCAAGCCTCCTGCCTCATACTATGGAGCAGATTATTCTTACTCTGAACATTTCGTGGTAATTTTTTTTATTGTTCAAAGTAACGAGAGTAAACTTTTGTTACTTGGGTAATCACTTCAGAAGACAGTGTCGTGGGCCAGGGATGTAGATGGCCAGTGCCACATAAGGCAGAACAAATAATCCCTGCATGTGGGAGGCTGAAGCTGGCGGACTGGAAATTCATAGCAAGCTTGGGGCCATCTTGGATTACATGAGACCCTATCTCAAAAACAAACAAACAAAAAACCAAGAAGACAACAAGAACAACAACAAACCTGAGCCCAAACCAGGGTACATCTTGGTGTTGGCTGAACAATGAGAAAGCAAACAATTGGTTAAATGTAGTGAACAGGGTTTAGTTCCTTTGATTTGAAAGCTTGCTGACACATCATTCTGAGTGTTCCATGGAGGAGGCTGAAGGCTGAGAGTGTAGGAAGCAAAGTCATTGCTGGTGGACTGATGGCAGTCATTAAGAGAGTGGGCATAGGAGTCACACCCTCTAGGATTTTACACTAACTGTCTGGACTTTTTGTGAGAGCACAGACCAACTAACGTCCCATGTCTTGGGAACCTGCATCTGTCTGTGCACTTTATACATAGAAGAAATGTTCAAGTAACAAGGCATGGTGACACAGAGGCCGCTAATTCCCGCACTTAGGAGGTGATGGCAGAAGGATCACTGTAGCTCAAGAGCAGCTGGGCTATACAAGACCTGTCTGAAAAACAAGCAAAATTTCAAATACATTTCAAGTTATAGGGCTGTGCAAGACCTCTTGTAAATAGGGCTTTAGTGACACAGGAAATGATGTCATGAACCACCCAAGGAGATGCTTCTGGTGACCAGAAAGGAACTGTGAGCTCAGCAGAGCAAAGAGTCTATAGAATGGGGGGAAAAAACCCCTGTGTCAGCTATATCTCACTTCAGTGTGTGTGTGTGTGTGTGTGTGTGTGTGCACATGTGTGTGATGTCATGTGTCTTCCTTCATGCTTACCACCTTGCTATTTTGAGACAAAGTCTCTCACTGAATCTAGAACATAACCAATTAGCTGACTGGGCTAAAGACTATCATGGGACAAGAAAAGACATTGTGACAGGAGGCAGGAGCAGGAGGCAGCTGGTCACATCACAGCTGTAGACAGGAAGCAGAGAGAGGTGAATCCTGGTGTTTAGCCTATTTCTCCCTTTTAGTGTAGGATGGGATTCCAGCCTATTAAACCAGGCCACCCACATTCACTGGGGAGTTTTCTCTCTTCAGTTAAACCCTCTGACTTGTCCACATGTTTGTATCCATGATGGTTCTAAATTGAGTCAAGTTGACGATGAAGAAGAGGCCACACCCCTGGCATTTGGAAATCTTTCTCCCTGTGTAATAGAGCTGCAGCATCATGTAGTTACAATATGAGGAAGGTGCCGGGCATGGTGGCACATGCCTTTTAATCCCAGCACTCGGGAGGCAGAGGCAGGTGGATCTATGTGAGTTCCAGGCCAGCCTGGTCTACAAAGTGAGTCCTGGACAGCCAAGGGTACACAGAGAAACCCTGTCTCGAAAAACAAAAAAACAAAACAACAACAACAACAAAAAAAAAAAAATGAAGAAGGCTTAGTTGTGATAGGTGGAAACCCACCAGAGAAACCTGAGTAGCTCTTCATGGAGGTGGGCCCAGCTTAGCAGAAGGGAACCCGTGAGACCACCTAGTGGAGTTAGGCCTGAGGTTTGCTTGTATGTGCATCTGTTACGTGCTGACACAGCCTTTCAGGATGAGCTCTTGGAAGTGGAGATACGCATGCACTGACTACTGTGTGTATTTTCTGCTTAAATGGGACTCCCAGTGTTTTCTCCTCGCAGAAGCCATAGTGCTGTATGATGCATGCAGGGCTGAGACCCCATCCCTGGTCTCACTCTGTCCCTAGAGGTTTGCAGGGTGGTGGTGGCGGCACGGTGTGTGTGTGTGTGTAGGGGGGTGGATCTCAGACTTTAATTTTTATTTAATCACTTTGCAGCTTGATTCCAGCCCCCTCCTTCCAGTCCCCCCCCAGCCCCCTTCCCCCATAGTTCTCCTTCTCAGAGAAAGAGAGGCCCCTAAGGGGTACCAACTCATTCTGCCACCTCAAGTCACAGCAGGACTAAGCACATCCTCTCCCACGGAGGCCAGACAAGGCAGCCCAGCTAGGTGAAAGGGATCTAAAGGCAGGCGACAGAGACAGCCCCTACTCATATGTTAGGGGACCCACATGATGACTATGCTGCACACCTGCTACATATTGTAGGGGGTCTAGGTCCAGCCCATGCCAGCTCTTTGGTTGGTGGTTCAGTCTCTGTGAGCCCCATGGGCCCAGGTTAGTTTACTCTATAGGTCTTCTTGTGGTGTCCTTGACCCTTCTGGCTCCCTCAGTCTGTCCTCTCACTCTTCCACAAAACTCTCCGAGCTTGGCCTATTGTTTGGCTGTGGGTCTCCATATTCATTTCCTTAGCTTCAAGATGAAGCCTCTCAGAAGACAGTTATGCTAGGCTCTTGTCTGCAAGCATAGCAGAGTATCATTAATAGTGCCGGGTTGAGACTTGATACTCTATGAGCATATACAGGGGAAGAGTTCCCCCTCATTCATAGTCATAGGGGAGGGGAGTAAGGGGAAAATGGGACGGAGGGAGGAATGGGAGGATACAAGGGATGGGATAACAATTGAGATATAATATGAACAAATTAATAAAATATATTAAAAAATAGTGTCAGGGGTTGGCTCTCTCCCATGGGGTGGGTCTCAAGTTGGGCCAGTCACTGGTTTATCATCCTTTCAATCTCTGCTCCATCTTTATCCCTATATTTCTTGTAGGCAAGACAAATTTTGGGTTGAAGGTTTTATGGGTGGGTTGTCAGACTTTAATTTTGACATAGGAGTTTTCTGAGCACCCACCTATCCAGATTAGATTCGAAGCTTCCTATTCTCTGCATATTTCAGTCAGGTGGAAAATTGTTGACTATGGCAGACCTGGGTGTTTTCCAGGGTGGCATGTACAGCTGTGGTCCATCCACTTTTGTTTCTGTTTTGCATTCTAATGTAGGACACTGCACAGTCTATTCGTTCTGCTGTTGGGCAGGCATTCTACTTAGCTTATTGTCTGTTAATGAACAATGCTGTTAAAGCTCGTTCTTGTATTTATTCCCTTAGAGCCAAATGGGCAGATGTGTACCAGGATGCAAATAATCGTATATTCAGCCATTATGTCCACAACTTAGATGAAGAAAGAGACCACTGCCTCCCTCTGGACTGTCTATATCAATTCCCATTCACAGTTCCCCCCCTCCCCAGTGCTGTTTTTATGATGGAAGTATGCTGTTCTAGGCTGGTTTTCTGTTGCTGTGATAAAAATACTGTGACCAAAAGTAACTTAGGAGGGAAGGGTCTACTTGATCAAAGTAGGAACTCAAGGCAGAAACCTTGAAGGAACACTCTGTACTACCAGCTGGCTCCCTGGATGATGTCATTTGCCCCTTACATAGCCCAGAGCTACCTGCTGGGGCTGGTACTGCCTCCAGTGGACTGGGAGCTCCTGTACCAATTACCAATCAAGAAGTTATTCCATAGACATGGCCAGAGGCGGATCTGACAAGGCAGTTCTTCAGTTCCCAACTCTCCTTCTCAGGGGTGTTAGGTTGATAGCCAAGATTACCCACCACAGGCATAATTCCACTGAGACAATCCTATACATCAGCCTGGGAAGATTTCTCTATTTTTCCTTGTCTCTTGTTCTAGGCTCATATGCATCAGGGGAGCTTAATAGCGGCCTAGCGTGAGACACTGGTCATCGGGAAACACTTAGCACCCAAACTGCTTAATTTGGGAAAAACTTTTAAACAAGGAACGAGACTCTTGTAAGGCTGCAGGATATGCGATTGATGGTATCAGTCTGAGTGCAAGCGAAGCAGAGAGAGTTGAGTGACATCCCCACAGGGTCCTCCCAGAGACAAGACTGCATAACCCAAGGCAGTACAAAGGGGATCACTGTTGACGGACTGGCTCAGAGAAGCACCACAGAGGCCCCAAGGGCATCACAGACTGCAGGAGAACAAGGAGGAACAGACAACGCTGAGGAAATTGGGCATGAGGGAGGCAGTGTTTGTTGGCCGGTGTGTAGGTCTGGATAGGAACATGTTCACCAGAGAAAGAGATTAACGTATGAAGGGCAGTGAGGCGGGGATGGCGTCCTGGTGACATCACTGAGCCCTGTGGTGGGCATTATATTATCTCTTTGAGGCAGGAGAGGCTTTGACCGAGTTAAGTAAACTGGCATGTGGATCAGGTCCATTGGCAACCGAGAGTCAATGAGAGAACAGAAAGCCAAGCAGAGGGGCCTCTCCTAGTCACTTGGGAGGCAAATGTGAGCCAGAAGCCATAGAGACGAAATTGGTAGATCAGGTGTGCTTTGGGGGAAATCTTTGTAAAGCCTGAAGGCCTGAGCAGCACCTGACCACTGAGGCAAAAGAAACAGAGAACAGAGAGGCACAGACCATTACCACTGCATCCCCTGGTGTAGAGGGAGGAAATCTACTTCCCTGAGGTGGGTGGTGGGTGGGTAGGGGCAGGGTCTCTTGCAGGGTAATGGAGAGAATTGTGAATCCATTTATTTGTTTTTGAGACAGGGTTTCTCTGTGTAGCCCTGGCTGTCCTGGAACTCACTCTAGGGAAATCAGCCTGCCTCTGCATCCCAAGTGCTGGGATTAAAGGTGTGTGGCACCACTGCCTAGCCGAGTTGTGAATTTATTGTTTCCAAACTACTCAGGCTGCAGGATGGGTGTAAGAACCAGGTGTGCTGTGTGGTTCCGAGTGGCGCCAGGGGCATCAGAGGCGATGAGAGTCAGATGGTGGAGAAGGGAGCAGAGCTGTGTTGGCGCATTTTTTTAAAAAAAAATTATTTATTTATTATTATGTATACAGCGCTCTGCCTGCATGTACACCCGCAGGCCAGAAGAGGGCATCATATCACATTACAGATGTTTGTGAGCCAACATGTGGTTGCGGGGAATTGAACTCAGGACCTCTGGAAGAGCAGACTGTGCTCTTAACCACTGAACCATCTCTCTAGCCCTTGTTGGCGCATTTTAATCAACCAAGAGGTTCCTTAAATCCCTTTGTCTCTTTGCCACCCCAATCCCTTCCAACACCCCAACACCGGGTAGCAGAGGAAGACGGTTGGTAGAGAAGGGGCATAGTTTTCCTTCGCTGCTTACTGCTGTTTAGGGTCATTGGGTTCATTTGGGCAAGTCTAATCCTCCTTTCAGGATAACCCTGACTTCTCAGTCAAACTGCATCATCAGCAACCAGGAGCAGCAGACTAGTGCTTGGCCACAGAAAATCTCCTTGTCTTACGATTCAACAACTTAACAATAACTGAGAACCAGGAACCCGTTAACAGCAGACTCTGTCCTGTGCTTTAATTATACGGAACCCTCACACCAATGGAGATACTTAACTTCTTATTTAGTTCTTCTAGGACTTGTGGGTTTTGTCCATAGATGGTCAACTCAAAAGTGCACTTGAAACACTTTAAGTTCACATTCCCACTAACTCTCCACCCCTACTAGCGGGCATGCATATTCGCTTCTAACTAAATGTCAAATGACAAGTGATCTACTTGAAAAGAAATTCAGTAGGAATGTTTCGGTTTTCGAAGCTAGCTCTCCAAAACCACAAGTGGATCCAGTCTGTCATTAGCTCCAGAACGCAGCAATTAAACGCCCAGGGACTTCAGGACATGCCGCATGAGCCTGCCATGCGGTTGCTCATCTCTCTTGTACTTGCTGTTGTTCCATACACGGTCAGGGAGCACAGCTTCGGTCAGGGAGCACAGCTTCAGTCCGGAGCACTCCCTCCGGCTCAGGTTGGTTTTTCCTGTCTCACTGGTTTCCAGCCTCCAGACCAGGTTCCTAATTAGCCTTCTCAGCACCAGAACTGTAAGCTGGAACTCTGAAGGCTCCTCCTCAAACTCCCAGGGGTAAAAGAGGTGAGGTGCGTTCTCCAAGCCAGTATTACTAAAGAAATCCAGCCGTGGCTAGCACCTTCTCCTCCTCTCTTGAAGAAGGTACCCGGTACCTATCCTGCTTTGGGATCCCTGGTGAATAGAAAGGTTCATCAAAGCAACCCAGGACTGGCCCCAACCAGGTGACACCTTGCTGACTCGGACCAGGTCCTGGGGGGAAGGGGGCGGGGTAGGATTGAGTGGTGAGCCCATGGAGACCAAGGGCTCCCCCATGCGCTGGACATTAGCTAGCCATCGCCAGGTGAGGATGCGGATATACCTCTCCCTACCCCGCCCAGATCTGTCCACCAGGCTGGTGTAACAGGAATTGCAAACTCCCCTATAAGACTTGCGTACACGTGGTGTGTGTATCTGCACAGAGGCATGCAAGCAGGCACTGTCAAACAGGTCCCAGCTCCCAGAAAAGACAAACAAGAAAACCAGACATGGAGATGTATGAAAGGTTTTTTTGTTTTGTTTTGTTTTGTTTTGCTTTTTTGGTTTTTTTCGAGACAGGCTTTCTCTGTGTAGCCTTGGCTGTCCAGGACTCTCTTTGTAGACCCGCCTGCCTCTGCCTTCAGCGTGCTGGCATTAAAGGTGCGCCACCACCGCCCGACGAATGTCTTTTTAAGGAAGCAAGGGGCGGGTTAATAAAGGCCCTGCGGTGTTCTTCTCGCCTCCCTCCGGACCAGGCAGCAGTCAGAGGGCTAGGGCTGCAGAGCCAACGCCTAGAAAGCGGCTAGTCGCTTTAACTATGGCACCTGCTGCGGAGAAGAGGCTCCAGCTGCACCTGTTTCCAATCCTGAGCACCTTCCCCGCCCCCGCCCCCACAGCCATCCTAACCTTGAATACAACTTGAAAACCCACACTCCAACTCTGGTCAATAATTACTCCAACCCTCCCCCGCCCAAATACCTGATAACTTTAAAAAGGTTGCATCAAAATGAATGGCCATTGTGGGCTAACAAGTATGGGCTTCCTGGGGCTTAAGAGATAGATGCCCCAGCAGTTAGAAGCGCTTGCTAATCCCGCTTGCTGCTCTTGCAAAGGAGCCTGGTTCTGTTCCCAGCACCCACGTGCTGGCTCACAGCCACCTGTAACTCCAGCTCCAGGGGCTCTGACGCCCTCTTCTGGCCTTCTCAGCGCACAGACAGACATGCAGAAATAATAAACAACAACAACAAAAACCTAAAATGTATATACTCATATGTACATATTTGTGTGTGTATATTTACTTCCTTAGCATTATTAGAAACGATATCTCTCTACCCACCGCCCTCACCTCTCCTCCAGGCTCTGCGCGTAGCCTAAGACGCCTCTGCGGTTTCAGGCTCTCAGCCTGAGAGCAAGACCAGGAGAGGACGAGGAGTGAAGGGCTAAGTGAAAGGTGGCGACAGTGCCCCGCGTGGGACGGTGCTGCGCCGCTGTCAGGGGCGGCCAGTCGGCGCGGCGCGCTCCGGGAACACCCAGATTTCCTCTGCCACCCAAGTTAGGGGTGCTGGGGACCGAGGCCACAGCGACGCTGGCAGGGGCGTCCCGGAACCGTGCGGAAGGTGGCCTGGAGCAGATCGCGCCACACCTGTGCCCGGGGCCGCGCCGCACCCGCACTCACCCTGCTGTAGCGCTCGCTGTAGGACTTGACCCCGGGGCCCGGGCCGGAGCCCAGGATGTCTCGTGGGACGCAGGGTCGCAACTGCGCGCTGAGGACCGACTCCACGCCCCCCCGCCCTCCCCCCCCCCATCCGCCGCGATCTCAGTGCACCGCTGGAGCAATCTTCCCAGACGGGTCTGAGTTCCTCGGTACTCCAGCGGGACCGTTACACCCACAGCAGCGGAAGAGCTGATGCCGCAGCCAGGAGTGGCGGGAGGGCGGGGAGAAGGCGCGCGGCGCTCCCGGCTCAGGTGAGGGGAGAAGGCCCGGAGGTGCGGCTGCACCGCGGGCGGCTAAGTGCTCGGCGCTCCCGCAGCTCCGGGATCCTAGGGCGGGGGCGGGGCGAGGAGCGGCGCCCGGGGAACCCGCACGTGCCGCCCCCTGCTGGCCGCTGAGCGAAATCCAAACAGATGTGGGCGAAGTATCGCACCTGCTCCACCTGGGCAGAGGTGGGGCAAAAGTGCAAAGAAGACCTTAAAGGAGGGGAGAAAAGTTACTAGACGGTTCAAAAACAGAGAGAAACCATCTGCGTCTAGGAGGCCCTATACTTTTTCTCTCCATTTTATGTTTGTGTTGAACGTTTTCTTTATTAAAACCTAATGTTGGCATATGGCTTTAATCCCAGAAGCAGGCAGAAGTGCCAGAAGCAGGCGGATTTCTGTGAGTTCGAGGCCAGCCTGGTGTACTGAGCGAGTTCCAGGACAGCTAGGCTTACAGAGATCAGCCCGGTCTCGAAAAACAAACAAAAACAAACAAACAGACAAAAAACAAAACAAACAAAACCCCAACAAGAACCAAAATGAAAAAACCCAACCAACCAACCAAACAAAAACAAAAAACAAAACAAAACAAAACAAAACCCAAAAGCCTAATTTGTCCTAGTTCGTTATTAAGGTGATTTTGATGCACACTAAAGCTCATCCTCACCGAAATGAACTTCCTGCGCAGAAATCCGGATTAGGACAGTTCTCCTGCGGGAACATTAACAGATTCACCCACACCCTCCTACTAGACGCCAGCCCTCTCCCTCCTCAGAAGATGGAAGTTGTCAAGTGTCTGGGCTTTTCTGTCGCATACTCTCGCGCCTCTGCCCTTCCTCCTTCATTTGTATGTGTCTCTGTTCCTGTTTTTGGCTGCCCGTGCAGCGCCATGCTTCTTCTTCTTCTTTTCTTTTTCGAACTTCGAAAGGAACTTGGGCGTTCTGTCCCAGCGGTCCACGGCAGCAGGCCTGACTCCTGACCGGCAGCTCTTGTTCTACAGGCTCCTGGCTTTTCATTTTTCTCTTTTTCTTCTACACTTCAGTTACCTAGATGGCCCCACTTACCTGCACAGAGCTCGTCCATAACCCATTTTCTACACATCACCCTTAAACCGATGGCAGGCTCCCTCCCTCAGCTATTCTGATTTAACTGCCCTGTGGTGCTGCCCTGACTGAGGCTTGTGGCTTGTGTTGTTTGGTTTTTAATTGGTTTTGCTTGGAACTGGGTTCTGTTCTGTTAAGTCAGGGTTTTCCTATGTATTCAAGACTGGTCTCAAATTCAAGATCTTCTCGATCCAACTTTCAGAGTACTGGAAAGACTGATCAGAAAGTGGTGTTCTGCCGCAGGAGCATTACTAGTTTCACCCGCAGCCTCCTACTAGACTGGACTTCTAGGCAGAGAGTCCTTTCTCTGAAACTCTCAAAGATCCTCCGGTCAGTGTTTTACTCTAGCTGCTGCATTATTTCTCCTATTTATCACTTGATTTCCCAGCCTCTCCCATCTCATCTCCTGAGCATCCTTTTCCATCCCTGCTTCTTTCTCCTGGTTCCTGAGGAAAACTGTGTCCCATGTGCTACAATACATTTTTTCTTTTCTCTTCCCCCATCTCACGTCTGAGCACGATGCTTACTCTCAAACCTACTATTATCCTCATGCTGGGACATTTTCACCTGCCAGATTAGCAGTCCCATACATGCCAGTAAGATCTAGGACCAGCCTGAAACCCATCCCTTCTCACCATATTCCACTGCCCGGCTCCCTTCAGACCTGGCACAAAGTAAACGCTCCATTCGTGCTGGATGAACTGAATCACATCCCTGAGGGGGGCAGTAGGGGCCTAGGCCAGAGCTTTGTGAATGTTTAATGCTACAATCAGATCAGGACATTCCTGTTTTGAATGAGATTAATGGCATTCTTAGACTTACTTCATTCCAGGAAGCACACTGAACACTCCATACCGGAGTATTGTAGAAGCCTCCACAAAACATTATAAACAGAGGCTGGTAACACTAATCCTATGTCACAGAGACCAAAGTAAGGCTCAAAGAATAGTGAGAAACCGAACACCAAAGACCTAGTATTTGATTGTTTTCTAGAACGTGCTTAAATAATGGGCCTTGGACTCCATAGTGAACATCAGGGTTAAGGGACCACCCAGGGGTGCACATTCAGCTGATCAGAGGCGTGGTCGGTTAGTTTGGGTGCTGAGTAAGAATCCTGAGTTGGTTGGAACAACTGGATGTGGCAATGTTGCTCTGTGCTTCGTGTCCTCTCAAAGTCGAGATGACGTCTGTTAAGGATGCCATGGTCCCTATCCTGGCAGGTACGCACTTATGAAGAACAGCTTTCGAACTTGAAAGGCATCGGTTCACCCCTCTGCTAGTGTGTTCCACACACTGTGCCCAGTGCTGCACGTGGCTCATATCCCATTCTCACCACTCATCTTTTTTTAAAAAGTATTTTATTTAAATTTTAATTTACGTGCATTGATGTGAGGGTGTCAGATCTTGGAGTTACAGCCAGTTGTGAGCTGCCATGTGGGTGCTGGGAATTGAACCCGAGTCCTTTGGGAGAGCAGGCAGTGCTCTTAACCACTGAGCCATCTCTCCAGCCCCCTCACCACTCATCTTGAAGGGTCTGTAGATGGGACTGAGCCTGACCCGTGCTTGTCACTCTGGACACTGGGTTCACTGACATGCACGCTGAGCTGAGGCAGAGCCAAAGGAAGTGCTGCTCTGGTAGAAAAAAGTGTGGAAAGAAAGGAGTTGCCAAGCAAGTTAAAAAAAAAAAGCACAAACATTAAAAGGGAAGGGGAACGATGGACTCCAACTATGAACAAACTTTTATTGACAATGACTTAAGTGAAATATTTGTAAGTGGTAGTTAAACTAATTTTCTTACATCCCTTTCCCTCCCACCCAGATTCATATCTCTTCCCTTGTCCTCTTCCTACAAGCTGCACATACATTTGTGGAAACGTACACAAAGCATACTAGAGCTTCCTGTCCCAGTTCTGGCTGCAGCTAAGGGACAAGCAGGCACACACTGGTGATAGAGGCAGGAGGAGGGTTGAGAGGGGCCCAGGTTCCAGATCTTTGCTGCTAAGTTCTGGCTATCTTCTCCCCAGCTTGTTCTTCCACTTAGGGCACACTGGAAACACTGGCTTGTATCCACACAGCCTGGTTCCCCACTTTTGTTCATTAACATGGGTCCTGAAAATGAGAAGGTGAGCCGCTTAGGCATTTTGAAGTCGGGATCTGTATCAGTCAGGATTGGCCGGGGTTGGCTTCAGTAACAAACTAAGCCCCAAGTCTCTCCTATGCAAAGCTGCATCTCTTGCTTACACGGTTCACTTAATGATGCGTTGGATGGGGCTCTGCTCCACATGGTTTCTCTGGGTATATGTCTGGAAGATTGTCAGTGTTGTGGCAGAAGGGAAAAGGATGCGGAAAGCTGCTCATTCATTCTCACCTCACCAGGCAAAGTAAGTCACTGTCCCCCGGGGCCAGCAGATAGGATGTTTGGCCAGCTAGGGCTCTGACCAGAGGAACAACCCAGAGCAGAGCAGAAAATGTTTGAACAACAATATAATCCATTAGACTCCTTTTTCTGATGCTCCAACTTTTATCTCGTTTAGATAAATTAAATTATGTTAGGGTTTCTCCAGACTCTGGCTTTCCCTTAACTGGGGTGTGGTGGTTTGAATAGGTCTGGTCCCCCAATTTCATGTTTTTGAATGCTTGGTTGGCCATAGAGACTGGCACTATTAGGAGTTGTGGCCTTATTGGAGGAAGTGTGGCGTTGCTAGAGGAAGTGTGTCACTGTGGAGGCGGGGCTTTGAGGTCTTAAAAGCTCAAGCTCTGCCCAGTGTGGACCCTAGTCTCCAACTGCTTGTCTTCAGATCAAAATGTAGAACTCTTGGCTCTTCCAGCACCACGTCTGCTTGCACACTGCCTTCCTTCCCACCATGAGGGATCTACTGAAACTGTAAGCCATCCCCAATTAAATGTTTTCCTTTATAAGAGTTGCCTTGGGCCGGGCAGTGGTGGCGCAGGCCTTTAATTCCAGCACTCGGGAGGCAGAGACAGGCAGATCACTGTGAGTTCGAGGCCAGCCTTGTCTACAAAGTGAGTCCAGGACAGCCAAGGCTACACAGAGAAACCCTGTCTCAGAAAAAAAGAAAAAAAAAAAAAAGAGTTGCCTTGGTCATGGTGTCTCTTCACAACAATGGAAACCCAAACTAAGACAAAGGGGAAATGTATGAATCCAGTATCTGAATGAAGAACCACAAACGTGAAAATATAAACTCCCTAAGAGTGAAGAAAGAGGGAACGACCTCACCAGCATGGCAAGACAGGGAGGACCCCAAACTTAAACCTGAGTATAGAGTTTGATCTCCAATGTAGCGAAAAAGAAAAGGTTGGCCAGGAGGAGGGGCTGGAGAGGTGGCTCAGTGGTTAAGAGCACTGGCTGCTCTCCCAGAAGGCCCCGTTTCAATTTCTAGCACCCCCGTTGGAGCTCAGAACTGTCTGTAACTCCAGCTCCAGAGGATCTGATGCTGCCATCTGGCCTCTGTGGAGAGCAGGCACACAGGTAACATACAGACACACATGCAGACAAAACTCCCATACACACAAAACAAAGAAATAATTGTGAAGAGGAGAAGGAAACTAGTGGACATGGACCCTCTTGACTCAGAAATATAGTTTGTTACATAGTGAAAGGAACCTGTCACAATGCTCAGATGTAAGAATTCTCCATCTGGCCAGGAAGGAACATAATGCCAGAACTCAGAGAGTGCTGAGTCAAGGAGTCATGAGTTGAAGGCCAGCCTGGGTTACATAGTGAGTTGCAGACTAGCCTGAGCTATAGAGTGAGCGTCTGTCTCAACAAACCAAAACAATATAGAAGAAGAATAGTGCATCTAGACTGGGTATGTAGGGATGAGTGGAGTGTGTGCATTGAGTGCTGAAGGTCCTGGGTTGACAAGGTTGGGATGACAGACCTCACTGTCCTTGGCGGCAGCTGGCCTTGTCATTAAACTTTGGGATGCTCCCTTAGGTTCAGGAATCCATGATAATGTTACAACCCTAGGCCAGCAGCTAGCTAGCAACCTGCCCTCCCCAATTCTCGATCTGTCTGTCTGTCTATCTATCCGTCTATCTATCTATCTATCTATCTATCTATCTATCTATCATTTTCCTTTCCTACATATTTAAATTATTGTATCAAGAATTAAAAGACTTGGGGCTGGAGAGATGGCTCAGAGGTTAAGAGCACTGGCTGTTCTTCCAAAGGTCCTGAGTTCAATTCCCAGCAACCACATGATGGCTCACAACCATCTCTAATGAGATCTGGCATCCTCTTCTGGAGTGCAGTCTTTACATGCAGACAGAACACTGTATACATAATAAATAAATAAATCTTAAAAAAAGAATTAAAAGACTATAGAAGTGGAAGTGTGATTGAAATCATATTCTCCTCACTGGGAAACAGGAATAATTGAAATTATTTTCCCTAACAGGTGATTATTAAATCAGTTGTGCAGACTACTTCCAAATTATCTCCAGTGATCTCCTGCCTCTTAGTTTCTGCCCTTATGTAAGCTTTTTCCTTCCTGTGTGGGCTGGACCAATTGTTTTGCTTCCAAACAATAAAACATATTAAGTAATAGGGTGTTATTTCCACAATAAGGTTATAAAATACTGCCTTTGGTCCTCTGAAACTATTCCTCTTTCATACGTTTGCTTTGATGAAGACTCATCTCTGCCCTGCGTGAGTGACCTCTGAGCAGATTCCCCACTAGATGAGCCTTCAGAGGAGACCCAAGCCGCAGCTGACGCGTTGATCTCAGCCATAGAGGCACTCTGAAGCAGAGGATCCAGGAAGCTGTCTGTAAACATGGAAAAAACAACTGCAGCTTACGCTGGAGGTGTGGTTCAACAGTTATGAGTGCTGGCTATTCTTGCAAAGGGCCAGAATTTGGGTCTCAGCACCACAAATGGACAGCTCATAACTCCCTGTAACTCCAGTTCCAGGAAATCTGAGACTCTCTTCTGGCTTGGACACACTTATACCACTGTACACAAATAAAAATGTCTTTAAATCTTAAAACAAACAGCAACAAACAAATATCAAAACACACAAATTAATAATGACGGTGGCCCAGAGTATGCGAGATAATACGCGTGTGCTGTTTTTAACCACCTAAGTGTGAGTTGGGTTAAGTTTGTTGCACGTCAGTGAAAGACCGACACTAAGGTGTCCTGTGGTTGCTTGGCTTATTAATAAGAGCTGCATCCTAGCAATCTTCCTCCTCTTCATGATGGCATGGCATATATGTTTTTCCTGCTAAAGTGGCTGTCTTCAAACTGGGGTTTACATTTTCTTGGTAAATCCATCTTCCCCTGTGTGTGCTGTTTTCTGTCAGGTGATGTATGCATGCCCTCCTGTCAGGTGATGTGCACATGGCCTTCTGGCAGGTGATGACAGGTGATGTGTGCACATCCTCCTGACAGCCCATGGCACAGCTTCCACTCCTAATGAAACCCAGCTCTCCTAATTTGTTCCATTTTAGTTGCCTGAGCTTCTGGTATCATTTCCAAGAAGCCTTTGCCAAAGCCTAGGCCACAACAATTCACTCTTGTTTTCCTCCTAGCATCTCCTAGGTTTTGTTTTTATGTTTGTGTTCAATCTATTTTGAGATTCTTGTTCATTTGGTACAGGGTGTGAAATAGGAGTTCAGCTTCATCCATTCTCATATCCAGTTGTCTGGGTACCAGTTGTTGAAGAGACTGCCTCCCCCATTGGTACTCTTGTTGAAGATTAATGGACTCACCTACAACCATAAGAATGTAATTCTGACTTAAAGTTCTTTTGATGTTTTTTTTTTTTTCTGAGACAAGGTCTCAATGTGTAGCCTTGACTGGACTGGAACTCATATGTAGACTATGCTGGTCTTTTCCTTTTTTTGGTTTTTCGAGACAGGATTTCTCTGTGTAGCTATGGCTGTCCTGGAACTCTATATCAGGCTATCCTCGAACTCACAGTGATCTGCCTGCTTCTGCCTCCCAAGTGCTGGGATTAAAGTTGTGTGCCACCACTGCCCGGCTTATGCTGGTCTTAAATACACAGAGACCCCCCTGGCCTCTGCCTCCTGAGCAGTGGCATCAAAGGCTTGTGCTACCATATCTGACTGAGAATTCTGACTTAGAATTCTGACTTAGAATTCTATTCCATCCACAATCTTTTTCTTTACTGTTCAGTCTATAGCTTGGTAGTTATTTTCTCTTTATCTCTCTGTAAATGTGTGGGGCCAGGGGTGGACACAGGCAGCTCTCTGGAGTTCACTGGCCAGACAGTCTAGATGAACCAGTGATTTCTAGGTTTGGAGAGGAACTCCAGAGAGCTGCCTGTGTCCACCCCTGGCCCCAGAGCTGAGCTTACAGGCATGTTCCACGCTTAGCTTTTCACACAGGTGACGGGCAGCGGCTGACTCAGCAGGTGTTTTACTGATTGAGCCATCTCCCCAGCCATGCAGTCAATTTACAAATAAGGAAGTGTGAAATCTACAATTTAAAAAATATTTCCAAAAAAAATTTTTTTATGTGTATGTGATATAGGTACGTGTACCATGTGCATGCAGGAGCTTGTAGTGGTCAGTCAGGTGTCAGATGTCCTGTAATTGGAGTTGCAGGTGCCTGTCATGTCGGGGGCTAGGAATAGAACCTAGGTCCTCTGCAAGAGCAGTAAGTGCTCTTAACCACTGGGCTACCTCTCCATCCCTAAATCCCCCAATTTGCTCTTCCTCCTCCTCCTCTTCTTCCTCTTTGTCTACTTCTTCTTTTCTTTCAGGGTTTTTCTGTTTCTTATGAACTTCAGTCTCTGTCAGTATCTGGAAGAAAGTCACCAGAATTCAAATAGGGGTTTCACTGTACCCATAGAGCAACCAAATTTCACAGCTGTACGTGCCTCTCCACCCACTCTGTTACCAGTTAACAATGGTAGCACATCACAGAACAGTCTGGTGCTTGTGGGTGGTACACACTGTGAGTGTGTGTGTGTGAGAGTGTGTGTGGGGTTGGAGATGGCTCAGTGGTTAAGGGCACCAGCTGCTCTTCCAGAGGTCATGAGTTCAATTTCCAGCAACCACATGGTGGCTCACAACCATCTGTAATGTGATCTGATGCCCTCCTCTGGCATGGAGGTGTACATGCAGACAGAGGACTGTATACATAATAATACGTAAATAAAATCTAAAAAAAAAAAAAAAAAAGAGTGTGTGTGAGTGTATATGTGAGTGTGTGAGTGTGAGTTTGCACGAGAGTATGCAAGAGTGTATGTGAGGGTGTGTCTGTGTTTGAGTATGTGTGAGGCCGCATGTGTGTGAGAGTGTGTATGAGTGTCAGTGTTTACAAGTGTGTTTGAGTGTGTGTGAGTGAACGAGTGTACGTGGGGGTGTATATATGACTGGTGTGTGTGTGTGTGTGTGTGTGTGTGTGTGTGTGTGTGCAGCTATGGTGTGCCATTACTATGCAGGATTGAGCTCTTACTTGGAGCTCTTACTCTGGATGCTGCTAGACCCCATCTGACAGAGCACTTGGCAAGGTTTACTTCAGCTCAGAAAGAAACTGTTTCCACGCCAGTCATCGTGCAACAAACCTGTGGCCTCAGCTGCTCTGGGGGCTAAGGAGGAAGGACTGATGGAACGTCAAATTTGAAGCCAACAAAACACAAAACAAAGCTGAACCCTTTTGAACATTTTGAACTGAACATTTTGTGACTGCTTGTGTTCCCTACACACGTTGTGGTTTTTGTCTTCTTTTTGAGGCAGGGTCTCCCATAGCTCAGGCTGCTTTGAACTCACTATATAACTAAGGATAACCTTGAACTCTTGATCCTCCAGCTTTCATCTCACAAGCACTGGGATTCCATGCATCCATCACCGCATTTGTCACTTTGTGGTTTTTTAATTAAAAATTTAATGTAAATTAATTAAGTAAAGCATAAAATATGGTCTCATTATGTAGCTATCACTGATCTGGACCTCACTATATAAACCCGGCTGACTTCTTTTTCTTCTTTATTATTTTATGTGCCTTGGTGTCTGTGTGAGGATGTTGGATCCCACAGCCCTGGAGTTACAGACAATTGCGAGCACTTATGTGGGTGCTGGGAATTGAACCTGTGTCCTATGGAAGAGCAGTCAGTGCTCTTAACTGCTGGGCCATCCCTTCAGCCCCCAAGCTGACTTGCTTGGAATCTGCTTGCCTCTGCCTCCTGATCAACATTTTAAAATTACATTTTATTTGTTTATTTATTTTGGGGAAAGCCCAATCCACTGTGTTTGTGTGGCAATCAGAGAAGAACTTTCCAAGGGCTGTTAGTAATTTTCTACCATGTGAGATCTGGGGATTGAACTCAGATCTTTATGTTTGGCCACAATCATCTTTATCTCTGGGCCATTTTGAGACAGAATGGATCTTCCAGCGTAGCCGGGTCTAGCCTCTTTCTCACTGTGTAGATCAGGCTAGCCTGGAACTTTCTTCGCCTCCCCGATTCTGTGGTTTATTTGTTTACTGGCAGCCTTCACCATGTACCTTCTCTGCTGTTTCCTACATGCGTACGTGCTGCATATGTGTGTGGTATCCCCTTCGAGGCAGAGCACAGTGTCAAGACGTCACTGCGTGACCTTCAGAGGCTTTAGCAGTGAAGTTCCCATCAGCCCCAGGGACAAGCCTGAGAAACAGGGCTGGAGCCTAGCTCTGCCATTTCCCTGACGTCCTCTAGGGGGCATGATATCATCTTCGGCTGAAGGAAGAGATCTGAGCAAAGTGAGGGGGCCTTGAGCTTCCTGGCTGCAATTAGTTTTCTCTTGAGGAGACTGAGGCAGGGGAGGGAGAGTGCGGGAAGACACATCATATTTTCTGTCTGTTTTGCTGTGCTTGCTAAGGACAGGAAACTACCAGGCCTTTCCTGACCCAGGCTCCTTCTGTCTTCCTCTCTGTCTTGCTGTTGTTGCCTGGCCTGCCGTATCCTTGGCCTTACTTCTCCCAGTGCTGGCTGAAGGTGGGATGTAGTAATAAGGGAATGGTTGAATGAATCAGCGAGTGTAATAAAGGAATGGTCACAGATGCCACTTCTCGTCTGTTATTGTGGGAAAAGGGCTCATGGTCAAAAGCAGGGAGACTTTCTCGCCACCGTGTGGTGCCAAAGAGCAAGGCCCGGAGGGTCTGACAGGCCTCTCATCTTTTTTCTTGACCTGTCATAGTGAGTCTTTTTTGCTCTGTGTGTGTGTTGTTGTTGTTGTTATTTGTTTTGTTTTGTTTGAGACAAGGTTTCTATGTGTAGCCCTGGCTTTCCTGGACTCTCTTTGTAGACCAGGTTGTCTTGGAACTCAGAGATCCACCTGCTTCAGCCTCCCGAGTGCTGGGATCAAAGGCGTGTGCCACCACTGCCTGGCCTTTTTTTTTTTTTTTTTTTTTAAGGTTTATTTATTTATTATTTATACAGTATTCTGCTCAAATGTGTGCCTGCAGGTCAGAAGAGGACACCATATCTCATTAAAGATGGTGTGAGCCACCATGTGGTTGCTGGGAATTAACTCAGAACCTTTGGAAGAACAGACAGTGCTCTTAGCCTCTGAGCCATGTGGACATCATTACAGAGATCACATAAAGAAAGCGTTTAGAGAGATTAGACATAATATCATAAGATATAAATACAGGCAGACAATGTCTCTTCCTAGTCTCTAATCATTGCATAGACTATGATGAGAGAGAGAGAGAAAGAGAGAGAGAGAGAGAGACAGACAGACAGACAGACACATAGACAGACACAGAGAGACAGAGACACAGAGAGAGAGAGACAGACAGACAGACAGACACACACACACACACACACACACACACACACACACACACAGAGAGAGAGAGAGAGAGAGAGAGAGAGAGAGAGAGAGAGAGAGAGATAACTCATCCCTGTGCATCTTGACGATGCTGTCCTGAGAAATTCTTGCTTTCACTGCCAAAGCCTGCTACCCTCACCTGCTCTCTGATGAAAATTTGGGCCACACCCCCTTCCATCGCATACCTTGAACTTCAGGGACACATATCAAGTCCTTTTCTCTTTGCTTGGAACTAGAAGCTGATCTTACCCCTTCTGTTTTGAAACGTGGCTTCTAAGCCTAGCCACCTCCAAAGGTCTGCTTCTGGAAAAAAAAAATCTTCCTTTAATCATTATGCGTTTAAGGTACTTATTTTGAAATATGTTACATATTTGTGTGGTGATCTCCCTTTGTACTGTCTTAGCCAAAACTTATGTTTTTGTATCTGGTTAAAGGTGCATCCCATGACTAGCAGAAGAAAGAAAACTTTCCTGCGGTGCTTTGACAGAGGGCTGCCTCCCTCCCTCAGCCTTGTCTCTCTTCTCTTCCACTTCCGTGGATGGCTACTAGTGATGAAAGATGAATATGCTGGGAGATGGTGCAAAGGAGCTGATATGCAGGAGACAAATTCTATCACCTGTCCCAAACAGGAGCTTTCCAGCTCCATCAGCACCCGCTACAAATATGGCTGCCATGGCATTATTGGGTATTCTATCAAGTTAATGAGTCCCTTTAAATTTTTTCTGAGTAAAAGTTACATTTTAGTAGTATGAGAGATTTGGGGGTAGCTTTATTAATCTGTGGCTTTCGGCATCCTCTGATTTACCAACTTGGAAAATAAGGTTTTTTTTAAAAAAATTGTCACTGTTCTGTTATTGCTAAAGTCAGAACTCAGGCCCAATAGAGACGGTTTTGAACAGGAAGGAGAGCAAAGCTGAAAGTTAATCTGGACATGTTGCAGTAGCTCATTTCAGGGACACCAAGAAAACCCTTCTTCCTTCTGGGATTCCTACAATACCTTCAGACCTGAAAGGCAAGCATTCAGTCTGACAAAAGTCTGGAACAAGCTTGCCACCAAGACTTCCAGAAAGTTCAGTGATGGCCTGTTGGAAACTAGAGCTTCGTGGAGGATGGAGAACACCAGAAGAGGCTGGCTTATTTTGTTTGCCTGTTTTGTTGCTGAGACCATCTCACCATGTAGCCCAGCTTGCCTCAGAGTCACTGTGATGCTTCTGCTTCTGCCTCCTCAACACTAGGATTAAAGGCATGAACCACCATGCCCGGCTCCTTCAACTCCTTAAAGGAAAGGATTCTATGCTTTGATGGTTCCTTGAGGTGGACTGTCTGTTGGCAAATCTGGGACACCTGTAATTTTTAATGAAATAAGAACATGCAAGTATAAGGAATCAACAGAAACTTATATTTTGAAGAAACCTGAATTTTTTTTTTACTAAAGGTAATGATTACATGTCAAATATTATAAAAAATAGTTTAGTATATTTCCTTGAAAATGCTGTAGGCTTTTTCTTGTTGTGCAGCAAAATAGTTGATGCATAAGCAGTTCTTACAGTTTTGTTTTCTACCTGTTCTTCAGTAGGGTATTTTAGATGGTTCCTAAAAAAAACAAAACAAAACAAAACAAAAACCCATTATTTTTAAAGAGGAGTAATAACATATGGTATATGTTAACATATGTGTCATTAATTTTAACTTTAAAAATATTTCAGGGTTTAGCTAACAAGGCAAAAGTAACATAAAATCATTTTGAAATTTACAGATTTTTACATAATACTTTCTTGGTCAAAATGTATACAGAGTTAGGATGTATGTATAGTTTTTTGTGGTCTTTGTAGATAAGTTCACAATTTTATTTAGAACACTGTGGTGATACTGTTAAAAACAAAGTATTAAATCACAATGAAAAGTCATAGAAAACTAGTGTTTCAGTGAACATATGGGAATAATTTTATGTTAATTGTAAATAATTATTTAATAGCAAAGTGGAAACCACTGACACTTTTTTGTGTATGGTGAAAGTCATGGAAAAGACTCAATAACCATATACTTTACTAATGATTTGGAAATAGAATTTTCTTTCTTTCTTTTTTTTCCTTCGGAATTTGAGACAGGGTTTTTCTGTGTAGCCTTGGCTGTCCTGGACTCTCTTTGTAGACCAGGACGGCCTTGAACTCACAATATCTACTTGCCTCTGCCTTCTAAGTGCTGGGACTAAAGGCATGTGCCACCATGCCTGGCTAGAATTGGTGAAATATCAAAAGAGGGACAGTCAGAATGATTGTGGAAGATAATTGAAAATCAAGCCATTTAATTAATCAGTCACAAAGTGTACTTAGTCAATGGCCTTATAAGTAGTATTTGTTGTACTATTACCAATTTTTGAAAAAAAATTATTATTATTATTATTATTATTATTATTATTACAATTCTGGAGATACAACATCAGATATAACATGGACTTGTACAACTTGTGTGTTGCTTGTTCACCTGTACACCTATTGTCCCTTAGCTTTAAGCCTCAATCCTTCTCCCTCTTCACCATATGTCTCTAGCTTCAAGTAGACAATAGTGGTCTTCAGGAACCGAGCTTCTTCCTTCCTTCTGGACCCTGATTGGTCTCTGCCACTAGAAGGTAAGCCAGTCATGGCTCCCCACTAGAAGGTGAGCCAGTCATGGCTCCCCACTAGAAGGTAAGCCAGTCATGGCTCTCCACCAGAAGGTAAGCCAGTCGGGGCTCCCCACTAGAAGGTAAGCCAGTCATGGCTCCCCACCAGAAGGT
>OU015748.1:74008913-74031961 GCA_907169655.1 Acomys percivali | reverse complement strand
CAGTCATGGCTCCCCACCGGAAGGTAAGCCAGTCATGGCTCCCCACCAGAAGGTAAGCCAGTCGGGGCTCCCCATACCCCAGCTATTGACGTTATCCTCCCTGTGCTGCTGTTATTACTCCTAGAGCCAGCATCACAATGACCTTTCATCCTGGCTTCCTTTACACCTCTTTTAAAATCCAGTCCCGGAGTTTTTGTTTAAGTATTTCAGTAGTCTAAATTACTACCCCACTTCAGATTGTTCTGCAGTCTTGTTAATGTTCCCTATGTGATACTTCCTCTTTATTAATTTGCCCCAAGTCAGAAGTTTTTCTCTTTTAAATCATTCATAAACTGATTACTATCTTTAAGCTCCAACTTAATTAGCATTTAGTCAGAGGTGAGGGCTTATTCTCCTTTGAAGAGTTAAAATCAATTCAAATGCACTTTCTGTACCCATGCTATATAACGTATACACTCTTCTAGGTGTTCCAAGTTTAATGAAAAATATATTTTGAATATAAATTCAATTTAAGTACATAAAGGACTCTGGTAGTTATAGGAATGAAGAAATCAAGGAAGAGGGGAAAGTATTTCACAGGATGGAAAGGAAGAAGGGAAGCTGACTGGAGAAAGAAGGTTTGAGCCAAACCCAGAAAAATGCTGAGAGAGATAGAGAGACTTGAGAAGTAGATGAACTCCGCCTGGATGGAGAGAGTATGTGGAGTTGAAAGGATGAATGTATTTACATATTGTTTATTTTCAGTGCTGAGGTTGAACTCAAGGCCTTACATATGCTAATAAGCCTACCATTGAGCTATATAGTTGTCTGGGGGAAAGAATCTTTAAATCATTTTTTTTTTTTTTTTTGTCTCTGCTTAAATACATTTTGTGTGTAGCTAGGCTTGGCAGTTACTGTTATCACCATATGTTCTTGAGCTTTAAAAAGTGAAATCTAGCCACACCCCTTTAATCACAGCACTTGGGAGACAGAGGCAGGCAATCTCTGAGTTTCAAGGTCAGCTTGGTCTACAAAGTGATTCTAAGACAGTCAGGACTACACAGAAAAGCCCTGTCTCAGATTCTGCCCCCTGCCCCACCAAAAGTGACATCTAATAACAATTTAGAGGGTAAAGGTGAATGGATTCATGAGGAAAGGCTTTGGAGGTTAATGCAGTGGATGCAGGGAAGAGTACACAGCAAGGACACTTTAAACTGGGACAGATATGGGACATTATGGTCTGTCTGTGAAGATGGTGAAGAGCTCATGATGGGTGTAGAGTTCAAAGAAAAGAACAAAGTCTAAGTATGAAGCGGAGGGGTCAGGAAAGCATGCTGTCGTTGACCAAGATGAGGTAGTGTGCTCAAGAAGCAAATGAGAGCTTGGCACTGACAGTATTCAGTTAAAAATATGCCTTTTCCTGCTCCCACATCTCTTTATGCTCCGGATTTTCCTTATAATTGTAGACATTTTATGCAACACTCCCAGGTTTTGAGAGGCCTAAAATATTTTAAAAAATTGCTAAACCCTCAGTATTATAGACAAGCACTTAGGCAGATCCAGGGAGTAGGGGGGGCTGCATTCCCTCCTGAGGAAACATGATGCTGTTCCTTAGCAACCCACCCAGATGGCCACTGAAACTATGGCCAAAGGCCACATAGCCAGTAGGCTGCCAGAACCAGGTATGGCCTTGGCGCCTATCTCAGGGTTATAAAGTCACTTGAGGAAACAGACTTAACAGGTAGGAGCACAGCTGCAAAGAAGAGCCCCACCAGAGGTAGCGTTGCCTAGCGACTGACCTGAAGGGTCTCACTATGTAGTAGAAGGGTCCTACTGGAGATAGAGTTGCTAAGAGACCCAGTTTTATGGCCACATTCCTTTCTGCCCACCAGAGACAGGGTTACTAAGAAACCAGACACTTCCCTGGACAAGGTAGTGAACAAAGAGAACAAAGAAAGCTAAGCCATGGGTGGTCTTGGTGCCTTTTTCTGTAGCCTGTCACCTTTAGACATTAGACTTCCATATGTTACTCAACCAATAGGTGCTTGCCAGGCTGGAACTCCCCTGCTTTGGGGTGCTGGGAGGGATAGGAGCCTATAAATTTACCCTCAGCTCAGAGTTCAGGGCTCTTTCTGGATACCACTGTGTTGGTGACCATCAGAACCCAGCTTGAGTCAGAAAATTAAAGGTCTTCATGTGTATTGCACTGGTATAGAGTCCTGGTGGTCTTTTTTGGGTTTTCATGATCTGGGTACAGCAGTTTCACGTCTGGCTCATGAGTGATATTTAATATCACCTAGAATCATTTTAGCTCAAACATCTTCCTCTCTCTTAGTATCTTCAAATTCACTTCGGCCACCTGTTACATCTGCTCCTAGCCTTATTTTCAGGAGGTCATACCTGAGATTACTCAAGCCAAGCCAACAACTAGAGTCCCATGGCCATGGTTCCTGGTTCACTGATACACATGTGTCTCCAATCGAGATCAATGACATGGCTGTGGGACTGGGCTGCTGGGTCTGCTGAGGAGGCTGTCTGTGCATCGTGTTGGCTGCTGGATTATGTAACATCAGCACAGGTGTGTGCGTGGCCCTTTGCCACAAAGACTGGGGAAAAGAGTCAGCTGGAAGAGCGCTACCACTAAGTAGAGCAGAGTTAAGAAGTGAGGAGCACTACCAGAGTTCTTCACTCTGCTGTGGCAGAAACCAGAGCACTTCCGGGTTTCTTCATCAACTGGTTAGCCATGTAAGCCATTCCTCAGCCCTTCGTAACATCTGAAGGGTTCTGAGGTCATCTGCACCTCTCTTGTATGCCAACATATAATGGCAGCATCATCTCTATAGAGTTATCTTGTCTGCCATTGAACTTGAAATTCTCTTTGCAGGTCCATGTGTGTTAGACACAGCTGCTGTGCCAACAGGTTTTTTGCTTAGGAAGCACTCGCTGGCCCCTGGGATCTGGAGACATAAGATTACATATGAAATGAACTGGACTTACCTATGGCTGTGTTCAAAATGAAGGCTGCAGCCACAAACACTTCCAAGATCAATAGTCTGGCCACAAGACAGCATGTTACTACAGCCAGGATCTTGACAGGTGTACCCACAGGGGACGCTTGGCTGTGGCCACTGCTGCTGCCGCCACTGCTGCTGCTGCTTCCGCCTCCACTAGGGATCGTCTGTGCTGACAGGCTGAAGGTTCTAGATTCCACTCGAACAGTATTATCCAGGATAAACTCAATTTTATAATTTTTTCCTAGGGTGGGAAGACATTGTAGTAGCTTGTTTTCAATCAGTTCCCACTTATTTTTTTATTGGCTTCAAAATCGTGACTAATTTCTAATGAAGTATTTTTTTGTAAAGGGAGCCAAGTAGCACAGAGTGCAGAGAGGAATAAAAATGTTTTCAGGGGGCTGGAGAGATAGCTCAGTGGTTAAGAGCACCGTCTGCTCTTTCAAAGGACCCTGGTTCAATTCCCAGCATCCACATGGCAGCTCACAACTGTGTGTAACTTCAAGATCTGACACCCTCACACCAATGCACATAAATTAAAATAAAATAAAATATTAAAAAAAATTTTTCAGGAATTCAGTCTGCGAATAACCACAGGCCTGGGGAGCAGTATTGTCCCCAGGCAGGTAGATCTGGGATGTGCAAAGGGCTACCTCAGCAAGCCACAGGGTAAGCCAGTAAGTAGCCATCCTCCATGGTTTCTGTGGCCTGTGGCAGGTTCCTGCTTTAAGTTCCTGTTCGGACTTCCTTAAAAGATGAGCTATTTTCTGCACTGAAAAGAAACTTCCTCCCCTAAGATGCCTTTGAGAGTAGTGTATTTATTCCAGAAACAAAAAAATAAACTTATGATTCTTTATAGCAACTGGTTTGTGGAGCTCAAGGCACCACAAATCCTCACATGTACATATTTTCTACCTTTTCATTAGCTTGCAGAATGTCTACAGCCAACATCCTAACTCATTTCTTGTGGGACTTTGCTGGGCAGAGGTCTGAGTTAGCTCCTCTCCAGAGAAGCCAGTTTACCTGCGTGTGGATAAGAGGAAGCATTCCCTCCTGTCTCCAGAAAGTGACCTTTAAATCCCATTTGGCAAAAAGGTGTGACTAACCTGGTTCTGTTCAGTAAGCTACTCCAAAGCTGCCTCTAAATTAACAAGAGGCCCGAGAAACAGCCAGGGCCTGAGGCCGTCCCTTTTCACAACCCAGGGCGTTAAAATCCCCTTTATCTGTCCTCTTGACCCCAAGCCTTTTGTCCTTTCTTCCGTTCTCCCAGGCATTTTTCTTTTATATCTCTCTTTTTGTTAGCTAGCTTGGACTCTCACCTCTAGACTAAATGTATGAGACTTAGTACATGGATTAAAACCTAGTTCTTTGTTTCTTGGCTGTCTTACTTTGACAAAGCTCACTTGGCTACCTAGCACCCGCCCCCCCCCCCCCCCCCCCCCCCAAGAGGCGCTGAAGCTGAGGCTCATCCCTGCAGAGGAGGGTGGGAACTTGGATTCCCTTCCCCCACAGCAGCAGAAGATCCTTCCTTGGAGAGTGTAAGAACCTGATTTTCCTACCCCCAAGAACACACCGGTGCCCACATTTACCCCTGTTTGATTCTCAGCCCTTCCAGCCAGCTTCCCCAGAGCTCAGAAGGGGAGTCAGGCTTGCCTGCCTAGCTTCTCAGGGACATCAGAAGGCTGAAGGAAAATGCTGTTAGGGAGTGAATCCAATAATCTCTGAGCTCTTGCATAGATTATTCAAGTACCACAAGCCTACCTCTTCTTAAATGAAAAGTGCATATGTTAATGTGTAACATTTAGTCAGAAAAAATGGAGCAATAACAGACAAAAAAAGAATACAAATAATGATACACTTTTTATATATGATTTCAAATTATGTTTTAACTTCTCTAACCACTATTTTAATTTACTTTTTGTATATTAAATGTATTTTATAAGAGACAACTATATTCAGAAAAAGCAGAATGATCTGATTTCTACAATTTATTGACCAAAGTATTGTAGAATATTTTGTTCATTCAAGGAAAATATACATCTCTTTACTGCAGGGATATATGAAGTTCTAATTTGGTCCATTTACCTGTTCTGTGAAGAGTGAGGTCTGTATAGTTGGCCCAACAGGTGCTAAATGGAATTGTTGTATTTCCACTAAGGCCACCAACCTGGTTGTTACTGGAGTCCTTTAGGATGGCCTTCAAAGTAAGGGATGTAATTCCAACTGAAACGCAGTTACCCTCAAGAAAAAACAACAGTGGAGAATTACAACAAATGCCCCGTCCTAGCTCTTTAAAAAAAAAGACAAATGATTTTTAATGCTTATTACAAGTTTACAATCGACACAAGTGCCTAACCTCACAGAAAGAGATCTTGAGCATGAAGAGAAAATCACATTCATTTCAGGAAAATGTCTTAGAAACCGTAAGTCGAAGAGGCTAACCACAGGTGTGGGTTCAGCATCCACGGTCACGCTGCCAGAGAGCCAAAGGTTTCCACTCGGGGAGAATATGAGCTACAACTCACCTCAGGGTCTATTGCCTTTACTGAGGGCTGCTGAGGAAAGGGCTGTCCTGGCTGTGCTGCCATTGGCTGAGCAACCACTAGGAGTGAAGACACAGAGGCCAAGTAGTGGACAGGAAACGCAGATCTTTCAACTGGCTGGGCAGTCACCTGGCATGGACAGAGGGAAGCAGTGGTTTCCAGGACAAACTGCATCTTACAGCAAACTCGGACAGGCTGAGCACAGTTTTCGGTCTATTGGAAACTGTAGTTTCAACATGTGAAATTGACATGACTGTAAGTTTTCCTTAAGATCAAAGCTATGACATTGTTAAAAAATACTCAAAGCAAAATATATGTGAAAAACTAAGTTTTAGAAGATAAGATCATGTTCAGTATTGTCTCTCTCTCTCTCTTGCATGCATGTGCGCGCGCGTGTGTGCATGTGTGTTCCTGCATGCACATGTGTCTATAAAGGCCAGAGAAGGATGGAGGATGCAGACTGTAGAGTAGGTGGATGTCCCTTTATACCATGTTCTACCTTACTTGCTTGGGACTGGGCCTCTCATTTAACCTGGAACTGCTGTTTTAAAACCTGGTCAGCAAACCACTAATAATCTCCCTGTCGTACCGCCCCCCACTCCCCCCACCCTCCAGACCAGTGCGGGGCTACAGGCAGGCCTGGGTAAGCCTAGCTTTAAATGTGGATGATGGGACTAGAAGTTCAGGTCCTCGTGTGTGCTCATTAGCTGGATGTCAACTTGACAGAAGCTAGAGTCCTTTGTGAAGTGGGAGTCTCCGTTGAGAAAGTGCCTCCATAAAATGGGCCTATAAAAATGTTAGTCAGGGGTTGGAGAGATGGCTCAGAGGTGAAGAGCACTGGCTGTTCTTCCAGAGGTCCTGAGTTCAATTCCCAGCAACCACATGGTGGCTCACAACCATCTATAATGAGATCTGGTCACCTCTACTGGCGGGCAGGCAGAAAATTGAATTCATAATAAATTAATAAATCTTAAAAAAAAAAAAGAAAGTCTGTTGAGCATTTTCTTGATTAATGATTGGTGTAGAGGGCTCAGCCCACTGTGGGTAGCACCAACCCTGGGCGTCGGCCTTGAGTGGGATAAGGAAGCAGGCTGGGAAGCTCATGAGAAGCGAGCCAGTAAGCAGCATGCCTCACTAGCCTCTGTTACAGCGCCTGCCTCCAGGTTTCTGCCTTCAGATCCTGTCCCGACTCCCTTTCATGATAGACTACAACTGTAAATGGAAATAAACTCATTTCCTCCCCAAGTTGCTTTTGGCTGTAGTGTTTTATCACAGCAATAAAAACCCTAAGAAACATGCCTGCACTATAAGCACTCTGTCTGACTCATTGAGCCATAGCCCAACCCTCAGTTTTTTCTTAAACTACATTATTACCATTTTAGTTAGCCCATAAGATGAATTAGAAAGACAGGCTATCTAAATTTCTGTTTTGAAATATAAGGAGGGTCCTAATTCTTTTTAAAATCACCACCATTTAAAAAAAAGATAAAATACATTTTTATTCTAGTTGTGTGTTCTTACCTTAAGCCAGCCAGAATCAGTTGTTTGGGGAATGGGACTGGTAATAGACATGGAAGAAATATTGAGCCCAAGGATAGTACTAATTTTCCCTAGTACGACAGCTTGCCCAAGAGAGTCAGTAATTTCCCGGAGCTCAGATAACTGCATTTGACCTATGAGGAAAAAGCATTAGGTCATTTGGATTGCAAGACTATAGAGAACATGAGAAAAAAATTTGTCTTCAGTTTTGTTTGTATTCTTCATCACATTATAGACTACTAATACTTTAGTACCTGAAAAGAATAGATAGTCATATTAATAAACTAGAGGGAATGAAGAAGTCAAGAGAAAGTTGTAAAATAGAATTTAAGGAAGAAATAAGAAACAAAGGCAGAATGGACAGGACACTCTCACAGTTGAGTGGAGAGTGGGGACTGATTTTCACATGAACTCCGGTGCCCCATATTTGACCACGTCCCTTGGGTAGGGAGGCCTGGTGGCACTCAGAGGAAGGATAGCAGGCTACCAAGAAGAGACTGGATACCCTGTGAGCATATACAGGGGGAGGAGGTCCCCCTCAGTCACAGTCATAGGGGAGGGGAGTAGGGGGAAAGCAGGAGGGAGGGAGGAATGGGAGGATACAAGGGATGGGATAACAATTGAGATGTAATATGAATAAATTAATAAAATATTAAATACTGAAAAAAAAAGAAACAAAGGTAGAGAAACACACACACACACACACACACACACACACACACACACACACACACAAAACTGAAAGTACAATGAGAGAATGTGCCTCGTGGTTTAAACTTCCCATATCACTCTTTGTCAGAAGTGAAGCATTGGCAGCCTTTTCTGTCACCACACATTACTTTTCCAGAAGAGAATATGTTTAGAACTGAAGTCTAAGAAGCACTCACCCACTAATAACTTGCTAAAGCTATCAGGTTTCTAACAACCCGTTACCTTCTTTGGACATCTGGTAATTTCGGAGGTTGTTTTTCAGATTGTGTGCACTTTCCATCCCCTCTTCCCCTCATGGCAGACCTGGGGTTTCCTCTTAACTCTACCACCCCCACAGGGATTCCTGCTTTATGAACTGGCACTTCCATATTTCTTTTGACAGAGTCTGACACTTTTCCTTGATTTCTTCTCCACTTCTCTACCATATCATATTTAATCATATATAAATTTTCAACTCTTTGTCCTTACTGTCAAAAAAAATCCAAGCTAAAATTAGTGGTTACTAAAATAGATCTGAAGCTGGCTTGCCACTTTCTACTTTATTCTGCACACTGCAGTCAGAGTGATTTGTAGAAAACCACTGTAGCCAGGATGCTCTTAAGATCTTCCAACTTATAAGATCTGTCACCTTCCACATCCCAAGTAATTCCTTCAGGACTCAAATCACTGAAGGATAAACTAGAGAGCTTGACACGCTCTGCAGCATTGGCCAATAAGCCTACATGATGTATTGGAAGCCACACCCAGAATTTTCAGGTCAGTTTGGAAGCTTGCTAGTAGGACTCGAACTCCGGGAGAATGGCTAAATCTTACAGACTCCTCCATATCTCCTGATTCCTTCCAGATATCTTCTCCAAGAAAAATCTCCTGAATGTGAGTGTTTCTATGGTTTACAC
This sequence comes from Acomys percivali, assembly GCA_907169655.1. Taxonomy (NCBI): domain Eukaryota; kingdom Metazoa; phylum Chordata; class Mammalia; order Rodentia; family Muridae; genus Acomys; species Acomys percivali. The sequence continues at coordinate 74,023,282 of OU015748.1, read as the reverse complement.
TAGAAGCACCAAGGTGTGTCATCCCAGTCCCTTGCTATTTTATGCTCACAGGGTCTCAGCACAGTGGCAGGTCCAATCACTGCGGTACTGCTAATGGCTTCTTCCATTATCTGAGATGCTGACTGCTATCTCATTACTGAAGGCCTTATCGTGAAAGGTTCTTATTCCTGACCCGAGAATTCTGCCAACACAGAGGTCTCCTCAGCACTTATGCTTTCTCTTCCCAGGGTGCCTGCCACTGTGTGAGTGCCATATGACTGTGTATAGGCTGGCTACCCTGATGTTATATGAAAGCTGTATGACTCTGTGTGCATCTTTCTCTTTGCGTCTCCATGTTTTTGTGTGAGTCATCCATTCCAGGCCAAGTCGTCGGGCTTTTCTTGAGACTTGAGACTCTACCGCCATCTGTGCTTTGAAAATACACCATTAGCTTGCTTCCCCCCTATGTTCCTATGCTCTGTGATCTGATCCTTGTATCTTGTATTTTTCAGGGTTTATCTAACAGTGCTACAAGAGGGTGAATAATTTGCTTGTGTATCATAGCTCTACCGCAACTCCTAGATTTAATCCACAGGTTAAGTCACATTGAGACTGGAGCACTGATCATATAACTCAAAGGAAGTACCGAGCTCAAGACAGGAAGTCAGCTGTGACTCCCAGCAGATAGTGCATAGAATTCACTGCTGCAGCATAAGCCTACACTTTCTTTGTTCTTCTAAGCAACAGAGTTCCATTGACAACTTCCTCTTCTAATTGGCTATTTGAACCTATTTTCACCCTTTATCACTCATCTACGAAGTCACTTCCTATTAAATTGGATCCTTTTCTTTAGTTTACTAACGTGCAATTCCTTCATAATTTCTCAACAAGTTATTATGATAAGAGTATATCAGTAAAATGGTTTGTAGGCCCTTAGGGTTCAAGACATAGAGGTAGTAGGAGTTCCTGAACCTGGCTAAACAGGTCACGGCAGGTTTATTTATGGCTTTAGACTTGACAGTGACATTCCTTTATCTCAAATGACATCCATACCTGTGGTGGAATTGCTTAAGAATTGGGTGGGAGCAGCCCCAATCTCAAATTCCATCACGCGCCCCGTGGTTCTCTTCCTCCGAAGACTCCCTCCTATTGTTCTGCTGACCCGGATTTTGTCACTTGGTATTTTTAGGAACAAGGCAAGATTTCTAACCAGACTGTGTGAGCTAAAAAACTCATCTTGTGTCACAGCAGGCAGGTGGAATGACACAAAGATGACTGAGGTGCTGTGGACCTCCACAGGTGTAGATCCTTTAAGCAAAATGTACAGCATCTGGAAGGTTCTATCAAAGTAGTTTTCACCCTGGATAGTGGAACCCAACTTGGGAAGGACTTGCTCTGTGAAGGAAAAAGGCCAAAATAGCTCATTTAAATATATTTCTATTGGCGTAATAGCCACACAGTATTTAACATTTGTTTGAAATATAAAAAAGTTCAATGTCATCATTGTCATAATGAAACATATATTAAAAACAAAATACTTATAGAAATAACTTGCAATGTTATAGTCTTTTAAATAATGCCACTAATAGTCATCATATATAAAATTTATTTCTAAAAACGATTAGCTATACTCACAATATAAATGAGAAACCAAACTAGCTGTAAGCCTGGGAACTTATCCTGTATATTCTGAGTTTTAAAGACATAGGTGAAGGAATTTGGTAATTTAAAAGTACAAATTTAATGGCCTCCTCTCCAGACTGCTGTGTGGAAGCCTTCCTTCGCTGGTGCTATTTGTAAGCAGAGCTCCTTGGAGGAAAAATGTACTTACACGAGGCTGAGAGCGAAGACTTCATTTTAGAACTGGGACTTTTAAAGAAAAGAGACCACTGGGAGGGAAGGAGGAATGGGAGGATACAAGGGATGGGCTAACAATTGAGATGTAATAGGAATAAATTAATAAAATATTAAAAAAAAGAAAAGAGACCAGAGAGCTTTCATGCAGAGCGAGAGCACAGCAAGAAAGAAGCCTCTGCAGTTCAACAAAAAGTCTCTGGTCAGAATCTAACCATGGGCTCCTTCCAGAACTGTGCGAAAAAATAAAAACGCCAGCATGGGGCCTCATGCCTTTAACCCTAGCACTTGGGAGGCAGAGACAGGCAATCTCTGAATTCAAGGCAAGCCTGGCATGCAAGGCAAGTTCCAGGACAGCCAAGGCCACGCAGAGAAACCCTGTCAATAATGAATGAATGAGTGAGTCGATGGTTTGTGCTGTTAAAGCAAAAAGAAAATAACATGTACTGTTTAAGTCTGAGGGGCTTGTTATAGTAGTCTGAGGAGACTTGCAAATGACATCACCTCCCCTACCTCCCTTCACTCCGCTGTTTGTGACTTTCGGGTAAGTTAACAATGACTAACATATAAGGGACAGAGAGCCCAGTGTCAGACATGTGAGGATGTCTCTGGGAATTTTAGATATTTTATTACTAGTTAAAACAAGACTTGTTTTATAAATGGAAAAGAGTATTGGTCACTCATCCATACTTTCAGGTCTAACTTATGTTTTGCTGTTAGCGTTTCTGCAATGGTGTGCCCAGATCACGGAGCACACAGATCACTGAGCCAGGTGCACTCAGGGAACACAGTGTCGGCTGAATAAAAAGCCCTAAATGAACAGGGATAACTCTTGGTTTATAAATATCACTATGTAGATAAATGTAGCCCTTTTAATTTATTATATTTAAATCAAGTTTATTGTGTCATATTTAATTAATAATGCTGATATTATATGAGCTTTCTTAATACTTACTATATCTAGAATTAATTAAGGCATTGGCCTCTCTATACAACAGAGGGGAAATAAAACAGAGGGGAAGTAAAAAAAAAATCTGACCTAAATCTCTTTTGAACATACGAATAGGTAAGCTCCATACACAGAGAAGGAAAACTTGGTCAGGAAGAATAAGCAGAGCTAGGGAGGTCCAGATTCCCACCAGCAGTGAGTGTTCAATGCACTTAGGAAGAATCACATCCTAGTTCTTGTTGAGTGGGGCTAAAAACTTACTTTCTTCTTTTTCAACCAATATCAAAAGAAATAATGTAAAAATGAAACATTGCAAAGAATGTTTACAAGTTACCAGCTATGTACACTGTCCTGAAGAAATACCTGCGTCCAGATGCCTGTGAAGTTCACAGTGTTTCTTCTGGGCATTCCAAGCTGTATTTTTGGGACAGACCAAGGAATTGTTCACATAGACATCCAAACGCTGAAGTGTGGAAAAAAAAACCCCTACTAGAACCGCCTGTTAAAAACAAACATTTTTGTGTTTTTATTAGAGCAATAAGACAGAATATTTAGCATGTGTTCCAACTATGTACACCTTTTATAAAATACTGAAACCAAGTTTTTGTGAACTTAGGGCAAATATAGGACAAAAATTAAACATCTGCTTGCATTTAACCATTCATGCAGATATGACAAATTAGCCCCCAAGTGACAAGTTGCACTAGAAGAGTGTAACGTAAGTAAGAAATTATTACAGGAGCAACACACTAGGCTGAAGAAAGGGTCCCTTTCAAAGACAATAAAGTACAAAGGAGACTTTTGAATCCAGGGGCTGGGAGATACTTAGCAGCATTCTGCTTTACAGATACACAAAATTAAATTTGCAGTGTTGAAAATGCATAAAACTTCAGTAGGAAGACTCCTAAAAATCAGTCGAAACATGGGAGATTCCCACGGGGTCTCGCAGGTCTCTCTGAAGGCTTTGATTCACATGGATGAGTGTGGGGATAATGCAAGGCAGAGGCAGGACCCGATCAATCTGGCCTTTGCTGGAGGAGAATCCTATCCCTTCCTCCCCGGCTGAGGCGAGAGCAGACCACTGGCCGGCAAAGGTAGACGCAGGTAAAACAAACTGCCCTGAGTGGCAGGAAGAGGTCCTCTGACTCTGGATGTTTGACAGCTCGGCAGGATTGGTGGTTAGATTGGGTAAGGAATGTAACAGAGTGAGAGGTAAAAAAACAAAACAAAACAAAACAAAACAAAAACAAAAAAACAACTTCTCCTGCCCATGTTTTATCTTGAGCAATTGAAGGGTGGACTGTCACCTGGGAAGGATGTCTTCCACTGCCCCTGAGCTCCTAGCTTCACCAGCTCAAAGGTTTTCCTGTGCCTAACATTCTAGGACTTTGAAGTCTCCTCTCTGCAGCAAAGAAAGTCCAAATTATGGGACTACTGTGTGCAACACTATACTTTCTGCCACTGAGAGTCTGAATAAATGTAACGCTCCCAGCTGGGTTCCACCTACAGCAAAGATTTGACACTATCAAAGATATTTAAAATCACAGGCTGAAAACACTGCAATAAATTCCTCTGGCGTGTCTATGCCTAATAGCAACATGTAAGGATAAGAAAGTGAAGCTATCACGTTAAGCATGCCATGATTTTAATATAAAGCCTCAGACTTGCCTGCCAGTCACACTGTTGTAGAGACCACTGTCAGCCCTCATACACTGAGTACTGGCATCAGTATGCATTGGGAGGAAGTGCTGGCACATGCTTGCTCTTTTGTTGGGGACGGGCTACATGGCCAATGTTCAGCCATCTTGTCAGAACCTAGGTTCCTATTTCTCCAGAAGTCTGCCGTTCACCAGAAACTAGCTGACCTTTTCGTAGGTCGGCAGTTAGACACCTGTTGTGCTTTATTGTGGGGGCTGGTCATTCTAAGACCCCCGAGCTACTCCTTTTCTGGTGGGACTACTGATAAGGTCAGATTAAAGGCCAGCTGCCTGTGAGCAGAAGTTCTGGGAGCTTTTTCCTGACTAACCAGATCCTTCATGACTTTCCTGGAATTTCTCTCCTGCAATTAGCAGCTGTAAAGGTAGATACCTACCTGCTGGAGCATTCCAGAGTTAGGTATCCATAGCAACCCTTGCTTACGCAAATACCCATGCCTCTGTGCCTATATAAACTCTGTGAAAATTTTCAATAAATGGGGTTTGATCAGAATGCAGACTTGTCCCCTTCTTCGTGTCTAGTGTTCTGTCTCTATACAGGAAAAATTTCCTCCCGAGCGTTAGTCGAACCCTGGCGGGCCGGGGCACTCTTTCACACAGAGAAAACCTCTCCAGATCAGTACCACCCTCACTACTACACACCAACTGATCTTCGTAAGTGAGCCAGAAGGACGACAATCTTAGAGAAGGCAGGAATGACAGTCAGTCGCTAGCAATACGAACAACCTTTCAGGTACTGTTTTGATCTAGGCTCACCTTGTTATGTTCAACATTAAGCAACATCAGCCGAAGATTCTGAGGACTGGTCCCAGTGAAGTAAACCTCGTACGTTTTGTTCAGAGCCACGATGCCATGGAACAGGGACAGTCTTCTTTGGCATGTATACCCTACACACCAGCCATGGTCCTGTGGGCCTAAATCCACACATAATTTAAGTCCATGTTCCTATTTGAAGAATGTTTGTTTTTTTTTCTCCCACAAAATATGAAGAATCATTATATTGAAAGAAAATGGCTAAGGTTTAGTTCAGATATAAGCTCGGCATGTAAACCTATCATTCTAAGCTGGCTATCAAACTTTGACTTAAAATGGAAAGCAGAGAAGCAACTTGCTTCTGTTACCCTTTCTTTCATACTGATTTGGGCTAAAGGGATAATAATTTGTTACCTAAGATTTGTTTTATTGATTCATATTTGTCACTAACGCAGTATGTTCAAGATCCACCAGTTTTCTGAAGTTGTTTCTAGGCAAAGCACAATAGCACACTTGTTAAGATGGAGCCTACCAACAAAGAATGGACATCTGTATTCCCGAACAAGACTGGTCAATGGTTTTGGTCATTGCCCATTTGCTTATTAGCCAATCCATAAATTCCGCAACACATTTGACTTGAGGGAGCTGCGGGGATTGAACCTAAGGGCTCATGTGTGCTAGGCACAAACCTTCCCTCTGAACTGCTTCCTTAACCCTTTATATAGGTTTTACTTTGAGGCAGAATTTCACTAAGCTGTCCACTGTATCCTTGCACTCGCTCTGCAACCAGACACTCATTGGGCCTGCCTCATAAGGGCCAGCTAGCAGGCTTGTTTGAGCCAAGCCTTTATTCTTTATTTTTTTAAATAGTAATAGTAACAGCAAATTTTTGTTAGGCAGTTGCATAGGCACCTCTGGAGAGTTAATGTGATTAATGAGCTAAAGCCACTTGAATGCACTCTATCTTCAAGTAGATACTCAAAATATCTGAGACATAGCAGATAGCTTTTTTTTTCTTGAGTCTAGCCATGTTCAGAATCAGTACAGCATGGCTTTCTATTTCACAGCAAATTTCTCTATTTTATTTCAATAAAAACAATGTGAGATCTGACTGACAAGATTCTCCTGAGGGATTTCCTCACTACGCTCGCTGAAATGTTGGGCTCGCTTAGAACCTTATTAATATTCATACCCGGATTTCAATCAAATTTTAAATCAATATAAACTTCTAAATATCAAGGAGAATATAACCTTATCCCTTAGCACACAAACCATAAATCCTACTTTAAAAATATCTTCTATGGATGTTTTAAAAACAACCATACATAAATATCTGTGTATAAAATAAAAAATTTAAAGCCGAAAGGCCATATATTAAAAATAAAATTTGGCATTAAGATTTGAAAGGAGAGCCGGGCGTGATGGGGCACACCTTTAATCCTAGCACTTGGGAGGCAGAGGCAGGCAAATCAATATGAGTTCAAGGCCAGCCTGGTCTACAAAGAGAGTCCAGGACAGCCAAGGCTACACAGAAAAACACTGTCTAGAAAAACAAAACAACAAAACAAAAAAGATTTGAAAGGAAATTTTAGTGGTATTGAGTAACTTTTATTGTGAGTAGTTTTTCTCCATTATTTTACACAATTTCACAACACCTTCGTGATTTTCCCCCCCAGCAGTATCATCTACTTAACAATTTAAAAAATGGATCGATACTATTGACTTATTTATAAGAGAAACAATGTGTCACTGTGGTGAATGGAAAACTCATATCCTTTCAGAAGAGGTAAGTGTAAAAACAAATATAATGACATCTCTCCATCACAAAAACAGAACAATTTGAAAACTTCTCTTTCACTTTTCTTGCCATCATTATTCACTGAGTTCTCTGAAATTATCCCTCAGAGCCTCTGCTTTGCAAACCTAAAAGGCAGTATTTGACCTTGATCCCTGGCTATAGAAACTAAGTGACGAAAGCCAGACAATCATGGAACTTTCAAATTTCTCTATTTAGTACATTTGATCTCTCCACAGGTTTTGTAAAAGCAGATTTTGTGAGAGAATGGTCATTTGGCTGACTGTTTCTGACACCATGTTATGGCCCAGCAGCGCATGGGAAGCTGTGTGGTCCAGGGTCTGTGCCTCTTAAGTGCTAAGCTTGCTGAGAGAGTAACATTGAACCCTAGCACTGTTTCGAGGATGTACAATGAATCCCTGTCCTGTGCCTTTGGTACCTTTTAGAAATTAATCTTAATAATTGAAAAATTCTTGGTCTCCAAAGTCAATCTGAATCTCTATGGAACCCATTTCCTCCTATTTTTATTCAAGCTATCGAGGACCAGAATAGGAGAAACCTAGACTCAGGACCTTTATTCTCAGAAGTCAGAGAAGCAAGCTCTGTGTTTATGTTATACAAAACAAAACAAACAACAGCAACAAAACCCATTAGCTGCAAAGCAGGTCCAAAGATTTATAGAATAAAGATCAGAGGATCACAATACCCTTTTTAAGTATTCTGAAAGTCACATTATCAAGCACTCTTATACTTTATATAAGGCAAAGGATATTTTTGAACATGTTTAGGCCAATCTTTTTCTTCAAAAATATTATGCATCCTTATCAATAAAAGAGTGACAATCATTATAGGAATACATTTCCCATTCATTTCTACTGTCTTTGGCTCTTTCTTCTTCACCTCTTCTTCCTTTTCCTTCAAATATTCAATATGAAGTAAATGTCCTGGCTTTTTTGAATGGGGAACTGATAAAAAGTCAACTCTCACCTTTCCACGTAGATAATTCTTAGATATGGAAAGCAAAGAAGTCTTTATATTTGTATGTAAATAATTTTGCAGACTGTTCTATGCATAGAATAAATGCTTTGACTAACTCAGGTTCATTTACACCGAGCACTTACCATTAATGAGATCAACATAGCCATTGCTCATGAGAGCCACTGGGGAAAGTCTTCGCGTCTCTGAGTCAGAATCCAGGCTCTCTATAACCATCATGGCGTACTCCATTCCAGAACATTGATAGCTCTGCCACTCTGGGATGTATTTGCAGGTGGCATCTCTAATAATGCCTAGAAACACGCATATTCATAGTTTAGAAATGACAGGAAATCTCCGCAAGATTTCTGCCTATTATCTTTACCATGTATATAAGGTCAATAAGTGGGACCTACAAGTTATTGGTTCAACACTCAATTCTTGGGAAAAAAAAAGCATTTTGTTTCATAAGCTTGAGGTTTAATAATAGAGTAAGATCCACCAACCTTTATAAGGTGCTTTCTCAGTGACAGGAATTCTGCTTCCATTCAAGAACGTGAGCATTGCCTTCGGAATTCTGTGGTCTCCAATTCCCAGCTGCCTGTTTCCGTCCCACTCATATTCTGCCTGCGGGATCACTGACCCAGAATTCCCCAGAAAGGAACCATCCAGGTCTCTAAGGAAAGACTTTCTTTTCGCATCACAAACCATGTCCACACAATCAGACGGGTTCACTTTACTGTGGAGAGAAGCCAAAATAAATGACTGAGGCCAGTGATTGAGTCTTATTTCAAAAAGAATTTCTAGGGGAACAAAGTAACCTACATAGTTAGCATTGCAATGAAGAGGATTTTTTTCATGGTGTTTATTTAGATCTCTATTATGGAGTTATTAGCATTTCAGAATGATAAGTTGTACATGTGGGATATATGCTTAGAACTCTGTGTTGGAGTTCCATATTTTGTATAATAATAGGCTTGATTTTTGAGTGTTTTTCACAATATGCTAACATTTCTCTATGCAGCAGATTACCCTGTTGTAACAGGAAAGGAATCTCTATGTTGGCCAGGTAGTCTTTGTTAATTTTTTTTTAAAGATTTATTTATTATTTATGCAGTATTCTGCCTCCATGCCAGAAGAGGGCACCACATCTCATTATAGATGGTTGTTAGCCACCATGTGGTTGGTGGGAATTGAGCTCAGGACCTTTGGAAGAACAGACAGTGCTCTTAACCTCTGAGCCATCTCTCCAGCCCTTTTTTTAAATGTTCTTAATCTTCATTGTCTCTACAAATGATAAACTACTACTTACCATAAAATAATATAAATATTTAACAATAGTTGCCTATTTTACCTCCTACCTGTTGTCTTAGACTCTTTGCCGGTTGAAGCCTGCTATGAATTGTTATAGCCTCTTGTTTATGTATGCACAGATAAAGTTGGATTGTGATCCTTCTGTTATATACTGGTAACAATTCTTTAAGTAAAATATCTTAAATGTCTCACACAGTTCAACCTAAAATGATATATTGGCTTCGTTTTCAGTTACCTGCACAGTTACTTGATTGTCCGCAGATATAATAATGAAAGGCTGCTCCGTATTGCACATATAGGTCATATACTGTATACTTAGGGTTGATATGATGTATACAGTGAAGAACTATGTTTCATGTCAGAGTCCTAGCAACAATGTAGTAGTGGAAAGCTTGGTTCTGTCATGTGAAACATAGTATGTCTCTTTCCATAATACAAATGCTTGAGAGAAATTTAATAAATATTTTAGTACTTCATGTGTTCTTTATATATTCAAGTAAGTATAGGGAGCTTTTGTAAACAAATCTGTAATGGAAGTGCTGAGAGACCCTCAAACTGTGTGGCTGTGGGCTCTGTCTTCATTCAGGTGTCCAGGAGCCTCAAAAGTAGATTTCTGTGTGAGTTGTCAAAGGGTGACTTTCAAGATGGAGGTGGAGAAGCAATGTAGAGCACGCCTGACTGTCCTCTTCAGACAAGCTTCATTCTGATCCTATGAAGTGTCTTGGAAAGTGAATTGCATTGCAGAGATGTTGCTACCTCAGGATGAGTTAGGGTGGGGCAGCCTTATTCGTCAGAATCAGTGAGTAATTTCCCTAGGATGCAAGGGTGATGATAACAGTTTTTAATGCAGGGATTTCTGTAACCACAAATGTAAAAAAGGGTGCCCTTGTTTGTTAATCACCAGCATTTATAGATTTTGAAGGCAGAGTGCACTGTTTGGCAAGGGAGACCTGGAGTTTACCAACACTATCTGCTAGAAATAAAACTAAAAGAAATGGTAACTAAAATCACAGTACAATAGTCACGACCTAGACTTTAAAACTATACATGAATAAATAGAAATAAAATTATGCACGACATTAAAATTAGACATGAAACCTGAAGACTTCAATGACCACTAGATTAGAACATGTTAATTTTAAAATGGGAAGTGGCTATGTTGAATAAACTACCATGGTTCAATATTAATTAAACAAATAAATGTTGGGCTGTCATCAGCATCAAATTGTATGAAGTCAAGCTACTTATGGAACATTCTCTCTCAGGGCAAGGGATGCCTATCCAGCTACAGAGCATTGTTCCTTTTAGTCTCCATAAGCTGGCCAAGTACTTCTGACAGAAAATTTCTTTTCTCAAATGTTGTCTTACACCTAAATTCCTGTTCTATATGTTATACAAAAAATCAGGAGTTGACTAGATTATTCTATGATGTCAAATCTATGGAATCATTTTCTAGAGATGTCTTGACATTATATCATCAGAAAAATTTAAGTTCCAAGTTTCTATATAATTATAATCTTCGTGATTAGAGTAACTGATGTGTAGTTCCCAAGCACTATTTCAGAAGGCCCGTGATAAACAACAGGTAACAAAACATAATAAAAAGAAATGATACAGAGATGTCTCTTATCCCTTTACGATGACTGATGGACAAACAGTAACATGGAGCGCAGATGAAACCTGCATCTCTGTGTTTCCATTTAACAATGATGTCACTGATGCTGATTTAACAATGATGTCACTGATGCTGCATGAAACATAATGTGAGAACACATACAGTAAAGCTCAGTTTTGAAAACAACTGAACATGCTTAAAGTCTCAATATACATCAATGCTACTGGTTTCTAGATGTATCAGTTATTTTAATGTAGTAACCTTTTCAAATGTTTAACAGGGGACATAGAGCAGACAGTTAATAAGGAAAATAATGAGGTTTCATAATTCATAATGATACCTTATGTCAGGTCTATGTATAAACACTTTGGATTGCTCAATAGTATCGACCAGCTGTACATTCTTCACATGGATTGGATGCTGTAAATCTTCATTTAAAGGATTAGTAATGAATATCACATTAGTTTCTCCTGAACAAACATCCTTAAATCCAACAAACGTTGAACCTAAAACATAAATAGTAGAAAAATAATAATCCTTCCTACAGAAAGATTTAAGACTGGAATTATATTGCCCAGCACTGCCTTGAACATGGAGTCCTGGCTTGGTATGGCAAAAGCACCTTCCAGAATTTATGGCGGATGGCAACTCAGTACCTGGGCAATCCTCTCCCACACTTTCTCTCAATTTGGCAGTGACACTTTGCTTATATAATAGGACGGTATTAATTGTGCCATTAGAAGACATCTGGAGAATGCTTTCATATCAGGGCTAGAAGTCTTGATGCTTCTTGGAACTTCATAATGTTCAATGTTTAAGTAAGCCTAGGATGCACATGGCTCAGTCATTCCCAGCACCAAAGCTAGTGGCCAGCAATAGTACATAGCAATCACAATCTATAGCAGGAAGTAAGGCTACTTCTAACTAGACAGCCTGGATATATCCTATAAACTATTAGACATGCAATGAAAAAGTCCAGGCGACAATTGCTAAAGAATGGCTTGGCTTAAGAAAATCCCAATTGCAAACTCACTGATAGTGAGCTAATTGATTGTTTTAAGCTCTAAGTTTTCAGGCTAATTTTTATAGAACAAGAATTAACTGATACATTGTTTTTATTTTGGCCTCTTTGTATATACTATGTGCCCCATGAATTAAATAAGACAGTTTTATTTATTTATCATACTTAAAATCCAATAATTCAAAGGTGTATGCATAAGGTTATTGTGTAGCTTAAATTCTGGTTTCAGTCTAAATGTTGTGTAAACTCTGCTTCCCAATTATCACCCTGATATGTCAACAAAGCAATTACAGCCAATAGGTGAGCAGGGGAGAGAATAGGGCTGGACTTCTGCTAGCCAGGGGAGGAGGAGTTAGAAGAAGAAGCAGGGGACTCATCCATGGGCAGAGGTCCAAGGAAGATCAGGAGGAAGGAGCTGGAGCCGAAGCAAGCTACAAAGTGCAAGAATCACTGGGATGTTTGCTGGGAGTGAGACAAAAATAGCATAGAAGGTTAAGAACAGACTTAAACTGCTCAGATTGTGTTGTGAAGCCTTGTGTTACAAAAAGAGTCTCAAATATTTGTGTGATAGCTGGGTTAAGAAATAAGCTAGGAGAAACAAAGACAGTTTTATAAAAATAACTTCAACAAAAGGCCATTTCCAAAATTCTTAAATGTTTTCTACTACCATTATTAAATATATTTTTCTTAAGCAATTATTTGCATGAATAATAACAGATGTACAGAAATTAAATGCAATGGCAGGTGCTATTTGTATCTTTCCTAGATCTTTATTAGACTAGTGAGGCCAACTCTAGCTCCTCCTGTAAGTGTGGACTGAAAACCATTTACAGCTTTATCATTTCTAAAAAAATGTCTCCTGATCATATATGGCCTCACTTGCCTTAAAAATTAGATACTCCTCATCACTGCTGATCCAGGTATAGCCAGGCCTGACCAAAAGGAGATAGGAAAAACCCCTAGGAAAAGTATGAGGTGAAGTTTGGCTGCCACAGCTCTCTGAATATTCAGGTGAAAGCCACACTACAGCAAACCCAAATCCTCACGTAGTTCCTTCCTCTGTCCTAGTTTTTCCTCTTCTATGCCCTTTCTCCTGAAAGCACACTTTCAACAAACCAGTTTGCAAAAATTTCACTTCTTATTCTACTTATAGGGAGCCTGATCTAAATGGTGGGCACAGGAAGTGGCCCTGAGATATATTGTGATAAACTAATGAATTTGGATGACTTCTGTGGGTGGCGAAGTATTGTTGTCTATAATACATTATTATAGTGATCTGGGAAAGAAGTGCACATATGGACTTACAGGCAGTGTGAAATGACTTAACTGGTTGGTTAGGGGGCCTAGAAGCAACAGAAAGAGCCTTTTGCTATTTGTGCAAATTAATATTCAATCACTATGCCAATGCTTTTCTGTCATCCTAGAAGAAATGTTAAATATCATTCTTCAATATGTGACAACTAGGGGTCTATGAAAATGGCTTTGTGGGTAAAAGTGGTTGGTCTACAAGTATGAAGACCTCAGTTTGAATTCTTACGAGCCACGCAAATGGCCAAGCATGGCTTGAGGGGGTCAGAGATGAGTGGGTTGTGAACCTCTTAGGCAGCCAGCTCAGCCAAAGCAATGGGCTTTCTTATCTCAAGGAAATAACACAGTGAATGATAGAGGATGAGAAACATCCTGCTCTGGCCTTCACATGTGCCCTCATGCATACCCACATATTAATGCACATTCACCTTACACATATACAAAACACACATGCACATATTAATTTCACTAAGGAGCCACCCTTGAAATTGATTTTGAAATGTGATTTCTTTTACTGTCATGCTAAAACATGTTTAGCAGACTACTATAGAAATCACTTTGAATACATCCCTGACTATGTAGCATTAAATTGATCAAGAGGTGCTTCACATATTTATATAAAATTAAGTAGCTTTGTGAAAGACTATATTTAAACTTGCCTGAGACATCCATAAGGCCACTGATAGCGTTGTAGCTCATGATCCCAGCATGGGGCTTTCGAGGGGCCATGTTATGAGTTGAAGCAAATGTCGGCCAACAAATCCCACTTCTCCCACCTTTCAGTAAAAAGAAATAAATTAACAGAAATTGCATATGTACATATATTAAAACCAACAACAAAATTCCAAATTTTTACCTGATGGGGGTCTCGAGCTTCGATGTGCAGAGGTAAGTTCCACATCAGGACTGTCATTAGTTAAGACATCAGAGCAGTTAAACTCAGGGCTACTTCCAACAATTAATGAGTTCTATCAAAATTAGCCAATTAAGACAGTATTAGTACTCACTCTTCCTAAAAGAAAACACAATACTGAACTGTATGGTAACAACAACAACAACAACAACAACAACAACAACAACAACAACAACAA
>OU015748.1:73950340-74008903 GCA_907169655.1 Acomys percivali | reverse complement strand
AACAACAACAACAACAACAACAACAACAACAACAACAACAACAACAACACAAAACTAAAAATATCAGAGTGGATTGTTTATCAAACAAAGATCAAAGAAGAACAAGTTGAGACTGACGACGCCAACAGGATTGAGATTCAGACGAAAACAGGAAGGTGACTGTGCGAATGATTATATCAAATGAAACGTTCTATTTCTGGGATGATGGAAGTACAGACCTTTCCAGCAATATAAGAAACACAAAGTGATAACCACTGAGATGTAATCTGAATAAATAAATTAAATAAATAAATAAAAGAAACACAAAGTGGAGGAGTGTTATTAACATCTCTGCTGGTTCTGAAAAGCCTCGGCGGAGAGGATGAAATTGCGGTGAACTGCCACAAATTCCTTCAAGAAGAAGAGGAGAGATGGGAAGGCAGAGGGGTAGGCAGAAAGGGCATCTGCAGGAGACACCGAGGACATCATTCTCATCAGAAACTTAAGAACTTCACGTCCCCGTGTTACTCTTCCTTCTTACTGATTTCTTACCTTAATTTTTACTGTTTTACTGGAAATTTTGTGAGACACGGAGGGTGGCAAGTAGATCATTGAAAAAATGGCCATCCCGTTGTTCACCAGGGTCACATTACGGATGTGCACGCTCTCTGTGGTCTGTAAGACAAGCTGCAGTTTATATAGTGCTAAGAATGAGTGTAAGAGAAAACAAGCCACCGCTGTCCTCAATAATATTTACCTGAAAATAAATCCCATAATCCCAGCAGCTCCAAATGGTAAATCCTTGTATCAGGGAACAGCCAGGAAGCCCATCCTGGTTCATGTAGATGCCATACAAACCCCCATGGGCTTCATTGTTAAACCAGTTTTCCATGGGATTAGCCTGGCCTTGGAAGACAATATGAAACCAAAGACAACATTACAAGGGATGCTTTATAGTTTGAATCATCATTATTGGTTAAATATACTATTATATATATGTATATTTTACAATGTAAAAATTTTAATGTGATGACGACTTAATGGAGCTGTTATTCATGGTTCATTTTCTTGGCATTACTTTTGTCTAATTTTCCTTTTATTACCCAGAATAATTATGCATTCACTTGCAAATTGTATAACAACTTATAGTATGAACTTCCATAATTACTGCATCAATTTAATACAAGCATGGGTTTTATTTGAAAGAGCATGGTGTCTAGATCAAAACAAGTGTAAGCTTGAAATACGACTTGCATATGTAAAAATTCATCTCCATCCACATCTCTTTGCTACTGCCCTTTTCTGCAGACACCATTTTCAAGAGTAGCTTTCTTAAAAGGCAATTATTGAACACCTGATTCAAAATAACACTTCAGTCCACTCCATTGCAAATAGATTTTTACCATGGCCAAATTCAGAGATAGAGTTCACTAAATGTATTTTGGGTTAATGTGTTTTGGGTTGACCTTACAAAAGCTGTTTAATGTCTTGGAACCCCAGTTTCCATGTATGTAAACAGTTTTAATCTCTAATTCAGTGTTAATCTTAAAATCAAATCAAACAAACCAAAACAAGGTAGCTTACAAATTCTCTCAATAACATAAACGCTATACTTATTACTGATATGGAAGAAGATTTTAGTGCAAGTCTTGCTCAAGTCAAAATTGGATCAATGATCCAAATTCACTGAAAAAAAAAAAAAAAAACTATATTCACCAAGCAGCATCCTTCCTAAATTGTGCTAAGATGCTGGCTCACTAAGCTCCAATGATACCTGATTCCTCCTATCTTCCATTCACTTTCCCTTTTCCTAGTCTTTTGAGTTTTGTCTTCTATTTCTGGCCTTGGCTTGAGTTTGTTTCCCCGGAAGAATGTGCTCACATTCATTGTTCCTGCATAGTGACGGCCCTTGGAAGAGACAGCCCCATCTCTGGACCCAAGTAGGCCACTGTGCCCTTGCTGGAACTTCAGGCCATTTCTGGGATGAACTGGATAAAATGACAAGTTTTGCAGGAACTTAAACACCCTTTTTCTCCTTGATGTTTTATATTTCCATTGCTACAAATAAAACCTTTTTTTTACGTTTTGAAGATTCCTGGTTTTGTTTCATTCATCGGAATAATTTGTTTTGCTTTATGTAAGTGGGTGTTTTCCCTGAATGTGTGTGCCTGGTGTCCACAGAAGCCAGAAGAAGGTATCAGATCCCCTGGAAGTGGAGTTACAGACAGCTGTGAGCTGCCATGTGGGGTGCTGGGAATTGAACCTGAGCCCTCTGGAAGAGCAAGTGGTGCTCTTCACTGCTGAGCCAACTCTCCAGACCTTAAACTTATTTATAAGCATTTTCATTTAGTGATATCAGCAATCAGTAAAAATGTATTTATGTATTATTGTACCTTACTAGTAATATTTATATCCAAGGGTTATATTTTGATTTTATGAAAAAACCATTAGAACAACTCTATAGAAGTTTATGAAAATGATAGATTTAAGTGTTTTGCCTGTCAAAGAAAAGCTAGTTGAAGCTGTTGCAGACTTAAATATCTAATAAGACCATACATGAAGGAATCAGTTAAATTTACTGATAAAGTTGCTTTATTTTTCCGAAATATATTTTGGGAAAGAATAAAATTGGCTTGAGTAAAAATTTCCTTTATGATCTTGTAGTAATTTATGTACATGTTTAAAACATAAAGAAACTATGCAATAATGAATGTCAAGTCCCCTTGCTCCCTTGCTTCCAGTCAGAAATGTGCAAGCCTTCCTTCCTGTGTCCTTATCACCTCATCAAGAGAGTCAGTATTTGATTAGCTCTTGGTTTCTCATGGATGCAGTGGAGCGATGTATCTGCAGACTGCTTCTGTCTGTTGACTTCTCCACGCATGCAGCTTTGAACACATAAGTACTGGGCATTCATTGCTCTAGATCAGGTGGAAAGCACAGTGTCGCGTCCCCGGGGGCGTGCATCTTTATGTGTAGAGATGCGGTTTGGATAAAGTGGCATTGGAACAAGGTTCTCTTCCAACACCCACTGAATCAAGAACTGGAGTAGCCCTCGGAATTTGAGGATTATAACAGTAGAAAGAAAAAATATTTCTTAGAAGTGGATCTGGGTGTTAACGCAGCCACAGAGCCCTTGTCCAGGACTCGCAAGGCCCTGCAGTCATCCCTAGACACACACACACACACACACACACACACACACACACAAAACAAGTAGACCTATCTGTTAGACTGGATGCTTTTGAAGCCATGTACCTTGTATCAGTATTCAAAAGCAGATACTATACATCAAAGTGACAAATGTTAATCGTTCATTTTCATAACTTGGATACGTTTTTATGATAGTCTTGGCAATTCCATGTTAAAGGACTCACTTGAGCACAGTTCACCATCTATGCGGTACCCTACTCTTCCAAATCCAGCAGCTACGTTATTCTGTAAGACTGTATTGGTCCCTCTGTTTATCTGGCAGAGTAACAGATAAAATGCTTAGGGTTAGTCTAGTACACTATTATGTAAGCAATCTAAGCATTCAACAACACGTGGAAAAAAAAACCTTATTCATTATTTTGCTTTACTTATGGTAACTCACCCCATTCAAATACATATTACAAATGAAACCACATTATGTTTTTTTTCCCTTTTATGGTGTTGCAGGCTGCACTCTGTGCTTCATATTCTAGTTCTGTACCACTGAGTTAAAACTCTAGTCTCATGTTAAGTCCTTAAGTTCTTCACTAGGAAAGTGCATCACAGAGGTTACGCCTTATTTCAGTCATAAGATGTGGTTAAAAGTTTATAAGAATTAGGCCAAAGTCTAATATTATAGGAAGGTTTTCTGTTAAGTTTTCTTGTCAGCTGGGTGTGATGGCACAAGCCTTTAATCCCAGGACTCAGGGAGGCAGGAAAAATTTTATAAGAATTAGGCCAAAGTCTAATATTATAGGAAGGTTTTCTGTTAAGTTTTCTTGTCAGCTGGGTGTGATGGCACAAGCCTTTAATCCCAGCACTCAGGGAGGCAGGTTGCTGTGAGTTCAAGGCCACCCTAGTCTACAAAGGGAGTCCAGGACAGCCAAAGCTACACAGAGAAACCCTGTCTCAAAAAACAAAAACAAAAACAAAAACAGATCTCATCAATTTAACTGATTTGTTAGAAGATACAGATCTGAGGCCATTACAAAGGACTGTGAGGTTCAGTAGTGATATTGACTATTTAGTAAAATCTGCTTTCATCAAAGACAAGGTTAATTTAAACGATAGCAATTAGCTTACCATCTCGCTATATGAAAAAGTCAAGAAAAATTAAGGTGTGGATCATAGAAGATTTGGTTTCTATTTGTTGTCTCGACAAAGAAGTAATAAACAAAAATAAAAGCAAACGTTCTCCCTTTGAGGCATATTAAGTAGTTACTTTTAAAAACTGTGATAGCTTTTAAAAAAATCCTATGGCTAACTTTATAGATTTGGGATTGATGTTTGATTGTACGTTACCATCTATAAATAGATAAAAAGAGAACATTGTTACCTCAGACTGTATCCTGCTTTTAGGTTTTTCTTTAAGGTAGCTATCAGTAGTAGCACAACAGCAAGACTAAATCTTATACCATCTTTGAAAAAGGGCTGTTTTAAAATTCCTTTTCATTACTATTCTATAGTCAAAGAGGAGGTTGACTTTTATCTAAACCTTTCTGTAATCTCCATTTTCCTATTGGAAGTCTTACTTTATACCCTCAAACTACTGCAGGAATAATAAAGACCATCACGGGAAATAAGGGTAAGATGATTAATCGTTAATAAATATAAGAAATCTTGCATTTGGAATGTACACAAGATGCTCAATCTAAAAGCAGCAGAGAGGTCTGTCCTGGACCTTAAAAATAATAAATAACACTGGAGAAGAAAGGGAGAAAGATAATTATTTAAACTAACAAACATTAACATTAAATCCCCATCCCCCCCGCCATCATCATCAATTGGGTACCACATCACAAGTCCTCAAGACCTCACGATTCAGAGAATATTATGCAAGAGGGGGTGGAATTATTGTAACAGCCAAGGCGGATTGCTGTAAAATAGTGTCTTGCGGATATGACAGGGACATTCCACCCACGAACCCACAAAATCTGTGGCTACTTGCACAAGTCCTGCACAAGATCAGGCTAGTCAACATTCCAGTAGGAGTGGGAGAAGAGCTTATGAGGATCCACACCTAGTTAGGAGATATTGACAGTGGATGACTGTTAGGGTAGGAAGGCCATGTTTTTTTTTTTCCAAGAGTGTGGTCCCCAAATATACTGTCCACAGCGCAGCAGATGGCCGTGAGCCTAGTGGGAGCACTAACCCGACTCAGTGGGCTATAGAATAAAATAGGAAGAGGACATAAAGGTGGAGAGAGAGAGAGAGAGAGAGAGAGAGAGAGAGAGAGAGAGAGAGAGAGAGAGAGAGAGGAGAGAGTGTTCTGGTAAAGTAGAAGGTGAGGAATGAGTGTGGGTATGATCAAAATAAATTGTATACGCACATGAAAGTCTCAAAAGAAAAAGATAATTAAAAAAATGTTCATTCACTTCCTCAACTAATTTGCTTTATTAGATCATTAACATCCAAGGAAGAAATCCTTCCTATTCAAGGTGGAGAGGTAGAACTTTCACAGAATTGATGTTTAGGGTACACTTGTTCAAAGTGATGCAGGTGTCCTACCCTACCTCAATTGCTGCATGCCAAAGTGTTGAACTCAAGTCTTTTCTGTTCTGGTAGGTTCCTGGCCAAACAGAAAGTGCAACCAAATTTCCACGTACTCTGTTGGCATCCCCCCATATTCTTATACCTGTGTTAAAAAAAGACAAGAAAGGACATGTTCATGTTGAGACTGATCCTATGGATCATGCCTTTCAGTGTTTCTGCAAAGTTCTATTTTTCTAGTTTGAGAGTAGAAAGGGTTCCATGATCTCTTTGGCAGTGAACTTTCTATTGTAAAGAGCTAACTGAATTAGACTCTTCTGGATACTTGTTAAATTAATTGCCTGGTGGGCTTGGCCTCAGATTTTAATAAATATATGGATAATGTTTATGTACATTAAATAACTGTGTAATTTACTTCATGTGATAGAAATGAAAGAAACATATTTGTACTGTGTATAACTTATTTAAAATGACGTTACTTGTGGATAATCTTTACAATTAGCATGTGAGGAGTATCCTAAAAGTCACAGTAATTTAACAGGCTCTGTGGTTCAGTGGGTAAATATGCTTGCCTCAAAGCCTGGGTACCCAAGTTCCATCCTTGGAACTCACATAGTGGTGGAGAGAGTAAACAGACTTTGTAAAGTTATCCTCTGACCTCCACATGCATGCTATGGTGTGGATGCCTTCTTCCCATTCATATCACAGATACACAGAATAATAAAAACCACATTTGACATGTATCATAAAGTCATAATAATTAGAGTTTTAGATTAATTTATTTTATGTTTATGAGTGTTTGCCTGGTTCCTGCAGAAGTCAGAAGAAGGTATCAGAGCTCCTGGATCAGGATGGTTGTGAGGCACCTTGTCAGTGCCAGGAGTCTAAGCTGAGTCCTCTGCAAGAACAACTAATGCTTTTACCACTGAGGCATCTTTCCAGCCTAAGTCATGGTATTCGAAAGGAATAGCGACCAGATAACTCACTTTAGATTCGAGTTTCTGCTGTTTGACAGTGCAGTCACAGGTGGGTATTTGGCAGTAAATTAAATTTAATTAAATAAAATTAAAACACAGATGCAGCTCCACAGTCGCACTAGCCACAATTCAGAGGCTCATTAAACACATGTGGCTAAGTGACCATCTTACTGGACAGCACAGGCTGATCAGTTCCACCTTCACAGAAAGATCAACTAAACAGCCTTGCCACAGATTTTACAGTGAGATTGCCTCAGAGGACACATTATGTGAACCAAAATATTATTCTATTACCTTCTCCTACTGTAAAGTAGATGATGTTGTCATCTACGTCCAACCCATCGGTCCCAAACACACCAATTGCTGGGGAGAAGCCATGATGAAATGCACAACCTCGAACATAAGACGAGCCATGTTCTTGGATCTAGGGAATATTTGGAACAGATGAACATTCTCTCTTTCTCTCTCCCTCCCCTCCCTCTCCCTCTTCTCCCCCCTGCCTCTTTTTTTTTAAAGACAGGGTTTCTCGATGTAGTCCTAGCTGTCCTAAAACTCTCTCTGTAGACCAGGATGGCCTCGAACTCACAGAGATCCACCTGCTTCTGCCTCCTGAGTGCTGGGATTAGAGGTGTGTGCCACCATCGCCCAACTGAATATTTTTAATAGTAAAATTTAAATACACTTAAAGAAAGATTTTAAGTAAATACTTTTTATTAAACAAGCCTTGATCACAAACATGTACTCTTTCTTAAAAGAGATAATTCCCTATAGTCTTTTAGTCATGGAAAAGTCTTGCATTTATGATTAAATAAAGGAAAAAAACATACAGCCACTTTAAATCGAGATTAAAAATTTCTAAAGATTTTTAAATGTGTGCTTATATTTCTGTTTTTGAAAATATATGCTAATGTGATAAAATTGTTTTTAAAAAACAGTTAAATTGTTAGTAGTGAGTTTTAAAAATTAAATAATTAGCTGGGCAGTGATAGCACATGCCTTTAATCACAACACTCTGGAGGTAGAGGTAGGCCCATCTCTTATCAGTTTGAGGCCAGCCTGGTCTTCAGAGAAAGTTTTAGGACAATCACAACAGCCAAGGCTGCACAAAACAAACAAACAAACAAACAAATTTCATTATCTTAAAAAAACAAAACCCTAAAGAAACAACTAAATAATAACACTGCAGGCACGGATCATAATCCAAATGTTGATAGGAATGAGTCAGTGAATATGTCAGAGGTTTCAAATTTAATAAAATTTTTGTACTTATTTGCTTGTTTATTTAATCTCTCTCTCCCTTCCCCCTTCTCTCTCTCTCTCTCCCTCTCTCTGTGTACTATATCACATATATGAAAGTCAGAAGACAACTTTTGGAGGTCAGTTCTCTCCTTTCACTCTGTAGGTCTGGAGATTGAACTCAGGTTGCCAGACTTGGTGGAAAGCACCTATACCTGCTGAGCCATATCACAGGCTCAAAAGGTTTTAACTTTAACCCCAAAAACATTCGTTTTATTTCTCCTATGAAATATGTTCTTTTCTATTTCTCTTAACTTTCCAGTCTCCTTTATTGCCCCCCTGAGACAGGGTTTCTCTGTGTAGTCCTGGCTATCCTGGACTCGTTTTGTAGACCAAGCTGGCCTCGAACTCACAGATATACACCTGTCTCTGCCTCCCAAGTGTTGGGATTACAGGTGTCAGTCTTCTTGGAATAATTATTTTTCCTCTTTTTTTCTGGAGATGTAGATATTTAGATCTGTTTGTTTTTGGATAAACATAAGCAACACTCATTTTAAAAAATGTTATTCTTTGTCATGAAAAAGTAAGGTGGACCCATGGCGCAGCTCAGCAGGTATAGATGCTGTCCACCAAGACTGACAGCCTGGGTTCAGTCCCAGGACCTACATGGTGGAAGGACAGAACTGACTCCCAAAAGCCGTCCTCTGACCTTCATGCCGTCATTGCATGCGTATACACAGACCCATTCAATTCTATTACTTTCCCTATGGCCTTATTGACCTTAAATAAGCACAAAATGATGGAAACAAATGCCACTGTTAGTCTTCACGTTCATATGCTACACAGCCAAGGAACTTTCCTTCCCTTAGGAGACATGTTCATCTATCTGAAGATACAGCTACTTAGCCAACTCAGATTAAGATGCAGATATTTTAATTTGAACATATATAAAAAGTAAGGCACAAACTGGTCCTAGGTTAAGCAACGCAGGCAGAGGATATATGAGCAATGAAAAGGCTACAAGGCAAATTGTCTTTCTAGTTTAACTCTGTCATGGGTTTTAACTTTTTTGTGGGAAGAGTATAAAACTGTAATTGATGGTGAAAGAGTAAAAAGATATAGAGACTATGGATCTGGGCAAATGCTTGCTTATGTGACTGTCAACCTAGCAGTGTGATGTGCTTTATTGGTAGGTTTTTTAGAATAAAGATATTTTATGCAAAAAGACACTTTATTTTGAACATACACAAAAATTAAAGCGCAAACCTGTCCCAGGTTAAGAAATGTCACAGCATATCTTGGATCCGTGCTATCCCTGTAGCCTTCTTGACCACTGTGATAAAATTCCACATTACTTATTCTTGCATTTCCTAAGGGAGTAGATGATTAAAAGAAAATTTCCAAAAATGAATAAATAAAAAATATTGAAAAGTTATATAAAACTACTCGAGTTCTTCATGAAAACCTTATTGTCCTTTGTTCCTTTTTCCAAATGAAACAATATTTCTTTATCTTTTCCTCATTGTTTTTCTTCTTAGATTTTACCTCCTATAGCCCCTTTTCTCCATAAAGTCATGAAATTTAAATTGTATAGATTTAACATTTGTCTTAAATATATAGTGACCTTTTGGAAGATTACAAACCAGTGTAATATATAAAATGTTATTTATTTATTTTGTTGGTATGTATTGCTTATTTATGATCATGTTTAAGGAACCAATTTTCTTCTACTCGAGGGTAATGTTGCCTTGCTAAGAAAGCACACATAAGGCATGGATATAATTTACTTGATGTTCCAATCCTGTTGCTGTAAGGAGCTTTTGTTAAGAGAATTCTATTTCAGAGGCTCTTCTGGAATGTGTATTACCAATCATCTGCCAGTCAGTTTGTCATTGTACCATTGAGGTGTAAGAGATGATACCATGGATCAGTAACAACAGCAGGAACAATCTACAGGAGATGACTCTGTGCTAAGTTCTGAATCTTTAGGAAGTCCCTGAATCTGACCAGATGCATTATCCCTCTGGACCCAAGGTTACATAACCAGGGTTATTTATACAAAGGACTGATCCTTAATTCCAGAAAAAAAAAAAAAACCTACAATGAATGTTTGGGTATTGTAAAATGAAGACTCAGAAATACTAAGTCATTTGTAAAGGATTTAGGAGCCAATGTGGAAAGGTGACCAAGATAAGTTGATAAGTTATGGGGCATTTGAGTATCAATACAACAAACAATCACAGTAGATTAGAGCAAAACAAATATGTTTAAGTGCATGGCTTATATAGCTACCAGTAACAAAACAAACTTCTTGTCAGGATGCGAATGGCTCAGTCAGTAAAGATCTTGGCACACAGCAAGAAGTCCTGGTTTCTGTCTCCTGGAACCCACATAAAAAGCCATGTATGGTGATTGTGTCTTGATAATTCCAGCTGGGGAGGTTAGATAAGAGGATCCCTGTGGCTCACCAGCCAGTCTCTCTCTCTCTCTCTCTCTCTCTCTCTCTCTCTCTCTCTCTCTCTCACACACACACACACACACACACAGGAGATTATCTTTGAAGTATACTGGCGAATCAATTCAACGGTCTACATGAGATGACAATCAAGGATTTTTTTTTCTGCCTTTATTGTAAGAACTCTTCTTCAAGGCCTGTGATTTAATAAAGATTATTAAGAAAATTTTCTAGATTACAAATGAGGAGAAAATGACAGTTAAATATTGCCAGATAAAACAAGATTGGCTAACTTTGGTATGTTGATGATCACTGGAGACAGTGATGACACTGGAACTCACTACACTGATTTGGTACATTTGAAGTATTCTTTAAAATAAAGATAAGAGATGTTATGATATAATTTCTCTTTGGCTAGAGGCCAAGCTAACAATTGATTCCATTAATTCTTACTGTCTGTCTGTCTATGGAGATGTAAATAGTTAGCAATAGACAATTTACTCAGAGAGCAACACACAGAATATATAATCACTCTTGGAGCTTTATTGAAAAAAGTGGGAATTATAAGCACAGGGTGCTATGTTATATACTTCACTCAGAAAAGAACGGACTGAACTTATACCAACCTTTAAATGTCATCATGTTTCCAGTGAATGAGCCAACCAGGACCCGTGCACCAAAGGAGTCCTTGGACCAAACCGGGTAATCTTCACCAATTATTTTGATGTTCCTACTCAGTAACCCAACATCAGCTGATAAGGTGTAGCTCTGACTGGTTCCAGGGATCTGCTGTCTTTCAGCTGCAGCCAGACAGATGGGTCATTGTCAACGCTAAGAAATATTTGTATATTAGCTCCTTTACAATTCCCAAGGTAAGCGACGTTTAACATGACAAATGTTGACACAAACGTATACATTGATTAGATATACTGCTTAAGCAGAGATAAATGGCAATGAAATTAAGATTCTGTCTTATTTACATACTAATGAACCCAAGATATATCATCTCATTACAATTAGAAATTAAGAAATTAAGGAGTTATTGCTTTCCTTTCTTTCCCCATTGTTTTTCTAGACAGTTTTATACTTTTGTAAACTTTATGAAGCACAAATATAAAAAAATCTGATATTAGTTTTCCTAAGACTGACTTAATTCACTTATTATGTCTATTTCCAATTGCATCAGTGTTCCTGAAAACAATATAACTTTGCTCTTTATGGTTGAAAAGCTTTAGCCGTATATATGACATATAAATAAATATTATATATAATATCTTCCTTATTCACTCTTCTATTGATGAACACCTAGGCTAGTTCCAGGTCTTAATTATTAAGAATAATGAAAAGGGGAGAGTAAAATAGTATGAGAAGAATAGATTCAAAGTATATTATATACTTGTATGAAAATCTCCTTATATAATACAGTACCATGTACAATAAATACATGTTAATGAAGATCAAAATTGATATGTACACATATTACTTAAGATTATTTTAAATGAGTTACCATTTAATACACTTTGAAGGTAGTTTGAAATTATATCAACTTATATGTGAAAATTACACTGCAATGCAATTTGAAAAACTTGTTTTAATCTTAATCAGTGAGGAAACAGTTATTTAAAGAATGTTGTCCACTGAGTAGAATTGGAAACTAATTTTTTCCTAGGTTTAGAAAAACCTTGAACTGCTCTACTTTCATATGACTGTTACGTATGAGCTCTGTATAAATATCTAGTAGTGTTTAAGACATAATTTATGTCTTTTTGCATTTTATTTATGTTGTGCTTATAGGTATTTTGCCTGCATGTGTGTTTGAACACCATATACATGTATCTGTGCATTCAAGGGCCAGTAGAGAGTGTTAGATCCACTGAAATTGGACTTGTAGATGGTTATGAGGCACTGAGAATCCAAACTCAGACTTCTGGAAGAGCAGCCAGAGCTCTTAGCTGCTGAGCCATCTCTCCAATCTCTGGATAAAAGTTTTAGAGTTCCATTACTTATCAAGAATTATTTGCAGCCAGGCATGGTGGTGCACGACTTTCATCCCAGCACTCGGGAGGCAGAGGCAGGAGTATCTCTGTAAGTTTGAGACCAGCCTGGTCTACAAAGCGAGTCCAGGACAGCCAAGATTACACAGAGAAACTCTGCTAGGCTCCTGTCTGCAAATATAGAAGAATACCATTAATAGTGTCAGGAGTTGGCTCTTTACTGTGGGGTGGGTCTTGAGTTGGGCCAGCCATTGGTTTGCCATTTTCCCAATCTCTGCTCCATCTTTATCGCTACACTTGTAGGCAAACCAAATTTTGGGTCGAAAGCTTTATGGGTGAGTTGGTGTCACCCTTCCTCCATAGGAAGTCCCACCTGGCTACAGGGGGTGTTCAGTTCAGGCTCCATATTCCCAACTTTAGGGATCTCAGCTAGGTGGCCCCATAGACTACTGGAGTCTGCCCTGTCCCAGAAATGTTCCCCCTCTGGTTTCTCTTCTCTCTCCCTGTCCTCTCTTTCTCACCCTTTCACATCCCCCCCAACCCCGAGTTTTGTGGAAGAGTGGGAGGAAGGATTGAGGGAGCTGGAGAGGTCAAGGATATCACAAGAAGACCTACAGAATAAATTAACCTGGGCCAATGGGGGCTCACAGAGACTGAACCACCAACCAAAGAGTTGGCATGGGCTGGACCTAGACCCCACACACATATGTAGCAGATGTGCAGCATGGTCATCATGTGGGTCCCCTAACAATGGGCGTAGGAACTATCTCTGACTCTGCTACCTGCCTTTGGATCCCTTTCCCCTAGCTGGGCTGCCTTGTCTGGCCTCAGTGAGAGAGGATGTGCTTAGTTCTGCTGTGACTTGAGGTGCCAGGGTCGGTTGGTCCCCCTTAGGGGCCTCCCCTTCTGTGAGAAGAAAGAAAGGGTGGAAAGAGGGGAGGGGAAGTGTGATGCCGGGATTGGGAGGAGGGGAGGGAGGAAGTTGGGATCGAGCTGTAAAGTGATTAAATAACTTAAATTATTAATATATATGTATATATCCAAAATTAAAAAAAAGAATCATGAGGAAACTTAGAAAAAAGGCAGGATTTTACTGCATAGAATGTTACATCGTAAGTCTTTGTTGAACATTTGCTGAATGAATAAAGAATAAATATAACAAAGTATACTGGAAGCCAAGACATAAACAGTAGGATCTACTGATACCAAAGCCAACTACTCCATCAAAATTTTCATGAAGTTTAATCAAAGAATTATAACTACAGGATACTTAACTAAAATGTGAACATTTCCAGACATTTTGATTATATATCCATTTGATTAAAGAGCAGCCACTTACCACGGTGCGTGTAGGAAAGGCTGTCATTGAGGATGAGAATTCTGTGCCCATGTAGGATTTTAGCAATCCTTCTAATCTCTGTCTGTTGTAAATCATAGCTTGTGGTAGTTATCACAATATCTTCTCCCTCCTTAGAAAATTCAAGTTCCAAATGGAAGAGCAATTTAAAAAAATAGGTTTATGTTTTTTTAGTAACAATCATTAAACAATTCTAAGTTTATATTTATTTATAATTTTATATTTATAATTTATATTTATATTTATTTATATTATAAATATTTATAATTTATTATTAGCAATCAGGGTACTACCCAAAATAATAAAGTTACATCTCTCTAACAATGACTATGCTTTGTTAATATTAAGAATTTTGTAGTATGACCTCATTTATGTACCATGGCAGATACACACAACCCCATGTGTGCCCACAAACACATGTATGCCACATGCCATTTCCGCCACCCTCAACCACCTCCACACAGAAACAAATACACATGAGTGCATGCAGTGTAAGAAGTTTAACTTACGAGATTGCTATTTATATTCTACCATTCTCTCATTTAGCATAGACATTACCTGAATGTCATTGTGCCTCAAAGTTTGTTTGTTTTTCCTAAATGCTTAACACTTAACATCAAAACTTACAATAATTCTATTGTCTCTTTTGCAAGAATTTACATTGTACAAATATTTATAACCAACAGTTTCCACATTTTTCTATCATAACTACCTTGCCCACGATGCTCTTTATATAGGTTGAGGAACTTTTGACATCGCGATTTTAAACTAATTGGTGTCAGGTCCTCGCTTGTAAGCCGACTGTAAGATATACATTTCTCCCACTGTTAATTACAGGAAGTGAACAGAAAACAGAGAAGAAACTGTTTCAAGTAGACTGATCTTACAATGCATGATTTGTTTTGTACCTGCCAATCCACAGGCTCCATCAGAGATAAGATTTTGGAGCCCGCCTCCGCTGTTTCTGACAGTTTAGTTTTATAGACTGAGTGTGGCAGTCCATGCAGGTCCAGCTCACCAAACACGCCTGAAGGAGAGAAGCGTTCCTACTTACCACAGAACCCTGGGTCAGGGGCTAGTGGGGAGTGAGACTACTCACTGATGTATTTTAGCAAGTTATTAAACATGTGAGAATGAATGGAATGGATTGAGGTTGGCTGTACAAAAGTGTTGGCACTTTAACCTACTTTAAGGAATCTAGACATAGCAAATCCAGCTTGAAAGGAAACAGAAATCAGGAGGTTTACCACAACATTATTTTGGAAAGAATAAAAATGGATTTAATTCAGGTTCATATAAATGATTTACTATGTTTTCATTGTATCCATAGTAGGGAGCAATATTTTCTAACTAAGAGTTTTGTCTGTTGACATTGATTCATCTGGTTCATATACCCATAATATGTTAGCAAAGAAAGAGAAAGCTGCTGAAAACAATGTACTTATTTTATTTTGTCTTTTTTCCCCCAGAGCCGAGGACTGAACCCAGGGCCTTGTGCTTGCTAGGCAAACGTTCTACCGCTGAGCTAAATACCCAACTCCAAAATGTACTTATTTTAACCATGCTTCAACAGAACTGAAACACAATAGATAATTATAAACGGTATATTGCAAGAGAAATAAATTAAAGTGAAAACATACAAAGTTGTTATCTAATTCTAATTCCCTTCAAGGTTAGAACTAGAAACATATGTGCTTTAGATAGCATTTTCCTTGATATTGCTTGTAATAGTTGTAACAATTGATATAATTTGTGAGAAAAATGAACATAGAAAGCCAAAAATTTTTTAAAGATTTATTTATTATTATGTATACAGTGTTCTGTCTGCATGTACCCCTGTATACTAGAAGAGGGATCAGATCACATTATAGATGGTTGTGAGCCACCATGTGGGTGCTGGGAATTGAACTCAGGACCTTTGGAAGAACAGGCGGTGCTCTTAACCACTGAGCCATCTCTCCAGCCCAAAACCAAATACTTTTAAGATGGAGTTTGTCTGCCTCTGTATTGTAATCTTATGTATCTCCTAAACAAACATGCAACAGCATTAATAAAAGCAGATGTTAATTAAGACATTTGCCTTCCAGATTTAAATAGGACTATGTAGACTATACCAGTGCCTCAGGGAAATTCAGCTCAACTGTCATTGTAAGCGGGTTACTGACAGGAGAGCCAACTGAGCCTCAAAACTGTTTATGGATACTGAAAATGGAATTATGTGTAGGAAAGTGGTCTTTTAGGGGGAAGGCACAAAATATGAAAAAGTATTGCTGCTCATTCATATCAAGGAAATATTACAGAAACACCAGACTGACTTGAGGAATGATATTCACATGTAGAACCTTACTAAATTTAGTTTTATAACTTATGGTTTGATTTGAAGTGCACATATCCATATCAGTTACTAAGTTGTAATGTGATATTATTTAATATTTTTTAAGTCTCAGCTCCTTGTGTGTTTAGTATAAATAAGTGGATACAAAAGATTGCAATGCCAACCTGTCGTGAATTAAGTGCTGTGCTGTTTGAAATAGACTAAGAGAAAGGATATTTAGTGTGTGACAACACATACCTAAGACCTTTGCCCCTTGATTTGGTCCTTCTGGAAAAGCCCATTCTGGGGTAGAGTGATTTCCTCGTAGTACAATATGTAATTCTCCTTTAAAAGGGTTATCTTCCCAGCCACCAATTAATCTACCACCCTGCAGCGAAGCAGAAAATTGTTAGTACTTAAAAAAAAAAAAACTGAGCAGAAAAAAATTCACCCATTAAAAAAGGAGTCACTGGAAGCCTCTGTAGTAAAAATGAAGGCGTTTTGTTGGATCAGTCTTGTAACTGGAAGTGACTTCAACCCACTAGCCTCAGCGGAGATGGTCTGAAGGCTTTTCCCAAGGTCAAATACAGTGTCTATTAACTGTCAGAATTAGAGCTAGAGCTAAGCTCTCCTAAGACCTAAGCTAGCAATGTTTGAACACACTACATTGTATTATGACATAGTGGTCATATACAAAATAAGCTGTACTCCTAACACCTAAGCCATACAAATTACAAGCCATCACAGCAGACAACGATGGCTGTCATTAAATGCTTGGTGAGTAAAGTAAACCTAATTTAGGACTCATTTATATTAATTATAGACTTATAAATTTTAGCCCTTATACTATACCCCTGAATGGATATTTTTTTTATTATTTTATTCATATTACAACTAAATTGTTCTCCCATCACTTATATCCTTCCATTCCTCCTACCCTCCCACCCCACCCTATTACCCTCCCTTAGGTCCATGTCTGAGGGGGACCTCCTCCCCCACTTTATGGTTGAAGGCTAGCAAGTCTCCTCTTGGCAGTCTGCCTATTATTCATGAGTGGATATTTTTATTTTTATTTCTTAGGTGAGAAAACTGATGCTGAAAGGAAAGCAGTCAGATAACTTATTCAACATTACCCAGTGAATAAACAGTGAAGATTCCCATGTAGTTTTATTTTACTCTAAACCCGTACATCTGTCCAAAATCTTATGCTCTATAACACATTAAAAGTAGTTTTTGCACTTTGTGCTTTCATTTGAAAAGGCCAATATACTTTTATTATAACATATTTATTAATCTTTGAGAATTTCATACAACGCATTTGGGTCCTATTCACCTCCCTGTCTCTCTCTAATTCCTGTCCTTCTAGATCCACTCCTCCCTCCCCTCCTCTCCCAACTTCATGTCTTTTCTTTTCATTTTTGTAAATAACCCACCCAGAGCAATTTGTGCTGCCCATGTGCTCATGCGTCTGGGGCCATCTGCTGGAGCATGTTAGCCTAGAACCTGTGTGTGGGCAGCTCAAACCTCAGCGCTGAACCTGCTACTGTTGTGCTGCTAAATGGACACAGTAAAAACTGCTATGTACACTTACCTCTCCTCCCATGGAATACTAGTGCAGCTCTCAGATCTCATCAGGGAAGTTTATTTGTGCAATAAATGCTCTCTTGAAAATTCCCTAATAGCCTTTTTTTTTTTTTTTTAGCTATTCTTTTCTCATAAATTGTAATAAGGGGACAGAACAATCAACGTGATTAGTCTGTTACAAGCTGAAAACCACTTGAGCTTTACAGAAGAACGGGTGAGCATTCCACACATCCGAGGCATTCCCTTGGTTACTCTTGCTTCCACAATCCCATCTATGTCCATTCATTTTAAGAAATACTATTTTTTGTATTTATTTTATGTATGAGTGCTCCATCTGAATAGATATCTGCAGGCCAGAAGAGGGCATGAGATCCCTGTATAGATGGTTGTGAGCCACCATGTGGTTGCTAGGGATTGAACTCAGGGTTTCTGGAAGAACAGACAGTGCTCTTATCCACTGAGCCATCTCTCCAGACCCAAGAAATACTATTTTTTTATGATAAAAATAGTTAAAATATTTTAAGTTTTTCTGCCCACAATACCTAAGGATTTTGTATTCGCTGGTGTGAATGCATAGTTAAGCTTTACATAATAACAATAAAAATATCTTAAGTATAACTAAGATAGGGAATACCACATTTGCTAAAGTATGCTGCCAAGTGTCCCAGTAAGGAAGATGAAGCTGCAATTTAAGAAGAGCAGAAACACATTGGGTGTATGTGATGTTTGAATTTTCTGGGCTACAGCAGGAGTGTGTGTGTGTGTGTGTGTGTGTGTGTGTGTGTGGTGTAACTGTGTCTATGCACTGACTGAATATGTTATCTTGTTACTAATTCCACAAACTTTCACGTCAGAAATGAACAGGATTAATAATATAAATTATAAGGCCTCACTCTTACCTGCACTGATATGTAGGTGGCATTCAAAACCACCCTTCTAGAAGCAGAGGCTATGGCTCCCACTTTAGATTTATCTTCCATTTCTAGAACTCCCCAAATAATGAGCTTTTCCATTGGGGGTATATCCGTGTCAGCTACAATCCATGTTCCTGAAAAATTATAAGAAATATAATGCAACCGGCACACTGAGGCTCAGGACAAGCTTAACAGCCAGTCTTGGTTTTGAAGTTCACGGTTTTTTTTTTCCATGTAATGAACCTGTATCTCACAGGAAGTATTCTATTGTGGTCTTGTTGCTGTTACTATTAATGTAATGTTTTGAAACAGTGTTACTGTGCTTCTGAAACTGGCCTTGGACCCCTTTGCTGAAGCAACCCTCTTTTCCTGGCCTTCTGAGTCCTTGGATAAACAGGCACAGGCCACCACACCCAGCTAATGTTATCATTGATAGGTTTAAACATACAGGAAACTGGGAGAGTATGTTTCATACCCGAGGCACAACAACAGAGCCCACCTCTTTACACTTACTCTTCCCCAGTGTGGGATGCTTAAAGACAGCCTCCTAACCACAGGCACATCTGCTCCACTGCAGCATTGGTTACCTAGACCCTAACATCTTATTTATTTTTGTGTGCTTACCTTCAGGAATAACCACATTTGCTCCTGGGTGAGGTACAGTGTAATTGTTTTCTGGG
This sequence comes from Acomys percivali, assembly GCA_907169655.1. Lineage (NCBI taxonomy): Eukaryota > Metazoa > Chordata > Mammalia > Rodentia > Muridae > Acomys > Acomys percivali. The sequence goes on along the minus strand of OU015748.1, from coordinate 73,989,734 downwards.
GATGATTGCCAAAAAGACTCATTGGACCATAAACTGAAAAAAGGTAATATTTTCATTAATCATCATCTCTATGTATTTAATGAGCACTTCCTTAAGGCACAGTGTATGTTTTATACTACTAATTGTACATATTAACTTGCCTAGTTGATGAAATTATTAAATATCTAATTCACATTTTACCATTCCTAAGACATCTTATGAAACACTGTGCCTTTCTTATTGAGCAATATTACTTTAAAAAATGTGAGCAAATTTCTCCTCACCAAATCTTTATTTTGACATATACCAGTTTAATTAAAACAATTTAATTTAATTTGAGATATGTCAATTAATTCTGCTTTCTTATAAGATTTGGCCATATAAAATTTAAAAAATAGATACATCCTGTATCTATTTACATGCCTGGCAATTTGCACTAATTCACAAACAACACTCCGAGGTTATAGTTGGTAGATTCTGTGGATGGAGGAGCAGGAAAAATGATGTCTGACTTGTAAAAGATACAAAGAAGTTATGTCCTTGATGGCAGCAGGGCAGTGGCTTGGAGTGACGGGTCTGCACCCAGAATGAAGGCCATATTAACTTGAAATACATGTGGAGATCCCATTGGAAAGAGAAGGCCTTATCCTGTTTGTAATTAGGCCTTCCAGAAACTACTTGTAATGAAACATTTCTGAAGGGATGTAATTATAAAATTGATATCATCTTGCTGGAAATGACTAGTACTGAAATGTAAGAGAGACATTTATACACTAGTTAAAAAAAATGATTAGTCACATGATTAAAAAAAAAAGTAGAGAGCTATAAAAACAGATAAGTAGAAGGAAAAGATTTTAACTGAAAATTAAAATTCGAGATCAAGTATTTGAAGATTATTAAAAGTTCTCTTATGAATTTGACATGATAGGCAGTGAAACTGACACCACCTAAGACAACTTTAGAGTAATGAGGGAAGCTAGGTTTGGGTGCTAGGCTGGCTGTGTCGTGAGTAAGTTCAGAGGGCTCCTGCAGCTCACTATGTCACTAGGTTTGGGTGCTAGGCTGGCTATGTTGTGAGTAAGTTCAGAGGGCTCCTGCAGCTCACTATGTCACTAGGTTTCATTGTTCTCCCCGACATAGTAAAGAACTTGGCAGAAAGTCTCATAATCCAAACCAACTTTCCACAAATATAAGACTGTCAGCAACATTTGCACCCAAGTTTTATGAGATTTCTTCATTTATTCCCCACAGGGAGTGGATTATAAAAGCGAAAAGTGTGAGTATGGATGTATTTTGTGAACCAAAGTCATTGCGCAGGATGAAGGCAGTTTTAGCTCCACCCAGGAGAGATTTATGAAGAAGATTATACAAGAGGCACCCAAGATATTAGCCAAAGAAGGCCTACATACTTGTAAGTGGCTGGTCGTTTCCTGGGAATTGGTTTCCTTGATGGTGGGTGAACGGGAAAGCAGTCTTGGAGAACACAGCAGTAAGCTTGGAAATTAATAATCACATCTTTGGCATCAGGATCTAGGGTCCCAGGGATGGGCTGGCTCTGAGGAAGGTCACTTCTCCCTGACACTGAAGCAAAGTCAACATAGTCCAAGTTAACATATTAACATGGCGGTTAAGGTACTTGAATCTATCCAAAGTCATAGCACTTTGGAAATATCATTTACTCAGAAATAGAAAATACACATTGAGAAACTTCAACAAGCTAGACATCATGTAAGAATATGAAGTAGAAAGGAGAATGAAAAGTATCTTGACAAAAATGAATGCCTTAAGGGGCTGAGAGATGGCTCAGTAGTTAAGTGCACTTGTTACTCTTTCAGAGGTCCTGGGTTTATTCCCACATGTCATCTCACAACTGTCTACAGCTCTTGCTCTAGGGATATGACACCCTCTTCTTGCATCTGTCAGTACAAGAAAAGTACATGGCACAGTGTGCAAGAAAAACATAAGCTTAACATATACACGTGCACATAAAATAAGAGTGCCTTAAAATTTAGTTTAAATTTATTCTGTACTCTAGGTCTAATAGATATGATCCTATAGATATGTGAGGTAAAATAGTTAAATAAGGTCTTCAAAAACCTCAGAGAGCTACAGAATATAGCACTGAAAGATGTTTTTATTATTCTAAAGATTCTTTGACAACAAGACAAGTTAACTCCTGGCAACACCCACCCTGCCTCAAAGAAGATGAGCATCAAAGAACCACCTTATGGAGATGGCTTCAACTGTGGCAAATCAGCCACTGGGCAAAATGTCTTCATTTCTGCCACAGACAGAATTCTGCCTTAAAATGGGCAAGTTTAGATGCAGGCAGAGTCGACAGCGAAACTCTGCCAAGACAGGGTAAACAAGTTCTTAATAGTTCCTGCCTCATAAATATGTCTGTCAGATATCCTGAGCCAGAGGGTTGAAGATGATGCTCCAATGTTATAGAGAGGGTTGGGTTCAGGCAGTAAACTGTCTCAGTCATTTTTTAATTTTGGAAGCTGCTAACCTGCACTCCGGGTTCACTCAGGTATTTAAAATTTATCCCTTTTCAAGTCTCTGATGGGGTTGAAGACCAGGTCTTTCAATTAAGCTTAGTAGGTTAGAGGATAAGATGTTTTTAGATCAAGATACATGTTTTAAGTTAATAGAGATGAGATATGATAGATATTAATCTCCATTCAGAAATTTAGGAAAGACGTTCACGTCAAGTTTTCCAAATACAAATGGCCAAATCACTATGAATGTAACATTTATATAATTCCTGATTGTCTCGTGGTTCTTCCTGCTGTATGTAGTTTATTTTACTCATGTGTAATAATATAAATGTATATGTTAAAAAGAAACATAATAAAAATTTATTCTTAAATACTTTTATTTTCTAAAAATAATTTTAAAAATATAAATGGGATGTATATCAGCTGCTATTATATTCATTTCCTAATTCTATGAAATAAAGCAATCAGAACCTTGTGTAATCATATTAGGGTTATATTCAAAAATAAAACACAAGTTTTTAAAATAAAGGTAGTTTCCAGAATAAATTGTATGTCTAGAATTTTTTCAACAAATATTTATCAAGTTCTAATAATACAAGCTTCCTTATGTCACATATTTGTATTAAGAAGTTGTTCTCATCTTTAGGTAAATTATTAGGTTAAAAAAAATCACTCTGTGTAGTGAATACATACCCAGGTAATAGAGAGTACTGGTGTTTGCTTCAAGATGCCAGTCCCCATTCTTGCTGGTATTCCAATTCAATGGGTTTGAGGAGCCATTCCTCATGTCAATAACATTAAACACATCAGGATTTTGAGTGAAGTTATGTGATATAATTACATAATCTTCTTCCTAAAATATTTGCAGAAAATGTGGCTTGATTTAAATAAAAATACGTTGCGTATTATGACCTAGTTTCAATGCCACGTAATTAGCCCGTGTAGTGTGTTACAATCACAGTTTGGTTCCAGTTTCCCATTTGATTGGAATTTATGTCTTGTTTGACATTTTTCAGGTCTAGATCAACAATGCTAGCTCCATCATCAAGGAGAGAAAAGGAGCTCTCTCCTTTTCCTTTCCCACTCTTTCTCTTTCTTTTTCTTTTACACGTGCAGGTTCTCTGTTCACATGTACATACGAATGTAAAAGTAGTAGTAGTGGTTCATGTTTTTTCAAAGTGAACCTTTTCTATGGCATCTTAAATGTTTAAAATAGTGCCAGCTAGGGCTTCTGGGCCACACAAACATGCAGCGTCACAAGAACGGAGAGAAAACACCTCATCAAGATGCTGATTACAATCGCTGGGCACTGGGGAGCTGAGATCAGTGGATGGAGCTTCTACTGTTTCTATAAACTGTTTTTTTTTTTTTTTTTTTTTTTTTTGGCTTGTCGAGACAGGGTCTCTCTGTGTCACCTTGGCTGTCCTAGACTCACTTTGTAGACCAGGCTGGCCTCGAACTCACAGCGATCTGCCTGCCTCTGCCTCCTGAGTGCTGCGATTAAAGGTGTGTGTCACCACTGCCTGGCTCTCTACGAACTTTTTAAAGATAGTAAATATTTGCAAACATGTAGCTAGATACATGTGGTGGATATACAGATATTGTATTCTGTAAATCATTTTCTCTATTTAGTTCACGGTACAAATAAACACTTAACTAATACTTGATTAAGTTGAAGCTATTACCATGGTAACAAGGACAAAGGCAGACAGAAAACACGGCCCAAAAAACTTCTTTAGATTTAAAGTGAGTGGGTCTCCTTCCCTGCGGTGGGGAGGCCTGGTGGCACTCAGAGAAAGGATAAGCAGGCTACCAAGATGAGACTTGATAGCCTTTGACCATATAGTGGGGGAGGAGGTCCCCCTCGGTCACAGACCTGGAGGAGGGGAATAGGGTGAAAGCAGAAGGGAGGGAAGAACGGGTGGATACAAATGAAGGGAAAACAATCGAGATGTAATCTGAATAAATTAATTAAAAAATTAAAAAAAGAGAGAGTGGGTCACACAGGGTACATCAAAGGCTTTTAAAAGATTGACTTGTGAAGTGCGAGCATTCTGGGTTTGGAAATGGCTGACTAAAGGGCTAATGAAATGATTCAGCAGATAGCAGTGCCTGGTGTGGAATCACAGTGACCTGAATCCAAATCCCAAGGCCAGGCACGGCTCATAGTACCTGTAACTTTAGTGTAGAGCGGGCAGAGACTGGGAGATTGCTAAGACTTTCTGGCCTTCATCCTAGCTCCAGGTAAAGTGAGGGAGCCCAACTCAAGGGCCATAGCCTATCTCAAGAGAATAAGGTGGACACTGATAAAGACACATCTGCTCATATCTGTACACACATATGTAGGTGTACCACACGTACACAGACACATACATGCTCACGTATACTTATACACTCAGAAAAGAAAAAAAAAAACAACTGGGTTTGTGAGGATGACAGTGTAGGCTACTGTTTTGCCCTTTGTAGCTCTTTCTTTACCTTAAATCCGTAGAATGTGGAGGTGTATGATATGTTGCTTAAGTGTTCCGCACCTCTAAAATACCAGTTAATGTGATTTGCATTTGGAATCAGAGCCATCCACCCTGACATGTGGGTCAGCCGCTTCTTCTGAAAGGGAACGATGCTGGTGCCTGCCGGAGAAGAGAAAACAGGCAGCAGCCATAAGCCCCACCTCCACGTAATGCCTCAGTTTCTGAACAAGAGAAAACACAGTCCATGACATTTCTAGGGGAGTGTTCTCTTATATTTAAAATGCCTTTAACTAAAAGCCCCTAATGTTTAACATTACATTTAATTATGATAAAAATGCCCGCTACAGTTTTCTTTCTTTTTCTTTCTTTCTTTCTTTCTTTCTTTCTTTCTTTCTTTCTTTCTTTCTTTCTTTCTTTCTTTCCTTCTTCTTTTTTTTTTTTTTTAATAAAGATTTTAGTATGTATATAGTAGTCTGCCTGCATGTACACCCGCAGGCCAGAAGAGGGCATCAGATCACATTACAGATGGCTGTGAATCACGATGTGGTTGCTGGGAATTGAACTCAGGACCTCTGGAAGAGCAGTCACTGCTCTTAACCTCTGAGCCATCTCTCCAGCCCCAACAGTTTTCTTATGGATACAGTTACACTTTAACATGACACTTCCTGATCATTCAGTTTTATAACCAACACGATTTTTTTTCATTTTCTTTGCTATGTTTTGTAACCATTTAAAATTTTAGTACTTATTGAAAGGAAAATGTTCATAAAGCCTCAGCTTCAATTTAGATCCTATGAGTGAGGCTCGCTGCTCCACGCTGAACTTTAATGTGACAAAAGAAATATAACGACACCTAGGCTTACACTGTCATGCTACTGAGAGGAAGCATTATCAATATTTAGGTGCTCGGATAGTGGGCAACTTGACCATTTCAATTCACCACAGAAGAAGTGAGAGTGCCTTTAATCAGTCTAAAATAGCTGTATCCCCATAATAGACGGTAGAGGTGGTACTGAAAAATTGTCTCCCCTGACGACCTTCCATTCACAAGCTTCTTTCTTGCTACCCTCTGTCTTCCAGTTGTGTTGGCTCAGAGAAGGATGTAAACAGATGAAAGTCAGTCCATCCCTGTGGTTATTTCCCTGGAGGAGAGTGTGGAGACTTGGTGGCCTCATGCCTCATCTCAGGGAAGGGCACAGTTTATGGGAGTCAGCCTCCTTCACCTAACACTTTCTGCCTGGGTTCCTCTCCCTTTCCTCACTTTCCCCTTCCGGGACCAGCTTGGTAATAGATTTTAAAACCTCATATTAAGGTGATATTTGCTGCTAAAACTTTATAAAGAAATAAAAATTAGAGGTCCAGGGCATAGAAGTCTAAGTTAAGCTACTTAAATAACTTACCACTTCTTACTTATTTTCCAGGTCCTTACCATAGGCCTTATCCATAAGCCAAAGGCAAAAGTCACTTCACTGAGAGGGAAGGAACAGTGACAATTTCAAAGCCATCATGCTTATACGATCCACCACCTAGAAAGGGAGCTATGAAGGAAGGTGACGCATTGAATCTTTTTTCAGCCTCTAAGTGAGTCCAGGAGTGGGGCAAGTCACTTATCCAGCTTCAAAACACAACAGTAGTGGCTGGAGATGGCTTACAGGTTAAGAGCACTGACTGCTCTTCCAGAGGTCCTGCGTTCAATTCCCAGTAACGACATGGTCGCTCACAACCATTTATAATGTGATCTGATGCCCTCTTCTGGACTGCAGGTGGACATGCAGGCAGAACACTGTACATATAATAATAAATACATCTTTAAAAAAAACCAACCCCCCCCCAGAAAAATATGGGGTAGAGTTCTGTTTGGAACATGGGAATCATTTTGAATTCTTATAAGAAAATTCTTGAGAGGCTCTGATGTGAAAAGAATAACAAAATTCCAATATGCCAGTGTGGATTAGACAAGACATGGGTACTTTTAGCCATTAACATATTACAGGCATATTTATACTATAATATTTTGTAACTTCTATTGAAATACCTGACATTTATTTAAAATATTCAGTCACTTACAAATATAGGTAAGTGGGGGCTGTGGTACTTGGAAATGCCGACAGCATGTTAAAGCTTCGCCTTGTAATTATTTGCAATGTACTGAAGGAGAACGCTAAGTATTGATACCAGAGAAGGACAGGCAAGTGCACTTGGTTACATCGACAATGTCCCTTCCTATATTTGTAATCACTTATTATGTGTTTGCATTAGATATTCACAGGTATAGACTTAGCTATCAAGAAGCTACATCATTCGGCTTTACCCAGAAAATGTAAACAATATCATTTGTAGAAGCTAGAACTATTTTGTTTGGAGAAAACCCTTGATTTACCCATGCTTTCACTCATATTCAGAATCCTTCATCTACCAAAACAATCTGTGGGCGTTTGATTCATTATAGACAGCTATTTACTTTATACAGATAAGATATAATTTATGATGTTTTGGACTTAATGAGTTGTAGAATTTACATTGGTATGTCATAAAACAACAATAGTTCACTTTCCAATTAGTTACATTAGATATTCAAACCATTATTATAAAATAGGTGTTGTGTTAGGTGACTTTTCTGAACTAGGAGCTAATGTAAGTGTCTGAACATGGGTAAAGTAAGCTAGCCTGAGCCATCTTGTTTAACACTATTATGTGCAAATAGACGCATTTTCAACTTTACTACATTTTCAACTAGTAAGGTTTATCAGAATACAATTTGTTGGAAGTCAAAGAATACTACTAATTTGTAAATAGAAAAAATACATGCATAGGTGTAATAAGTGATAGCCAGATGTGCAGACATGAGCCACTCAATGTTGGCTAGCTGAAGTATAGTAAGAAAACATGTTTAATTACCAGAGAAAGTCCCACACTGTCTCTGTGAGTATTGGAGAGAACAAATCCTTAGCAATGACTAAGGGAACTAAAAATTATGCCCCCCCCCCCAGACACTAAACATACCAATTGTCCTCCATAGGCCAATGAGTTAAAGGTCTATTCCCCAGGGTCATGTTACCGGAAAGCAATAGAACTTTTAAAAGATGCAGTCTTGTGTGAGGGGTTTGCGACATTAAGCATAGCCCTCAAAAGGGGACTGTGAGATGGTGATTCCATAGCTTCATTCCATTATGTGGTCCTCACCAAGATGCACTTTTTGGCCAGCGGCTCAAAAGCAGCCAGGCCTGCTGATTGCAAATGAAACTTCCAAACCTGAGCCACGATAACTCTTTCCATGTACAAGTTATTTATCCCAGGCTTTCGTTGTAGTAGTGGAAAGATGAGTGACATCATAACACATTGTGAGCAACTGCAGAGGTCAGTGCAACAACCAAAGATTTATGGCACATGAGGAGCAAAGTTATGACCGCATCCCCGTTTAACTTTCCTTTTGGCTAAAAGTTGCATATGGATTGTGAATAATAATAAATTAATAAAACCTAGTCCGGTAATAATGCCAGGTACAGCCAGTGTACTAAGGACAATTTTATTACTGTTATGAATCAACAGTCCCTGGCACTTCATATGCATCTGTTGACCTAGGAAATGCTCAACACATCCCACTCATTCAGTGAGAATGACAAACATTTGTCTTCGAGATGAGCACTGATATGTCAACTCTCCTGCTCTTTGTCATAATATCATCTGGTGGTGCCTCAACCAACAGAATATCCGCATCTATTTAAAGTTCCTCAAGCACTCACATTGAGCAGCGAGTCTTCTGCTTGGAATACGGCAGGTATAAATGTGCTTTTTGCAATGTTCAGAATATTGTGTAGTAACTCAAGATGATGATAACAAGAGTTTAGGAAGACATAGAAATGAAGTGGCCTAAACTGTCCGAATTCACTTACCAAAAGAGTCTGAGAGTACCACATCTTTTTCAAGTAAAGATACCGGAGAAGGCTTGTTGAATGCTAAACGGTGGAAACTCACAGAGGCGTCACAGACAGAGCCAGGAAAACCAATGCTCCACGCAGCCTCTTGAGTGCAGTGTGAAGGGTCTAGTAAGGAGCTGTGTGGAACAACAGTGTGCCCTCTGTGCCCTGGGAAAGAAACAGAAGCAGCATGATATAAGAAAATCAGCAAACACTAACTTACAATGCATTGTTCCTGTGGCTACAGTATTACCAACAAGAAACCTTGGTAGATGTTTCTGTTTGCAAGCAATAAGGATACATAGGTTTTATAGTAGACTTTTCTGCCAAGGGACTCAGGACAAATGTATCGGAACACAAGGCCTGAAGCATCCACCAGAGTCAAAGTAAGAGACAAAAGATACCGCAAGTAACTTAATTCAGGGATTCACAACAAGATTCAAATCTGCTCATAGATCATGTGGTTTTAAACAAATACAGGCTTAGTTACTAGAGAAAGTCTTACACTGGCTCTCTTATTGGAGAGAGAACAAGTCCTTCGGAAGGGCTTAGGGAGCTGGGAACTTTGCCTCCCAGATACTAAGCAAGATACCTGTCCTCCCTGGGCAAATGGGGTAGAAGCAATCTTTAAAACCCACACCGAATTAGTGGAGAACAGTTACCCAGAACTGTTGTCAGAACCACTACAGTCTCCCTCCTGAAAACCTCAGTTAGGATGGGAGGGAGAAACCATCAGCTCTCTCTGAACTTGGACCATGTGAAGACGGAAGGAGTGAATGTTATTTCACCTTTCAAGGAGACTTTCAGAACCCAGCCACTGAGATCTCTAGGTTCACCTGGCAATTGACTTAAAAAGTACCAAGTAACACCTCCACATATGCAGCCTATCTATTTAGATAAGTCCATCATTAATGTTTTGTAAAGATAAAATCCTTTAGAAATCATAGATGTTTATAGAAAATGTGACATATTTTGACTAAAATGACTTAGGTGGCTTAAAATGATTTTTTAAAAAACCCTAATATGTTTTTTCTAGGTTTAACATTTTATTTAAAAATTTAATAAACTTTATTATAAAAATCTTGCACAAATTATCATATACTGAATTTAACCAGATCCAAAGTCCATACCTCAACGAACGTTGCTACAGTTATAATAGCCACTCTGAAGCTAAATTTTAGCTGTCATTATTAAATTCCCTTACTCACCACCCAAACTGAAAAATTCATGTCAGAGTTAGAACTAGAAAAAAAACCCAACTATACTATATCCTCTTTCATAATTTCTGCCCATTGAACACCTTTTAAAACAAATACAAACTTAGAACTTAAATTACAAAGTTTATAGCAGGCTTGCTATTGCTTCTGAAAGTTTTCTGGTACGGGTATATTTTCACTGCATGATTTAGAAATAGAGATGGAGCTTATATCTATTTCTATGGAGGGTCACTGAGTCCAGAACTTTGGAATCATGAAAATAATTTTTATGTTAATGAAAAATGAAAGCAGAATGGTGGCGTTCTAGCATTGAAATGGAAGACAGCAGTGTCTTCATTGATGTTCCACAAACTACTATTAATTCAAAATCAAATTGTGAATGGAAGAGAAAAAAGGACACGTTCAGAGGCTGCTTCGGCCAGTTTGGAGCTCTTTCAAAAAAGAATGTCTCATTCGGTGCCTGGTGCTTTCCTGTAACTTTCAAGTCAGTAAAGCTTACTGCTGGGCTACCATCTGTAATACTGGTGAATCCGCCTTAGCCGTTCAATGTCATGTAAACCGAAATATACTTTTGACCATGGATTGAAGAACTGTATTACCTGTAAGTGAACCGTCCACGTCAATCAGTACTGCCTCATGCTCCCACCGAAAACCAGCTTTATTTGGTGCGTGGAAATACCGGATGTCGACAAACTTGGCGCTCCAGCCTCCACATCTGTCATTACAAACCCCAGTGATTGATGTCACTCCCAGAGCCACACAGTCATGACGGTCAAAATTCATGAAGTGTACAGATGACACAGTCAGGCCTTGACTAAAGGGGAGAACCAGGCCTTTTGAGGTGCAAAACGCAGAGCCCATTCCCAGCTCATCAAGATGACCAACAACTTTGGCGTTTTTAATCACAGCTCCGTTGGCTTCCCCCCATCCCCCGACGTAAGGAGCCAGGATCCTCTTGGTCTCTATTCCAGCCTCGTAGTTATTCACCATCACAAAGTTGTGGAACTGCAGGGCCCCTCCGTTGACCCATTCAGCTCCCTTTTGACAATTCCAGACAGTGAGTGAATTAAAGACAGCAGGCACGGGCACTGTGGAAGTGCAAGAGCCTGTTTGCATAGGGAAATACTCTTCAAAAATCCACAGTCCAAACCAGCCCTGAGAATGAACAGTGTTGTTAAAGAATTCTCCAAGAGGGATTCTCTTTTGGCAAATGTTTCGGTCATAGGATGGGCCATCGGGGTGGTCGTTCATTCTGTACCAAAAGCCAAAGTGAGTGCCACCGGCAGCCACGTTGTGCCGTATAGTGTTGTTAGGGTTGGTTACCCAAAATGCAGCGGGGGTCACATCATCATTCAGGAGACTAGTGCTTTGCTGTACAAACACTGCCAAATTATACTGTAGGACGTTGCCATGTTCAATACCATCTTCTATGAAAAATGCCCCTCCCTTTATATCATATATAATATTCCTCTCAACAATAAGATGGTGTGTGTTGTGGATTGTAACAGCTCTGTTGTAAGCCTGATGAATTGCACAGCCTCGTACATAAGACTTGAACTGTAAATCTCCAAGTAGGTGCCAATGTATTGGATATCGTCCCAAACGGAAAGACTGGCCAGCATGGAACACCTGTCGGGCCAGAAATAAAAGCTGCTCAACGATTTCCTGTTTCAAAGTAATCTCCAATTTCATATTAAGATATGAATATAATTACATTAATGTCCTCCACACTATTCATGTTATCATTTGGAAATAGCACTTTATTCTAAATACAATCTTTTACATAATGCAATACAATAAGACAACGCCTGTTAGGGCGTGAACGAATGAGTGAGCACATATGTGGGGTAAAGAAGTAAAAGGCAAGCCTGCTGTTGCCAGGCAGCTTTGCCCGCTGCCATATGCTCAAACCTATCTTCGACTCTTCCGTGTTTTACCTCCTCTCCACAACTAAAATGAAATTGGTGCTACAGCTGATCTTTTCTATTTAACAAAATGAAGGTCCGTGCCTTCTTTTTCTTGATCCTTTGATTCCTGTATGTAAGAACCACTGTGGGATATTTACCAGGTGTCAGACACTGTAGTGTTTTATATGCAAGGTCACAGTCTTTACCATAATCTTAGGAGCTCGCCACTGACTTCGTCTCAGAGACGAAGAAACTGTAAACAGGCCAAGGGCCCTGTTCACACTTGCAAAGCTCCATGTCAATTCAAGTGGGTGTGGCTCAGGGCTAGGTGCTGTTACTAACCATTCTGGTCTGTGTTCTTTTAAGTCTATGATCTAAATATCCAATATACAAGATGCTGACCTGTGTGATTCAACATAACCTAGTTGTCTAAGGAAATAAATTATTAGAACAGCTATTTACTTATTGATTGGTTTGAGTGTTCTTTTAGATTTCTTTATTTTTATGTGCACTGATGTTTTGCCTGCCTGTATTTCTCAGAGGATGTCAGATCCCTTGGAGCTAGAGTTACAGACAGCTGTGCACTGCCGTGTGGGTGTGCTGGGAATTGAACCTGTGTCCTCTAGAAGAGTAGCCAGTGCTCTTAACCACTGAACTATCTCTTCATCCCCCAACTTTTTGCTTTTATTGTTTATACAAAATTATCACTATTATTTAATAGACAAATTGAATCTGGAAATCTTAACCAGTTTACATCTCAGATGTCACACATGTAATTTATCTGAAGAAAAGGTCATGGCAGATGGACGTGCGGACTCTGTTACTATCAGTGCTATCTATAAGGGCCAGAGTGGATTTATGGATTTTGATAGTGGGTATCTAATCCCTTCCCCATTCCTCTCTTCACTGAGTACTTGGTAATGACTGATTAGTCCTGGTTATTAAGTCTGATTACGAAAAAGCCACAAAGAAGATTTTGAAATCTATAAAACATTACGAGTTTGAGTAAATAAAGGAAAGCAGGAGTTTGGGTAGCAATTTCAACAAGTAGAAAGTAAAGATGGTAAGGGAAGGGCTCTCTTAGGAAGAGATATCGCAAGAAGCCCAGTAGAAATAACAGTAACGTGCAGTGTGCAGGCTTTGATGGAGGAGCACTTCAAACTGAACGGAGAACAAGTGTGATGTACACACATCAGAAATGTGCCTGACATGGTTACACAAGGATGCTCTTGTGGCTAACCTGACATGAACAAGCCACAGGTGACAAAATCGTGAACAGCTAGAATTTCAGGTCCTTGGTCCAGTGAAAAGGACTTGAATTTTCCATTTTAAATGTAATATGAAGCCATTACTAGGTTTTGAATTATGGGTGTGCCTGGATCTGATTTACGCTCTTTTTTTTTTTTTAGAAATAAAGAAGTGAACATTTGGAATGATCAAATGAGTGGGTAATTGGCTGTGTTAACACTGTTCATTTATTGGCTTACCATCAGATTGGAAGTGGAGTATGGCAAACAGCAGGGGCTCAATACATATTCACTGTATGGCATGAAAGGACACGATTTAACAGTGATGTTCCTTACCTCTACATATTCTATTCTTCCAGTCACCATGTTAGCCCCGGGTAAAGGAGCATGCAACATAATACAGCCTCCAAATTGGTCACTTCCTATTTCTTCTCCAAACTTTCCTTGGAGGCATGTCTGTGTAGCAAATTCTCCTTTAAAAATATTTTAAAATATTTAAATTATAGCGGGGTATGGTGGCATATGCCCTTAATCCTATCACTTAGGGAGGCAGAGGCAGACGGATCACTGTGAGTTCAAGGACATCCTGTTCTACAAAGTGAGTCCGGGACAGCCAAGGCTACACAGAGAAACCCTGTCTCAAAAATAAATAAATAAATAAATAAATAAATAAATTATTCAAGACCTTACAGCAATATTCTTGTAAATTTTTTCTTACATTCATTCCATATCTCTTTATTTACAAATACTTTCAATGTCATTCTGGAACACAAATATTTTGTATTCATATCATCTTTTTTTCTAGATAATAAAAAGGTAAGTGATCTGTCTTGTTGTCTTTGCATATCCTAAAGCATTTTTTAAAGATAGTTTTAAATAATATTTGAATGGTTGAGTGAATAATGATAATGGTATTTTGTTTATAATTTCTGAAGATTGCTCTTCAAATGAGGAATTAACATAATGCAAAATTATATACCCTTGTAGTAATAGATTCTGACAGCCTAATTTCCATAAAAGGAAGTATTCTCATTTTAAACAGCTTGAGACTTGCTTTCATAAGCACTATGAGACTTGATGTAGATAAAATGACATTAGAAAATAGGTCATTTAATGTAAAATATGAAGAACTTATGCTTATCTTTGAAGAAAAAGCTATTAACCAACTTGTCTGTTATTATTTAGGTACTAATGATTACAAAACTACTGAGATAACTTGTCAAAAGACATTCTGCTTTATAGCATAAACAAGTCATTAAGGTGCATCACTATCCAGTAATTTTCTTCTGTTTGTACAGGGCCTTTCACTAACTCATTCCCTTGAACATCATCAAAGCTGGCGACTTATTTCTGGCCAACGGCACATAAACAGAAGCAATAGACACCATTTCAGAACCTGAGCAGTTAATTGGTAGCTTGACTCTCTAGCCAGCTCATCTTTGGTTCACATTATGAAAGCCCATATCGAGACAAAACCTACATCAGTCTGAATTCTGAAATGATTATAACGAGTGGGACCTCCTGTTGACCCATATTAGACTAGACAGATCGAGCACGAATATGAAGCATCCTTTGTCATTGAAAATCATAGATACTTCAGGCTTGTTGTTAACGGCACATAGTATATACAGTTCTGTGGCTTGTAACTAGGGACAGTTTTGCGTCCAGAAAAATGCTTCTACAGCACCTGGAAACCATTTTTGATTGGCACAATAATAGGAATGCTACTAATATTTAATTATTACAGGTCAGGCATGTTCCAAAATGCCCTGCAGTGCACAGAACAGAACCTTCTGTAAAGAATGCTTTGAACCAAAATTTCAAAGGCGCTGAAGCTGCCCTAGTCTATCTTAAAAGTTATAGATCTATATATCTACACACATATCTCTTCATCTTCTCATAAACCCACTTTGTATCCTGCCACCATTGAACTATTCACCACAGTGTCTAGCTACAATGAAACTATTCTCACATGGTTGAAAAATCCCTGAAAAAGATGAAAAGCATTATTAAAGATTTGCTAAATAAAACATCAGATACTGTATTCTACAGTTCCTTGGTAAATCTAAGTGATGTAGCTTCTAGGTGACATGTGAAACCATAGTTATCAAGGTTGCATAATAAATGACCCTAAAGAATAGAAACACAGAATAAGAAATCAGAAGGCTAGGAAAAGGATTTTATCAATGGGTTCAAGCATGCTAATTTCTTCCACTTTGGTGTCAGCTCAGATCACATCTCTCATTATATTGCAAATGCTGCCAAGCCATCAGTGTTTCCAAATCCCTATGCTTACTATGTACATACATTTTAAAGTTGAAAATAAAACAATACACTTCAAATAAACCAACATTGTTTGAAAAGCTAGCATGGCCACCGTCAGGCACATGGCGGCTGCTAAGAGTACCTGTGTCAAATCCGTCGGGGCATGCTGGAATTTTGTCATTCCATTCCACATTATCAGAGCCTCTTATTAAGATATTTCTTGTAAGAATTCCAACCTCTGCCCTTGCTTCAAACACAGTTCCATCGGGGAGTGTGACAGTAATTCCTAGGTGTGTGTAGTTTAGTGGCCTGGTTAGTGTAATGTTCAATCCGTCAGCTGACACTGATGCAATGGTCCGTTTTTCATTCTCTCCTTGACTGTGTCTGTAAAAATTTAAGAAAAATATATTAAAAGTTAACATATACATTGCCATATTTATGAAATTACAAATTTTACACATTTGAATGCTTCAGTCATGAAATTAGGTGCTTTAGAAAAAAATGTCATGGCATATGATGAATAGATATTTGAGAAAAGTGTTTTCTACTTAGAGTAAGTTTTATGATTCATTTCAAACCTGAGTGGTTGATTTGTTCAGAGTGTGAAAAATAATAATTTGTAGCTTTAAGTACCATCCTCAGAGGTTCTTTTTCCCTCTCAGAGGTTCTTTTAAAATTAATTAATTAATTAATTATCTTTACATATACATTTCTATTATTACACACACATATATAATAGCCTACTTATAGGAAGAAGAACCATGATACAATCAGGAATTATATAAATGTTACATTCTTAGTGTTTTGGCTATTTGTATTTGACAGCCTTGAAGAAAACATCTTTCCTGTCTTGGTGTGTCTAAAATTCTGAATGTAAATCAATAAATGACGGTGACTTCATGCTCCAGTAATGACTAAAAACAGCATTGGTGGGAAAGGCTGTGCTACTGGCATCCAGTGAAGAGAGGCCAGAGAAGTTTCTAAGCATCCTGTAAGACACATATGATGGCTTCCTGCAGTAATGTATCAATCATGGCAAAGTAAAGAGTATTGCAAAGGAAAGTCACAAGAAGTTTCTAAGTAGAGAAATTATTCAATTGCTGTTATTACTATATTCTCTAATATATTCAAAGTTCCAGCCACAGTAAGTGAGTTTTTCTAATTTTACTTGGGCCCTGAGTCTGATGTACATAATATGATGCACACATTCATATCTTTAGCCCTTTAAAAAATGTAGGGTCTATCTCACCTTCTAGTGTGCCAAGACAATATTTTATAGTTTCTGCAAAGTGTGATTGGTCCTGCCAACATGTACGCCTAGGAGAGATGATCCTGTTTCCTTTAGTTCTTTGTTCTCCTGCATTTCTTTCTTATTTTAAAAAACTGGATAAAACACTAGTGTCATATACAAACAAGGCAGTGAACTGCCTCATCTTTTTCTCCACCATTCTAGACTTTGCTACAACCTGCATACTTCCCAGCTAGACTCAGAGTAACCAGACTGCAGGCCTCTGTCATACTTATTTCTCTGTCCTGTCCTCTGCAGGAAGGGGCTTGTTGAGGTATTTTGCCTGCTGAGCACTTACCAAAAGCAGAAAGATGCCAAAAGTATCCAGATAGGAGAACCTAAGTGAAACTGAAAGCAGAAAAAGCCAATGGAGCAGAAGTTCAAGCTCAGAGATGAAGGGATTTGATGCATAGGAAGAGAGGGACATGGGCCCTGGAAAGTCAGAGGCAGGTCACTGTCAGGTCAGTGGTAGGTCACTCTCAGGTCAGTGGCAGGTCACTGTCAGATCAGTGGCAGGCCACTGTCAGGTCAACGATAGGTCACTTTCAGGTCAGTGTCAGGTCACTGACAGGTCAGTGTCAGGCCACTGTCAGGTCAGTGTCAGGTCACTGTTAGGCCACCGTCAGGTCAGTGTCAGGCCACTGACAGGTCAGTGTCAGGCCACTGTCAGGTCAATGGTAGGTCACTATCAGGTCAGTGTCAGGTCACTGTCAGGACAGTGGCAGGTCACTGTCAGATCAGTGGCAGGTCACTGTCAATTCTTTGTTGAAGTAAAACATTAGACTCTGGAGTGTTACAAGGGGAAGAAGGACATTTGGCATGAAATGGACATGGAAATTTTGAACAGCTTAAGGCCTTAAAAAAAAAAAAAAAGGATAATGATAAAGGAAACTAGAGGATACAAAACAAACTTACATTCCACCACAGTAGGTGGCACAGAACCTAGAACCCCTAAGGGCCCATGGGAGGAGCTGCCAGAAAGGGCCTGGGAGAGGTGGGGACCTCAAGATGTATAAGGGCGAGTAAGTCATGATCTCACAGGTGGTATGTGGAAGCAGTTTAGGCTGTGCTTGCACTGTCTTAGATCAAGAGGCTATAGAAACTTCTTTAGAAGAAAATAGGATTTTTTTTTTTAGGTGTTTATATATCCCAGCTTTATCTTAAACTCACTATAAACTTCTGCTCCTCCTGTGTCTACCTGTTGAGTGCTGGCTTTACAGGCATGTACCACCATGCCCCAGTTTATGTGGTGCTCCAGCTGGAAGTTGACTGGGGCTCCAATGCATGCCAGGTAAGCTCCCTACCAGCCGAGCTGCGTCCCCAGAACGTTCTAGATGGCATTTTTAACGTCACAGGAACCTAAACACATTTCCCCTTATCCTTTAGTGACAGCTCATGCCTACGAAGCACTTTCCCGGAAGCACAGTTCGCTATTGGGCCAATCGTCTCAGTGCATCTTCACAGTAGGGATGTGAGGTAGGAAGGGATAGCATTGAAAGTCTGCTGGACCAAGCCAGACCGAGTCATGGCCATGGTAAGTGGTGCTGCTTGGAGTGGACACAGGCCAACCCCCACCAAAAGACATTTTCTTTTTCTAGTGTTGAAATTTTAATTTTAAATATTTACTTAGAAATAATTACATAATTTCTATCCCCTCTTTCTCTTATATCCTTCCCGTATCTGGTTAGCCCCCTCCCCCTGCCACTTCCCAAATTCACTACCTCCTCTTCTTTAACCAATGTTGTTACAGAAAAGTCTTTCTCTTAACCCTGGTTTGAAAATTCTCAGATTGGATTCACCTATGAATAGCAAATTAGATTTGATGGGAAATCCCTTAGTTCATATTTCTTGATGTTTTGGTTGTAATCCTAGTTTTTAAGAGCTAAGTTAGCTCTCTAGCCCTAATTCATGTTACCTAAAACCAGCTCTATTCTAAATTGTAAAAGTTGCTCTTTTATTCCACATAGAAAGGATATAAATAAGGATTTCTTATTCTATTCATGGGCCCTGTGATTGTCCTCCCTTTTTTTTTTATTTTGTCATTCTATAATTTATAATTCTCCCTAAGGGCAGGGAGAATAATAAATAGGCGCTTACAAAGATACATTTGTAAGTATATATTTATCTCTTTCTAACATCTACAGGCCTATCTTTAACTTGAAAAGTGGCATCTTGCACTTTAATTTTTAAACTCATTCAGGAGCTTGGAAGATCTGTTTCTTGTCATAATTACTCTTCATTTCCTGATAAACATAATCGCATGTAATCTGAATATTAAGCACCACCAAAGCTCCTCTCGTCCCTGCTCCCTCATATTCTCGGGGCAGCTCTGCTATATTTTCACTTTATAATTGCTTGGATATGTAACTAAATGGACGTTAGGGGGCACAGCTGTGATGTGTCAGGCATTTGGAAGCTTCTGCCAGCTCTCTCATTGCCTACGGGATGTCTTCTCTTCTTTACTCCATCACTGCCTCCAGTTTTGCTCCCTAGGAAACACTGACAAATCTGGAAAATAATGGAGTTCTGCCTGCTGCTCAGCCACATCCTCTGGTGACCCCAGACAAAGAAGCTCATTTACCATTTTGGTTTCACGAATGTGTTTAGCACCAAGTCAGACGCTTTTCAAACAACTTTTAGTAACAGAACGCTATTTTCCAGTGAAATCTCACCTGAGATTGCCTAACCATATAAAAGAAAGTATTTTATTGCTACATGCTGCTTAACTATGGTTCAGATTTATTCATGTTCTTATAACAAATTCAGTCACTGAAAGCTCAACATACTGGTGGCCAGACAGAGGCTAACACCTGACCCACATGTATTTGGCTATTTATGTTTTTGTCTGTTTGTTTCCCTTGTTTGTTGAGACAGAGTTTTTCTCTGCAGCTCTAGCCACAGGCTACAGGCTGGCCATGAAGTCCCAGAGATCTTCTTGCCTCTGTCTCTGAGTTATGAGTGCTGCTGGGATTAAATAATGTGTGTACCACCTCCACCTAGCTTGTTTAGGGTTCTTTACCATATGCATTGAGTTAGAATAAAATAGTTTGAGGAATTACTATCATTCTTCTTTTACATAGATTAAAAAATTTTTTTTTGTATCCCAAATAAATCATCGTTAGATACCGGTGTCCTGTGCTAGCAATCACAATGGTGTCTCCCGCCTTCCATGTCACTGTTTCTTGTACAGTTATGGTCCATTCTCCTGTTTTTGCAGTGTGAGCCAAGCGAGTCCAGACCACAGGAACAGGCAGACCTGGAAGCCACATACAAACCGAACATTTCTTCAGATATGTTTTCTGGGTTACTAAGCGCTTTCTGCATTTGAGTTAAGTCAACTTGACGAAGACTTATTTTGCCTTAGGATTTCACCACTTATCTCAAAAAAGAAAGATGAGAAATTCTTGCTTCAGAAAATTAACAGCTGGGTTTATAGCAACATGCCAGTATAATAATTATGCATCTATAAAATTAGTAAATTGTGCTTCTGCAACAATGTGTTCTGTTTGTGAAGATCTTCTTTATAGAAACTGAGTATAATTTGTGATCATATTATCACTGTTGGTATGAACTGCTTAAACTGATAATCTACAGATAAATCATGTACTTAAATTTCTAAGAGATCATAGTAAGTGTATATTTAATACCATGCGGGACATCTATGGTCACAGTATTTCTGTTTATAGTATTCTACATTTACAAAAGACAAAAGACTATGGTTATCACCATATGGAAGACATCAGTGTAAAATGACTCAGCTCATGTTTAAGCAGTGTCATCCTGGTACCTCAAAAATGATCAATCCACATTGCTTGATGACAATTTCCTGAACTAATACTGTAGGAAAATACAAATATACATTTTTTAATATTTTAGAAATATCCTGGTTTCCAAAGTAAAAATCAGAACATTACCATCTTCTAATTCCAAAATTAGTGCCTTCTCAGACAGAGTAATGACTACATAAAGTCCATAAGGTAAGAGTGTCTGACCATCCATAGAAATGGCTATAAGAAGGCTAAGGGATGGTCTAGAGGGAAGGCATGCCCTTGGTTCTGAGTCTTGCTTGTAGGTGTAGCTTTCTAGATTAATGGGTGGACTCAGAAAGAAATGGGGAACAGACACTATTCAAAGAAGTCTGGCAAGTTTATTACAGAGTGCCTTCAGCTTACCGTGCAGATCCAGTGTACCCTCTCTTACAGCCAATGTTTTAGCTCCATATACAGGGAGCTCAGGAGATCTAAGATGCCCATGCAGAGTAATGACAGCCTGGTGTTGAAATGGGGACGCTTCTGTCCCAATCTGAAAGAATTCATAGAACACTAAGACTCTCAGTTCACAGTTCTAATTATGCAAACATTTTTTTTTGTTTTCTTCCCCATTTGAGAATTATCCAGGCATTCATATCTTTCTTTCACAATGTAAGCCTTAATTTTTTGTGTATGTTTGTGTTTTCATATGTGTGTAGGTTCATGTGTGTGCTATTGTCACATGGAAAACATCAATATAGAAAGGATGCAGTCATGTACTAAAGCAGATGGTTCTATATGAGAAAACTAGAGGAAGACCTCCAAGTCTTCCTCAGATAATGTTCATTTTTTTCTTGTGTCGTCTTGTTAGTTCTCTCAAGCCCTAAAATTTGACTTTTCTAATAAGTCAATATACAACAACTCACCTTTAGGCAACACACTGTTTGACCCATGGCAGTTTTTCTTTTCCTATTAAAATGCAGGAATATTCTGAGAATAAACCTCCTGCAATGTTGTTACAGTAATTAAACCAATCTAAATAAAGACAACCTCACGAAAATTTGGTAGAATTAACTATTTTTTTACACATAATATTTTAAACAATAAAATCAGAAAAAGATACTGTTTTCTGTACCTGAAGAACACCTCCATCTGTGATTAGGATATTTTCTGCCTGGAGTTCAATATCAGCTTCATCAAATATCAGAGTCCCACCTATAAACCACATAATGTTAATATGTCACAGGACCTGAAGAGTTGATGACAAAAGAAATTCTAGGGCAAACTGCTTTCCAATGACCATTTATTATTTTAATTATCAACAAACAGTGCAATGACACAGGTCAATTTTATAAAACAGAGCCTCAAAATACAAATTAAGAACAAAGGCATAGTCATCTTTGTAGAAACAATTATAACATTAACATTTACTCTCACCTTAAAAAATATTTAGCTCTAAAATTTTTACTATTTTGTGCCACAGCAATGGCTTGACTAGCATCATTAAGAATATACTAAGATGCCTTTTTATAAGACTGATGTCAATTTGAAGAAAGTACAACTTTCCTTATGATCCAATTATCTAATGACATCAAATAATAAACATTTTTATAACTGCAGAAGCTAAAAAATAAATCATAAAATTACAGAAGACTTCAAGCACTTAAGACCATTTTGCCAAAGTTTTTGCACAAAAGCTCCAAGCATTTTCTTATTACTGTATAATGTTTCTTTTATGCATAATTGTAATTGCTGTGATTATTTCATTTTTATAATAAATACAGACTATGAAGAATCAGAGAGAACACAGGTCAGAAGCAGCTTCACGGGCAAAGGAGAGACTTGCAGTCAGTGTCTAGGGTAGTCAGGGGTTGTTTAGAATGGACTTGAGCAAACTGCTATAATTTTGTAGTCTCTGGGATCAACATCCTCACTGTTTTTGACATGGGTAATGCTGTTATTTTTAATCAATTAGGAGTGAGTACATCTAGATGGTCACCACCCTCCACTACTATCACTGGAAAAAAGTTTCATGAACCAAAGTTCAAAGAATTCTGCGTGCACAACACTAAATAATATCAAAAGCACAGATTCTAAAAGCATAGTACAAAGAGGAAGTCTCCTAATCATGACTTTTGGTTAAATTAACTTCATAGAAACAACCAGCAGAGTCTAATATACAGAATTTCACAAACTTACCTTGAATAAGCAGCATCTTCAGAATAGGGGTACTTTGGTCCAGCAGAACTGTCTGTCCTTCTGTAATAACTGCAAGTGACCCTTCCTCTGGTGGGGGGTTTCCTCCCCATGAAGAGTTGGAAGACCAAACATCAACATATAGGAAGTCAGCATTCTCCTGCCACAAAGTGTGAGAAGCCATAACACTCAGAGAATTTATCAAAGGAAAAAAAAAAATCTGAAACAGGATACATTTATCTAAGTAATGAAATGGAACTCAACTTAAAGATGTTACAGATGAACCAATTATTTCATGGCAATAACAGTTAAATTCCATTATTAATTATTCCAGACAGAATAATTAAAATATCAAATAAGATACAAACAATAAATAACAAAATGTACACACTGCTTAGGTTTCAAAACAGATACAGTTCACTTATCTGTTGGAGACATTCAAATAAGATATCCATTAGCAACGAGCCCACCTCCAGGGTGTTAGATTTTCATTGCCATGGTTACTATACCCAGCTGTCATTACCAATTTGGCCTTGCCAATGTTTTTGATGGTGACGTGGACTGGAGCCCACCCTGAAGGAGCATGGGCACTTGTCACGCAGATGATATGTGTCTTGTTGGAATACTGGACATCACACTTTTCATTGGCTATGGAGACATGAACATCCTGTGTGTTTTCACTGTAAAGGAAGAAAATGTTAAGCATATGTGCTTATCTTAAACTTCTGCTTCACATATTAAAAGCCTTGCGTTCATGTGTTACAGTAAAAACAGCGGTAATGAATGCTCTATGGTCTTTCAAAGTGCAGGCTGACACCACATTAAGATTCAAAACTATTTAGGGCTGGAGAGATGGCTCAGAGGTTAAGAGCACTGACTGCTCTTCTGGAGGTCCTGAGTTCGATTCCCAGCAACCACATGATGGCTCACAACCATTTATAATGTGATCTGATGCCCTCTTCTGGATCGTAGGTGTACATGCAGACAGAGCACTGTATACATAATAAATAAATAAATAAAACCTATTTGTTGAGGAAAAATAAGAAAGATGTTAAGAAGTCAGGGTATAGAAATGTACAAACCAGCAAGTGCTCCAGTGTTAAAGGAAACGCTGCCTGAGTTCAAGGGATCAAGACTCTTTATAGTTTCCAAATAGTTGCATTTTACAAATTGTACAAATTACCCATAATCTTTTTCCTTTGCAATAGATTGAGCACAGTCGGAAGCCTTAGAACTTCATCTCTACTTGAAATGCACACTCAGAGTAACTAATTGTCAGCACTTAAGAAACTAAACTAGCCTTCCATGCTTTGGAGTTAGCTCTGTCTACGGAAGGATGGCAGTGCAGCTGAGCGAGAGCCTGGCTGGTTGCAA
Organism: Acomys percivali; assembly: GCA_907169655.1. Classification (NCBI taxonomy): domain Eukaryota; kingdom Metazoa; phylum Chordata; class Mammalia; order Rodentia; family Muridae; genus Acomys; species Acomys percivali. Next base: position 73,965,623 of record OU015748.1, on the reverse strand, counting down.
AGGAATGGATTTGATGAGGGAAAGGATGCGTTGATGAGAAAAGCATAACAAATGATTTACATTTGTGAACTTATTGTTAGATTTGGGGCAAGCCATTGCATCTCTTGCACTTTAACCTCCTGAACACAAAGTGGGCTAAAAACACCTTATATGGCAAATAAGGAACCTTCTGTGGGTTGGTAGTTCCCTAGCACAGAGTCTGTATTCAGTGAACGCTGCTGTTAGTGCTGTGTTGTACTTCAATCATGCCTTACAAACAGAAAGGCCAACGCTACAAGACTGTTCTTTAAAAGATTTTTTTAACATATACATTTATATTATTACATATATGCACAATAGATTACTTATGGCAAGAAGAGCCATGATGCAATCAGAAATTATATAAATGTTACATTCTTAGTGTTTTGGCTCTCTGTATTTGACAGCCTTGAAGAAGACATACAAGACTGTTCTTGATGACTTGGAGGCATAGGAGAGAGCAAGTGTGATGGCTTTCACCTAGTAGCATGTGGATGTGCACTCGTGTGAAGAAGACGGTACCTGAGTATAGATCCTGTGACTGTAAGTCTGGTGCCCCCAGCAGTGCTGCCTCTTCTGGGAGCTATTTCAGTGATGAGTGGAGTCAGGGACAAGACGTATGTGAACACCATTGTGGACCGCGATGAGTCTTTTCCATTGATCACACTCACGCCACAGGCTTGATCAGGTCCCCTGCCTATGAGGAGAGGGGAGTCAAATGGAGTCGAGTTCTGCCATCAGGCCCAGATTCACTGTCAACCCCCCTAAATACTTGCATTATTATCTTGATTTTTCTGGTGAGCACTTCATAATGCACACAGGTTGTATGAAATGAACTACCAATTCCTTTGGCAACAGCTAAAAATATCACAGAGCCCATATACATTACTATATACACTTTTAACAAAGGAAGGGGGGGGGCGGGTGAACCCAGACTTCTCTTGTGGACAATTCTGCAAACTTGCCAGCTTAGATTTCCAGTCCTAGGAGGTCCAACATTGAAAATTTGAGCTGGGAAAAAAGAGAGAAGCAAGGCAGCAGAGGAGGCGGGGGAGGAGCTGGAACAGGACAAGGAACCCACATAAACTAACAGAAGAGGAGCCAGTGTTGAGGCTCACAACCTGCTAATTTTCAACAGTACTGCTGCATATTTTTTTTTTAATCAAAATAAACACTCTAGTGTTGAAATGACAAATAAAACTCATCATCAAAATATCAAGTAAACAAAAAGTTCACAAAACTTTAAAATCATTTGTTAAAATATTTGCACATAAAACATATGTATGTATGTATATATATATCCTAAATGTCATTTAAATACCTTCTTAAATTTTGTTGCCAGGTGGTGGTGGTACACTGAGGAGAGGCAGGTGGATCTCTGAGTTCAAGGCCAGTCTGGTCTACAGAGTGAGTTCTAGGACAGCTGAGTCTAAAAGAAATACTGTCTAGACCCCCTGTTCAGATCTAGCCAATGGACAGCTCATTCTTCATGGTTGTGGGGTGAGTGGAGGAGACTGCCTCTGACATAAACTCTGGTGACCCCCAATTTGATCACTTCCCCTTGGTGGGGAGGTCCTGCAGGCACACAGAGGAAGGGGAAGCAGGCTATCTGGATGAGACCTGATAGGCTGTGGTAGGGGAGAAGGTGATTAAAGGCGTGCGCCACCACACGCGTCCAAATTGTTAAATTATAATGAAAGATCTTTACACAGTACTAGATAGTTGAGATTCACAACAGACCAAACTAGGGTGAATAATGTCTCCATTTAACAGAAAAACTGAAATAGGGAGAAGTTTAGTTATTTAGTTGGGGATAAAAAAGGAGTGGCAAAATGTGAAATTTAGGATTACCTGGAGCTCAGGTTTTATTTTTCAACCAGATAAAAGAAACAGGAGTTATAATAATACCGATCATATATAATGCTCCAGATATCCATCCTTCTACACGCTAACCTCGCAATAAGTCTATGAAGAATGCCACTACGCTAAACATTATTTGATAGATGACTTCTCTGAGGTAGGGAGAGCCTCAAAAGCTTTACCAAAGAAATGCTTAGGGCTCAAATCCTGTTAATGACTGCCAAGGTTTGTACACAATTCATCTTTTAAAATAACTTTTATTTTATTTTTTTATTTTTATTTTTTTATAACTTTTATTTTTTTGAGACTATAACATAAATACATTATTTTCTCCTTTCCCCCTCTTCCCTCCAAACCATCCTATATATCTTTTTTTTTTTTTTGGCTTTCTTTCAGGTTTATGGCAGCATTTCCCATTAAATTTTGTTATAATCATATATGTATATATGCATATTTCTAAATACAACATTGGTCTGTGTGATGTTACTCATGCATATGTTTCCCATGTTGACCATCCAGTGTTAGACAACCAGCTCCTCCATGAAGATGACTATTTCTCCCTCTCTCAGCATCCTTTAACTAACTTAACTGACAAGAACTAAAGACATGCTCTCCACTTGGATACCCAACTAAGAGTCACCGATTGAGGTCATGAACTAATGCCCTCCGAGTTACAGAGGTAGGAGAAAGTAAAGTTCTGACCAAGCTGCTTGAAGTCAGGTGATCCTAAGTGCTGACTCAACCACTTCCAAAGAATTCAACACCTTGAGAAAACAAAGGCCGTAGGCTTCTGACAGTCAGCGTTTCCCCTAGGCTGGCGTCCTTTTTCTCTCGAGTACTTACCATTATTAGGAGGAACCTCACAGACCAGTGTTGTAGAGTCAGATACAAGTCTGTCCACTGCACATTCAGAGTCGCAGACCAATATAGTTGAATTCTGTGGATCAAACCCAGAGCCCGTCACAGTCAAGGTTTGGCCACCACCAAAGCTTCCTGAAGAAGACAAATGAGAGGAGAAAACTGAGTGAATATGCAGAAAACTCCCCCTCTGTACATATTTGCTTTAGTTAAAAATGGGAAAGGGAAGTTACTTTGCATAACTTTCTTAGATCTGAAGTTTATCATATTAGTAATAACACCAAATATTTTTTAAAATTGTGTTTTCTTAAACAAATATTTTTAGACACTGAAATTTAATTTAAAAGAGATGTCACAAAGGATTTCGGAGCACTCAAAAGATACACATAACATTACTATTTGAGTATTTTCATCATACTTTTTAGAGTTTTTTTAACCACTAATTTTCAACTAGAAACAGTGTTTCCTACGAAAAAATTATATTCAAGTTATTATAAATATGATTTTAAAATTTCCACATGTAACTGGACAATTTAAAATTGGAAAATTTTTAATTAAATGATACAGTAATAAGAGAAATGTAAGTTATTATTTTCAAATAATTAATTAATTAATACTCTAGTATGGTATTGTTGGACAAATGAAGCTTGATATTTTTGTGTTTATAAGAAAGTATGCTTATAAGAAGTACAAATTATAGCAGGGCTTTAAGAATATATTGGTGCACACGACTTTAATCCCAGCACTTGGGCGGCAAAGGCAGGTGGATCGCTATGAGTTTGAGGCCAGCCTGGTGGTTTACAATACAAAGCAAGTCCAAAACAGCCAAGGCTACACAGAGAAACCCTGTCTCAAAAAACAAACAAAAGAATATATAGTTTCTAAATGAGTGCTGAAATAATATAAATTATTTATCTGATTACCTTGTCTTGGATAAATATTCTGAATATAAAGTGGGTACTCAAATACAACAGAGGAGAGGGCAAAGCCTTTTGTCTTGTGAAGCATCATCACAGGAAAGATGCCCCCTGCATGCTGTCCCACAATGCACTGTAACACACTGTCATTGACGGTGGTCACATTACATGCACTGTCTTTTATCATCACTGAAACATCCAAGATAGCAAATCCAAGGTTAGACCCCGTTATTTCAACTTCAGTTCCCGGTGGACCTTAAAAAAAAGGAAATGATATAAATATATACTTCATGCTAATTTTTCTATATGCACTTCAAGATATGTAGATTTACTTTTGTGAATAAAATAATATCCAGTTGAGCCAGGCATGCCTTTAATCCCAGTACTCAAGAGGCAGAGGCAGGTGGATCTCTGAGTTCGAGACCAGCCTGGTGTACACAGCAAGGTACAGGACAGCCAAGGATACACGGAGAAACCCCTTCTTGAAAAACCAAAACCAAAATAATATTCAGCATTTTAAAGCAATTTAAATAAGAGTACATATGATGTGTTATAGACAATTTTTTACTACAATATATACCAGCTTATTGTATATTCATTACAAGTGACTTATCTTAATATTCACTCTTTTCCAGCCTTTATGTTCATGATAACTTATATATTACCACTTTATACTTATAGAGAAAGCAGAAAAAAAAGGAACCCTGGAAACTATGGATTTCTGACCATGAGATTTAGTATTTTGTGCTCTTTTCTCCTTTGATCACAGCAATTCTTGAGAATGAGCTATACTTACTTTCTGTTACTCAAATATTTTCAGTAGCTACACTTTGAGAAAAAAAAGTCATGATATGTAAATAATTAGGTATAACAGTAGAGGAAAATGAACTAATTTAAAGATTTAAAAAAGTAAATATTGATGTTCAGGCCTTAAGTTAACTATACACAAAACCAAAATTTTCATCTTATCTGTTCTTTTATTTTATTTTTTGATAAAACAATACTTTTATTTTTTAAAAAATCTCTCCATGTATTTTGGTAAGTTCTAAACACCTCTGACTTTCTTTGCAGGTCCGGAGTGGTGGTTTAGCGACTAAGAGCACAGGTGCTCTTCCCGAGTTCATGGGTTTGACTCCCAGCACCCACATGATGACCCATAATGGCCCCACAAGTGACAGACACATTTATACACATAACAGTAAAATAAAAATTTATAACTGCCTTTGGGTTTTCATTTTATTATAAAAATCACTGTATACATATAACATACTTTCTATTTTCCTGTCAATATTATATTGACTTAATTATCAAGAAAACAGAGACTCCAAGATAACGAAGAGTATTACCCTCCTTACAGAGCCTTCCTTTTCCACATGCCTTATTATTTTATATCATATTACCATCCTCTGTAAGACCAAGTGCTGTACATGAGCTTTCTTCCTGCTTTCCAGTGTTATCCCATCACGTCATAGATGTCTTTAATTACATTAATTCACTCATAGTCTGTTTCTGTTGAAGTTATTTAACAAAATCTCATGCTTATTGAGCAAAGTTCATTACTTTCTAAGCAAGGCCAGCAGGAATTTACTTGTTCAGATTTGTGCTTATCTCTGCAATCTCACCTTCAGATAATTAGCTAATTCTTTTTAAAAAAAAAAAACAAATGTACATTGTGGGCACTAAACATGGAAATCCCATAGGGCATTAAAATAAGTACCCAAATTCCTAAATTTTGCATCAATAGATATCAATATGTATAAATTATTACAAATTAAAAGCCTACAAGAAGCAGTTACATTTAATTCTTATAATAAAAATTACTATATGATGGTCTGACAAAGTAAGCATTATGACAACATAAGTGTTATGAGTCATTACCATAAATTTATACATACTAATGAGTAGTTCATGCTAGTAATATTTTCAAATACAAGCTAAAATTGTTTTATAAAGGTTAAAATTTTGTTTGCCATTTCAAGTGCTGCCTTGTTTCTAGTGTAATCTATTGCCTGCCTCATCACTAAATAAAGCAGCCCTGGTCTCACTTTCTACAAGTGTCTTATTCATCATGGATGTTGTCTGGAGGGCACATTCAAAGACAGTGATGGAAATTGGTCATGAGAACAATTAAGGCTGGTCCTCTCCTGTTTGTACATGCAGAGAAAAAGACCTCTGTAAATCTTTATTCATACCACACGAAGAATGGCATCTAAGATTAATTCATAGGGATTCTGTAGCCAACAAGAAGCATTGTCTATGCCTAGACATTCATGTCTCAGCCAGTCTCAGAGCTATTTCCATGTAGTAGGATTAGCAATATAAGTTACCTGCTTGTTCTGCAGTTTGAATTCTTCATATCCTGATTGTATGTATCTCCCTCCCTCACCCCCTCCCAGTCCCCCTCCCTCTCTCAGATGTTCTCCCTCCCTCCCCTAGTCCTCAGAAAGGGGAGTCCTCCTCCCCAAACATCCGGCCTCTATCTATTAAGTCTCATATGTACTACCAGTATCATCTTCCTCTGTGGCCTGGCAAAGCTGCCCTGTCAGGGGTAAGTGATCAAAGTTGGGTGACCAGAGTCCATGTCAGAAGTAGTCCCTACTCCCCACAGGTGGGACCCACAAGGAGACTGTGCAGCCTATCTATTACATCTGAGCAGAGGGTCTAGGTCCACATCATATATGGTCCTTGGTTGGTGTGTGAAAGATGCTTTCTTTAAGGCTGCCAAATACAAATGTCAAAATGTATGAATGTAACACACACACACACACACACACACAGACACACACACACACACACATAAAATGCCTAAATGTTTTATGATTCTTCTTGCTGTAGGTAGTTTCTTGTTATATATGTGTAATAATATAAATGCATATGTAAAAATATTTAAGAAAACAAAAAAGAATGGTCATGAAAGCAAGAAACAAATGCCATTGATGATGGGGTCAGTACCAGCTCTGGGCAAGTGCCACAGCTGTGCAAGTAGTCCTAGGTGGTATAAGAAATCAGGTTGAACAAGCCGTGAACATTACGTCATTAAGCAGTGCTCCTCCATGGCCTCTGTTTCAGAGTCTGCCTCAGGTTCCTGCCCTTAGTGCCTACCTTGGCCTCCTTGTGTGATGGACTGTGATAAGGATGTGTAAGCCAAACAAACTCATTTCTACACAAGTTGCTCTGGGTCATGATGTGCTTTGAGTCAGCAATAGAAAGCAACCCAAAACAGTGATGCTCTTGACTGTTATGCTGCAGATGCTCTTCTAGGGTCCTTCACACAGATTATTAGCATTCAAATAGCATGAAGGCTAGAAACTGTGGCACATGGCAAGAGATAAGATGCCATCTCCATCTGAACATGCCACTTCGTTGGAAAGAATCCTGTCATATATCAACGATCATCAGTTGGAGTTTATAGAAATAAAATACGCTGCACAAGTATCAGTGTTAATAAGATAACTCAGTCATGAAGTTAGCAGTCATTTCTTGTGCCACATCAATATTAATGACAGAAAGTACTCATTTTGCTCCTAAGACAGTCATCTATTTCTTTCTCATTTGTAATTTAGATCAAGTTGATGAACAATATGTTCCTATATGAAAGTTGGAGTTTTATGCTGAGAATGTATAAAAAAGTACAAAATAGAGTCTGCACAGAACTTGAATCCCATGTATTATATTAACTGGCTTAAGTAGAACTATGTAGAATATGTTCTTTAATATCATAATGCTGTAACAATGAATATTACTGTAATATGACATCAATACAATAAAAAGACATAGAGACACTGGAATACCTCTATTTGGAGTGATTCTTTTGAGGGATGGCGTGTCCTCCATGGTATATGTATATGACAAAGGTGGGTAAATGACTGCATTAACAGAGATCTTGAGATTGGCTGTACCAGCTTTCCCAGCTGGGGTGGTGCAGTAGACCTCACTGGAGTTGATGGACGTAATTTGACAAGGGTTATCCCCAACAGTAAGTGTGGTGTTGCCAGGAGAAAAGCCATTGCCTGTGATCGTCAGTGTTGTCCCACCAGCAATGCTTCCAGAGGTTGGTGAGACAGAAGCTATGGCAGGGCTACTGACAGTCAGGTTTCCCAGAGCCAAGCCCTTAGACCCAACCACAACACTGAGAGAATGAAATCCAGCTGCTAGTGGGGTCATGAGAACAGTAATATTATTTTCATTAACATCTATTGCTCTGAACTGCTGACTTCCAATAAATATAGAAATCTCTTCCAACACTGTCCCAAAACCCTCTCCTTCAATAAGAACATTTACAGATCCTTCGATGGAGTTCGGGAAAACTCCGGTTACACAGGGAGCAATGTTTTCCAAATAGGAAAAGCTACAGTTTCCCTGACATCGGGCATGCACTCCATGTATTAGGAGGTCTACAAGAACAAACTGCTGGGGAGCAGGAGATGTTTCACATTCAATGGCGGTGTAGGTCACAGTTAGAACTCTACATGGGAATTCACCCATAAAGACTTCTACACCTGCAGAAGAAGCCATGAATCCAGAGCCGTGTATTGTCACCCTTGTCATTCCTGTAGTTGACCCTGCCTTCGGCAACACCATATCTATGTTTGGCAAAAGCACAAACGGCCTGTCAGATTCACTGGGCAGTGTGTTGATAGCCGTGCCCAGGTTGTAGACAATCAAAGTAACAATTTCTCTGACTCCAACATCCATTGAGTTTTGAGGGTCAATATGGCACGTAATAGAATTTTCACTGCTTTCTTCTACAACACAAGGGTAGCTGCCAATTGTAACCTGGAAGAAAAAAATGAATATGAAATAAAAAACATTGATATATTACCCTCATATACGCTTTATGTTTATATTAGTATCAATTATATCTTAAAAAGTTAATTCTGTGAAAAATTTCTATTAGTAAAATTAATTTGGGAAATTCATGAATGAAAACATACCTTAAATTGACCATAAAATCAATATCATGGTTGTACAAGTGTGTTAATAACTAAGTGATGCACATTAGTCAAAAAGTATAAAAACTGAGTAACCATCAGCTGGGCGAATGAATAGACTTGCTGTGACTTGCTGTACAACAAAGTCTTTATTCAGCCATAAAATAAATGAAGTACTGAAACACGAACGAGCTTTCAGCATATTATGCCAAAGGAAAATGGATTTGCGCAAAGAACTTTATATTGTAGAAAAATAGGATAGGCAGATCTATATGGAAGAGAAACAGATTAGCAGTTACCAGTGTGCTGAAATGGATGAAGGAGGTGGGTGATGTACCAGAATGTTTCTTTTATGATCATAACATGTTCTCAAACTTACCCAGTCACAGGTGTACAACTCTGTTAATATACTATTAAATATACACATATGTGTAATTATAAACTTTAAGTGAGTTATAGGCAATAAATCTGATGAAATTACACTAGGAGAGTGTGGTCAAAATGTCTTTGTTTTATTGGGTATGTGGACACCGAGAAGAAAAGATTTTACTTCCTTACCTTATTAGCACACTGACGACTACTGAAGCCGTGTCCAGTGATAGTTAGGAGCTCATTCACTGTCCCAGCAGAGGGAGTAATGTTGCTTATAGATGGCGAAATACAATCTGAAAGCTCAAAGAGCAATTTACTTGAATTTTTAACCCTTGTATCATTCAGGCCACACGGGGGTTCTGTTGCTAGGCAGCCTGCCGCTGTACTTGCCAAGTGCAAGTTCTCAGGGCCTGTTTTAGACAAAAGGAGCATCTGTAAGCCGCGCACATGAGCCTAAGACAAGAACTGTGTTCAGGCTCCATTACTGTTGATTTAAACGAGGGTATTAGGTGGTTTTACATTCTGGAGACCTGATAATTTTTTTTTTAAAGCAGAGTAATTTTATGTAATTAATTTTAGCCTTAGGAAGCAACAAAAGCAGTTAGATCCAGTCATCTGACATCTACTGTACAAAGGTCACTTTAACTCCGGGTCACCTGCTGCAGTTTCCATGTTTAAGCATCTTACCTGGAGCGTATGTTGCTTCTGTGTTTCCCACACACAGGCGCAGGGGAATGTGCCTGGTTTCAGCAGGTAAAACGTTAATGAATCCTTGGAGAGCTATGGACTGCGTCTCATCAACGTACCCGCTGCTGTAGTAATGGATTCCAGGGGATGTAAACTGGTAAGAAAATGAACCTGCCATAAAATAAGATTGTTCACAAGTGATACAAGCAATTAATGACTCTTTGAAAATAGGCGAGGACATTGGAAATTATCATTTCAAGCATATGTAGATGATAATTTTCTTATTTTAATGTGTCTTATGGCTCAACAGGAAATAGTAGAGAATGAGTCACTGGCTATAAATTTTCTTTTTTTTTAGTAATAATAAAATCGCAATCCAGCAAGATTCAGCTTTACTTTTAAAAGAAAACCATGGAAAGTCAGGCTTAATTTATCAAATTAAAAAAAACCTAAAATACAATGAAAATTTAAATATACTGTTACAAGCTTAGAACAGACTAATTATTCTGAAAGGCACACTAACACTCAGCCATCCTACAAGAAGTGCTGATGACAGCCATCAAAGTTTCATTATTTGATAACAGATCAGTGTGACTAAAACACACAGTCCTGTTTTCATTGTACTTTGTCGAACAATGTATGTTTCAGCTGGTCAGTTATCATGCAATCAATGAAGACAACAAAGGCAAGGATTCAGTATAGTATGTTTAAGATAATTGTTTGCGTTTATTTATAATATTTTTCAATAGACATAAACTGCCAGGTAAATGAATTTGTGACTTTATTTGTATGACTAATATATGTAAACACATTTACTATAATGAAGAAAAAGGAGCTTGATACTGAAAATGTCAACAAAACAGGAGCATACCTGATGCGGATTTTTCCCTTCCACTTGTAAATCCTTTGCCATCATAAGTCACACTTCCAGGACGCGAGACTGAGAAAACCCGGTACCCGATACCTTTAAGAAAGGGGTGTGCTTGCCAGTACCACATCACAGTATCACCCACGGTCACATTCAAGGCTGGTGGAGACCAAGAATAACCTAGTCCATGCACTGGGAGTAAGAATGGAGGCAGATTTTTACAAGGGAATAAAGTAAATGTCCTAATAATTAACCATGTAAACAGTCATTTCTATAAAGTGAGAACAACTTCCTAGTTAGTATTGTACATAATTTAAACACTCAACCAAAATAAAACCAGAATTACTAGAAAGCGAGATCATAGCATATGCAGGAAGAAATAAACGGTAACTAATGACTCCAGAAGTAACCATCAGAAGACACTGAAAAGAGGTGGGTGCTCAATAAATAAGTTGCTCAGAAGTATTTCACAGAACGCTTCCAATACCCTTATCCAGACTTTACACAAGAAGTTTTGGAAGGAACTGGTTATGCTCACAATTTCAGCTTGAATAATCATTCTGAAATTCATGACTGATAAACTGCAGTAGCTCAGGGTGCAGTTACCCAGGAGGTCCTAGATTGCCACGAAATCACTAGAAATCTCTGAGTAGGAAATTATAAAGCTTGGCCTTCTCAACTCAAAAAGAGTATCTCCTATGACTAAATATGTAGTATGTAGTCTGAACTTAACTCAAGCTCATGACATATGTTACTACATATGTATTAAGGACATGACTTTTCATCTCATATGGAGAACACTGCAAAATTATAAAAGAATCAATATTGTTTCTATGAACAACTTGAAATGCAAACTAAAAGTCATCTTAATTTCAGCATAAAGTCTCTCTCTCTTTTTTCAATATGTAAATATTGGTTGGTACCTAAATGTGAACCATTGTTAGTAATCCTGAACACAGTCCCTGTTGAATGGAGAGTGCATCGGATGTCATTTTCTGATGATGATGTAATGTCACATGGGAAGGAACCTAAAAATATAAAGGTAAGAGAAACATTTCCAGTCATTTTTGTGAACGAAGAGACGGAGTATCAATAGTAGCGACCCAAACCTTAACATAGCTCTGTGGTGTATGGACAGGTCTTTGGGGTTTGCTTCTGACGGCGATTTCAGTAGAGTATTTTCACGGTCACGGACGTGTTTTATACACGTTAAACACACAATGACAATTGGTTAGAAATGAAAGAGTCAAAAACAGAGTTGTTCTCTTTCTCATCATCCCTTCAACCACAAACCCTTGACCTTTTCTATAGTAACAGAGGAACAAACTGGAGAGAGGGATCAGCAGTTAAGCGCTCTTATTCCTTTGCAGAAGCGCTGAGTTCAGGTCCCAGCAGCCACGCCCAGTTCAGGTCCCAGCAGCCACGCCCAGTTCAGGTCTCAGCAGCCACGCCCAGTGGCTCACAACTGCCTATAACCCCAGCTCCAGGGTACTCAATGTCTTCCTCTGGCCTCATATGAGTACCAATACACATGAACCCCCCCCATTAAGGATATAAAAAATGCAATTGAGAGTATTAGTGTAATCTTTCTTAAAATATTGAAAAGCCATTGAACATATTTCTGTAACAACCCAGTTCCTCCAGCAGATCCATTTAGTCAAGGAAAACCTTAACAGGCCTCCCTCACCCCCTCAGGACAAGAGTTTACCTAAGAAGACAGAATTCTCAGTTGGGATTGTGCTGAATCCAAGCCCCATTATAGTGATATCAGTGCCACCATACAAAGAGCCTCTTTGAGGAAACATGTGGGTGACTTTCAAAATGTACAGTATTGAAGCATTTAACTTGTTCCTGAAAAGAAAAAAAAGAATATATTCCCAATGAGCTTTCTTACTCAGGTCCACACTGTTTGGAGAATAGGAAATAAATATGAATACATATATAATTAGACATTAATTTGGATAATCTGGTAATTATCTTTACTTTGGTTAAATGTATATATTAATTTTGAAAACTAGAATTTTGGAAAAATATAGTAGCAGAAATATGTGAAAGTCTTAAAGCAATACAGAAAATATGATTATAAGAAAAGAGATCACAAGAAATAAATGAAATACTTTAAAGTATGTTACATTTTTACTATGTAAGATGTTGAGGCAGATTTACATGTATAAAAAAGTAGCAACAAAATTCCATATGTTATAGAAATAATTAATTTTTATGCAATTCATTTAATGTTTCCTAGTTGTTGAAAACTGGTCATGACTTAATTTATTTATTTTTCAATTACAGATGATTTTCCTGCTAGGGTGCCATGAAATTGTGCCAAGGTCCTTTGACCTGATACATACTGTCCAATTCCTACATCCTAAGTCCCACCATGACAACACAATCTATAGATTCCAAAGAGGTTTCCTGTTGCTTTATTTAACTCCTTTAGCATGCTGGGTTGGCATTTCTCCACCTACCATCTAAATACAGTTTGGGTTTGATGCTGCACATAATACCATCCAGGACCAGCAGAAGCCAGTAGCTTTTCAAGAACTCTGTGAGCTCCTCCTAGTAACCCCAACAGGAAGTGCTGCCCTATATTCCTTGTTCACTGGTCACTGATTTTGGCACTTATCACGTGCCTTTCTATTCTGACACCTGCTTTTTCTCTGCCTTTATTTTAAGCCATTAATTTAGCTTGCTGTTCTTCCAAGTATTCCAAGCTAGCAATTATCTCAGAGAAGAACTAAAAATTTGCTGTTAACAGCTTCGGGAAAGAAAATTCAAAATCCCTATAAGAAATAGGACCAGTGAGGGATTGTCTCCGCCCTTTCCTTTAGATGGCCAGATCCTGGCTTAATTGTCACCATGTCAGGGAACCCTGCCTTATTCCATGGAATGCTAGTTCCCTCTGTTGTACATTCTTATTATACTTAGGATCTAATATTAATAAACTTTCCACATTTATAATTGTTACAGAACTTGGTTAATCGTTGATAAAAATCCCTCCAACAAAATTGTGAGTAGTGCTAGTGCAGGAAATTATTCTAAATTCAGAATTAAACAAATACTCTTCCCTCACTGCCAAAACTGCTTGAAAAATATTTCCTGCAGGAATGCAAATCACATGGCCGATACAAACACCCAATTGCACAGGCAATTTTTATAATCTCTTCTAAATAGTTTGGTCAAAAATAAAAATCTCTTTATGAGAGTATTTAAGAATCTTTTCTACGAGGAGATATAAATGGGTAGAGAAAACAATCAACATATTTGATGATTAATTGTTTTCCCTATCCCAATTTTATTAGCCCCAACCATTTCACAGTTATATCATTTATAATCTTCATCATACCTTGTTGATGCCAAACCCCAGTTTCTGATTTTGACATAGATGTCATGTCTTCCTGGAGGCAATTTGGGCAAAAGGCATCTAATGTCTGTGAAGTTCGAGTGAAGAACCTGGCAGGGTTTTCCTCCAACATACACAATGTTTTCTGCGAGTTCATTTCCAAAGTTATAACCCTTAATTGTTAAATTGACATTTCCTATTTTTTAAAAATAAAAATACATCTTGTCATATAAAAGTTTAAGTTCTTATCCAGCATCAAATTTGGATATTAACCAAATGAACATGTTTATCTTTCTTTGGATTTAGAAAATTTTCCAGAGGAAAAATTGAAAAGAATAAGTTAAGTTAATGCTTTTGTGGACACATAAAATGCATGCTTGTTTCACAAAGGAAAAAAAGAGCACTGAAATATTTTTAAAACATATAATATCTTTTTCTCACCATTGTACATGCTATGAGTAAAATTTTAAGTTGACTTGTTTATATTTCAAAGCAAAGGGAAAGTAAAGAGCAAGTTTCCACATAAGGAGCAAAATGTCAGTGCAGAACTATGCTTTCAAAGTCTTTCTGGAAGTAGTTTCCAGTTTTTCATCAAATGGTTGGGTTTTTTGTTTTTGTTTTTGTTTTTGTCTATTTTGTCTCAAGAAAAAGTGGGAAAAGTCAATTGCAGGCTCAAAACTCAGTAGTGTGATAGGGACTATTAAAAAGATAGAATGGAGTCTAGCTTGAGATTACACCAAAATCTACTGCTACGTATGAAGCCTTCACTGTCCTGGATGTTTATCAACAGATGAATGAGCAATGAAAATGTAAATATGCATGAAAGAATTTTATCCTGCTGCTAATAAAGGGATAATATGGAATTTGCATGTAAATTGATGGAACCTGAAATAACCATATTGAGTGAGCTAACTCAGATCCAGAAAGACAAATGATTGATCTCACTGAAGAATTTCTTACCCAGAATTGTCCGTTCTTTGGGACTGAAATCAATGATAACTGGTGTTTGTAAGCAGCTGTAACTAAAACTTTCCTTTGCTGTGGCTTCAATTCCATTGGTAATAACAGAAATATCAACTGTACCCTCAATTCTCTGAAATAAAGGAAAAAAATAGAAAAGCTTAAGTGGTGAAGTATTTAAGTCCAGTCACTAAGCTGGGGCACTAACTCAGTCAGCAAATGTTTGTGTTACAAGCATGAGGCCCTGAACTTGATCCCTAGAGTGCACATATAAGTAAAGGACAGAGACAGAAAGAAAGTGGAGAGAAGCCAGACATGGTGCCTTGACCTCCCAGCCTAGCCTTGTTGGCAAGATCTAGCCAGTGAAACATCATATCTGAATTCTGAGAATTCCTGGAGAACTACATCCAAGGCTATGTGCGCACACACACACACACACACACACACACACACACACACACACACACAC
>OU015748.1:73856158-73945526 GCA_907169655.1 Acomys percivali | reverse complement strand
ACACACACACACACACACACACACACACACACACACACACACACACAACTACCACCACCACCACAAAACTACATATGTCAAATACAAAGGTATTAAAACATCATGGAAGAAAACACACAAAATTAATTACTGTGGATACCTCAGGGAGCTGTGAGAGCTAGGATAGAGACGATAATTAAAGAGAAGTTTAGCTTCTCATAATATTTTTTGACTAGTGATTGGAATATAGGCAGACATTGCCAGTGAAGAAGAAAAAATGGCTAGTTTTTATTTTACTCATCATATTTTCCCATTATTCTTAAGTTGATCAAACATGATAAAAGGCAATTCAGGGTGCTGATTATTTTGAGCCCAAAATAATTTTTAGGAACTTCATAGAAAAGTGGAAAATCACTAGCAAATGCAAGGGCACAAACCAGATAAGGTTTACTCTCAGCTACTGAGACGAAATATAAGATTATGACTTCTGAATTCATCACTATAGGTAAAAACTCACCCTTTGTGGTCCTTATCCTTGACACTTATTTAAGTTTTTAGGAGCTCACACAACACCCATAGTCACATTTTCCCCAGCAATAATGCATCCCCTAGGTTGGGATGAGTTCTTGGCATTATTTTTCCTGTTTTCTCTTCTTCTGTTGAGCCACAGCTACCCTATTGCCTGCCTAGCTGCTAGCTCTGCTGTAAGCATTCTCACAGGGTGAGTGTTAGTACATACAATAGTCAAGTGCCAGGACAAGGTTCAAAGTCACAGGGGAGGTATAGAGACTGATTCTAACTCACAAAAGTAGAGAATAGAGAGATTAATGACATACTTTAGCTTCATAGGTGTATTTTTTTCACATAAGTAACAAGCGCTTCTTCCCATAGTTTCAGCTGATAAACAGTTTTTACTATATTATGCTGTTTGCTTACCTTAGTGACTATAATATATATTAAAGATTATTATTAGCCAGCCTCCATGGTGCATGCCTTTAATCCCAACTCTCACGGAGGCAGAGACAGTAGATTATCTGTGAGTTTGAGGCCAGCCTGGTCTACAAAGTGAGTCCAGGATAGCCAAGGCTACACAGAGAAACCTCATCTTGGAACCACCCCCAAAAAGATTATTATAGAGATTACTTTTTTTTCCTTTTGTCTATCTTCCACCATGTACTTTAAATTACAAAGCAGAGTGTTACCTTCAGAAGGTGTTGTTGTCAGGATCAGGGGAGTGGTCCTGGGATCCCATGTAAACCCACAGTCACCCGAACATTTAGCTGGAATTCCATTGACATAGACTTCAACCTTCAAGTCAAGAAACACAGATCTAGAAGTGAACAAGGCTAAAGAGACAAAAAAAACTCAATAACAAAATATAGCAACAATCCCTGGAAGTATAGTGTTTATACACAGGATTTGGAACAAATAGAATATTGTTTGTGTACAAAAATGTGCTTATGCTTTCTGCTTTGACATCTTATTCTCTCGTGTATCCCGCCATTCATTCGTCTATGCATTTGCATAGCAAATGTGCCATTAGGCTTCTGATGCGGTTGTAAGTAGGAATATAAGAAATACATGAAAGAAAACAGATAGCATCCTGTCTGTCATCCAATATATAGTAAATGTAAGATGAAAACTTACATAAATTAAATCATGAAAGCATTGTTTTAATTAGTGCTATGAATAAATGTAGAGGTTGCTTTAAGGAATGTCACCTATACTTAATATATTTTATTATTCTCATCACTAAAGTGGCAATTATCTGACACAAATGCTGTAAATATTAGATAAAATAATATAGTTACTACTTCTGTCAGTGTTAGATTTAAAAACTTTCTGAAACCACCAGGAAGATAATTTTCCCCAAAGTTGGAAAATAATCATGAATTGGTCAACTGTAATAAAAAATATTCTCATGAAAGTATAACTGAAAACATTCCTGTTTTACAAGGCCTTCAGTATATTGGTTCAAATTAGTTATACATTTGGAGTTATAAATGCTATGAAAAAAGCTTGAGAGATACCTGTGGTTGCTGATTAGGTGTGCGAAGCATGTCTCCAGGTATGCGTTGTCTAAATAAGCCGCCTTCTGTTATTGTGGTAACTGTCACATTAGCCTTTTCTCCAATAATGTTGGAATCATTAATCTATTTTACAGAAAATGAATTTACTAGAATAGCAATGGAGAATATAAACAATTTAAGTGTGGCTGAAACTAAATAAAACTTATGGACGTAGAGAAAAAAATTTAACGTAGTCGTATTTATTTAAAAAAACTCTTCTACAATAACAATAATTAATTCAAAGGAAAAATAGAAAGAGCATTGCATTTTACATATTATATTAACTAAAATAAGAATTAATATAAACAAAACACATTAATTTTATATTTGAAAATGTTCTCTGTTCTTTTTCAATATTCTTTGGTAAATTATTAATAAAAAATTTAAAAGTTGAGTTATTTTTCCCTTTAGCAGTTTTCATTTCTGGCTATCTTGGTGTCTCCTTCCTGAATTATACTTTCTTCTAGTCTTAAGAATAAAGCCAAATTACTTCCATATATATATATATAATCCGGTCATTTCAAAGTCCTTATTCCAGTTGGCAACCTTTGGGTATGTCAGGGCACTAGCAAGGACACAGGTGCCCCCATGACGGGCTGTGCATGAGCGTGTGATGATGAACAGCAGCGAAGAATAAGTAACAGAGACTGGTGTGGAGGAAAAGGGGCGGAGCTGGCAGGAGAAGGGGCGGAGCTAGCCAGAGGAGGCCAGACTCAGAGAATTTTAGAATTCTAGTTCCAACCAAGCATGTACCTGTAAAGAACCTCTGTGTTTTTACAACTGTTACATCTTGTTCAATGAATTTTATGTCTACACACTTTCATGTGTTTTTTTGCCTCCTACTTTCCTGTAACTCCATTCAAGACAATCCCTGAGTAGAGTTCTTCACCTCTGCACCCTCATGGCATATTATGGCTACACGACAGTCATTAGAGGGCTCTGTCATTTCAACAATCATCCTCCCATTGAACAGATTTTTTTAGCTTTCTACAGTTTTACAGGGAGAAATGATGATGCCTTGGTGACTACCTTTTTGCTTATATCTTTCCATATTTGTATTACTATTTCAATAGGGTAGAATTATGTACCAGGTTGCCGAATCATAGGTAGCTATACGTTAAGTGCTTTCTCACACTTTCATCACTAAATCATCATTTTGTGTGTGTGTGTGTGTGTGTGTGTGTGTGTGCGCGCGAAGGTGTACATGAGGCACAAGTCCCAGAGTGCTCTGCTCCATCACTATTTGTAGAAGCCTTGTTTTAGTTTTAGATTCTGTGCACCCCTAGCTCTTCTTCAAACACTCTGGCATTCACTGTTCTTCCAGTCTGATGTACAAAATGTAACAGTAGATGACAACTTTAGACTTTTTGTTTTGTTTTGTTTTGTTTTGTTCGAGACAGGGTCTCTCTGTGTAGCCTTGGCTGTCCTGGAACTCTCTTTGCAGACAAGGCTGGCCTCGAACTCACAGAAATCTGCCTGCCTCTGCCTCCGTAGTGCTGGGATTAAAGGTGTGCACCTCCACACCCTGCTGACAATTTTAGATTTTACTTGAACAGGTCATCTTTCCAATAACAAGAGCTTTTACAAGCAGGGTGTGGTGACACATGCTTCTAATTCCAGCACTCAGGGAGGGAGATGTAGGCAGATCTCTGTGAGGTCGAAGCCAGTCTGGTCTACAAAGGGAGTCCAGGACAGCCAAGGCTGTCTCGAAAAACAAACAAAAAGAGTTCTTGCAGTCTCAAAAGAATTATAGGTGATGAGGCTATTTATTCATGTGCCCTGTCCAAATTACAGCTGGATTTATTTGTGAGACTGGTCCTTGCCTGTATACCATCAACGATTTTCTCACAATACCGCTTGGCTTTTTCCAATAACACTAGGATTTAAAGTACCAACAGCTATTCTCTATGGAAAAATATGCCTGCCTGGTCATTATAATCCAGAACATTTTTCTTCTGTTCAAATAATTAAAAAAATAATTAAAGAAGACCATGAATCCCAGCTCTTGGGAGGCCAAGGCATGTGGATTTCTCTCCATATTTCTATCCGTGCAATACTAGCCTAGTCTACAGAGCACGTACCAGGCCAGCAAATGCTACAGAGTGAGGCCCTATGTAAAAAACAAAACAAAACAGAAGCAAAATAGAATTAGTTCATAGTTTGCCTTTGAAAAACCCACAGTCTCCAGTTCCTTTTGAGACAAGGAAGAGTGAAAAATTAGCAAAGAGCAGAGAAGGAAAGAGGAGCTGGACGAAGGAAGGGACCTGCAGAAGGGGCTGCTTTCCGGAGGGGCTTTTCCACTTGATGCTCCATGAGTGCCCAGCACAGGTGCCCTCTCTGCTGACTGAGACCTGTCTTACTTCTTCCAGGCTCTGCAGGGCGAACTGCAAGTCTGTGGCTGGCACAGCAGCAGGGATGCCTGAATCACAGAAAGGAACCAAAAATTCACAAACCCAGCACTCTTCAAGGTATTGTGTATATAAAGTATCACGTGCCAACTATATCTACTCCATCCCCGTCAAAGAGACATTTAGAGACTTTTATCCCAAGAATTTATTTATTAGTGAGAAACAAAATTATATGTCTTGGTTTGAATATTTTTATTTGTCAGTTTATGGACAATATAGAAGTCATGAATGTAAGAGAAACTCTGGGGAATTAAAACAGTTATATTTGGTAAGACTGAACAAAAAAAACCTGAAAGGTCACTTATGGATAATCTTGTTTCTTGTTACTGACAATTTTAAGTATATAAATCATGTAGAAAGTGTCACTAAAAATAAATGTACTTCTGGGTGTGGTCGCACATGTCTGTAATCCCAGCACTTAAGGGGGCAGAGGCAGGTGGATCTCTGTGAGTTTGAGGCCAGCCTGGTCTACAAAGTGAGCCCAGGACAGCCAAGGCTACACAGAGAAATGCTGTCTTGGAAAAAAAAAACTATTCCAAAAATATATCATTATTGTTTACTTAGCACTCAGTATAACTATGATAAAGACTGTAAAGCCATGCATAAATTCTTTCTAGTACTAGTTGTAATATTTTACAAAGCAAAACACAGTAGGTCCTAAAACTAATACTAAATAAGTATGAAACAAATCACAAATGTTATTTATTTCAATATATGGTGCCCAACTGTTCAGTGGACACATGGTAATAGCTACCATTTTAGACAGGACAGCACATATTTACATTATTTAGTTAAAATTGTATTTAATATAGTATGTCAACCCCATTTTATATTGTTTTAATATTATAACATTTTTGGATACCATAGTAATGATTTTTCTCAAGGTATATGTCATATAAGGCTATAACTTTACATAAGACCATAATTTCAAGCACCTTCATAAAAATTACTCTTAAGAGTTTGTTATACCTTTACTGACATTTTGTATATTAGTTTTCAATAAAAATGGTGATAACTGGTAACATTGGCTTTAAAGTGGTGAGTTCCTTCCTGAACTACCAGAAGAGCAATTCTGAGATAAAAATGATATTACTGACTTTAATATGATGCATATTATTATTATCCATATTTTATTTAGATATTTGAGTGTAAGTTAACCAAACACAGTAATTACTAAAAGCAACACATACTTGTGTATTTGAACAGCGTTGGAATGCCTCTGAACATTTTAAATATACCTTTCAGGATATGTCCATAAGCTTGAATGTCAAAGCTGCCACTTATAGGTGGAGAAGCTTCTTGAATTTTTTGAATACGGATCTTTGACTCCCCTGGCCAATTAGTTCCTCTGTAAACCAACTCATTCCTTGTCTCGTTTGTGATTATCTAATTTCCAAAATAAATATTGATAGAATGATTAAACCTCACAATAGCTAACACAATTTCCATTTCATCATGTAGGATCCTGTGACATGACATAAAGAAACCTCATATATTCAGGATTCTTCGGGACATTAAGGAAGAGTTCCATAACTCAACACAGGCCATGCCTGTACAGCTGCAATAAAGAGGGAAAAGTCACTGCAGTCATCTGTGCAGCCATCAGCTGAAATGACAGTAATACCTTGTCAACTCAGAACATACCCTCTGTCACTCAACAAACAATTATTTATCAAGCAAGCAAGCACCCTGTTCAAGGTACAAAGCGCACCACTGTATGGAGGCAAAGAAGCATGAGATGGAATCATCACTATCAAACAACTGAAACACCGATTGGAAAATAACTGTAGACACATAGCTAACAATATAGGGAGCTGTATGGTCAGTAGAGTGATGGTTTCAGCCTCACTAAGTAATTTTAACACCAGTCAACTGGTAGGAGCAATATGTACTATTGATATTCATAACTTGTATGTGTAATAAGGAATATGATGTCCTCTGATTCAGAGTTTTCTGTCAATTGTGTGGATCTGAAAATTCATATAGAAATAAGTAACATACATGATAGAAAAAAATGTGCATGTGCCAACTTTATCCATGCCAGAGATTAGAAATAATACAAACCTCCATGAATAGAAGAAAGAAATGTGTTCTTTTTGTATTAAAATATGCAGCAATTCAAAAGATTGGACTATCACTAAAGATAACAAAGTGAATCTTGCAATATTGATAGGGAAAACTTTATTGATGATAGAAGGCAAAATTGTAGTCATGGGGAAAGTTCCCAGGAACAAATAATTTTCTTTTCCTTGATCTAAAGTGATCTACATCTTAAAACCTCAATGAGTTCATCAAGGTTCAGGGATACATCATGGACAACAAAAATGCAACAATATTTTTAAGTACAAATAATGAACAGATGAAAACCATAATTCAAAGTACAAGACCATTTATGTACTCACTTATAAGTGGATGTTAGCTGCTAAGTGAATGATAATCAAGCTACAGTCCACAGACCCACGGGTGCTAGGGAAAGGGGGAGGGTTGGGGAGGGGCACATGGATCATCTCCCTGGGAAATGGAAATAGATTTGTAGGTGGAGTGTGGCAGGTGGGAACTGGAGGAGGGATCAGGCTAGGGAGGAGGGATGGAGGGAAAGAGTGGGGAGAGAGAGAGAGAGAGAGAGAGAGAGAGAGAGAGAGAGAGAGAGAGAGAGAAAGAGAGAGAGCTGGAATTAGGGGATGGTGTGGAAACCAAGGGCAGTGGAAAGTTTCTGGAATCTTTGAGGGCGACATTCCTGAGGACTTCCAGTAGTGGAGGATGTGATACAGAGTCTGAAATGGCCATCTTTTGTAGCCAGACAAGGCTTTCAATTGGCGAAACCAGGAGTGTATCCAGTTTATCCAGTTGAGGTTTTTTGGGTTCCATGGAGATCCCCAAACTACCCAGGCTGATGCTACGACAGAGGTCTCTCCCTGAAAACTGACAGTGGGGCCCCATTGCCAAGGACAATACCCACATACCTCAGGGAATGTAAAGAGGTCTAGTTGATGCCTACATGGCACCTTCACTCCTACATTCTCATCTCTTTGGTGCCAGAAGGTACTTTCCAGGTGACTGAAAGAGAACCATGGACACCAACCCAGCCAAAAAAACCTTTCAGCCTACAACCTTTGCTGTCTGTAAGATGTTCTGGCCAATAAAGGAAGTGGCCAACCAATGTCTCGTTTCACTTGAGGTCCATATCATGAGAAGGAGCCCATGCCCAGCACTGCCTGGATGGTCAGGAACTGGAGACTGGATAGTCTAGAGACTCAGGGTAGACCCAAGCAGGAGTGAACCTCCTACCTCCCAAAAATCAGTGAGATGACTCCTAGTGAGAGTATGCTATACTCGTAACTCAGTACTTTGTCCTGTCACTGTCAGTGGGGCTACCTCTGACGGAGTTGAAAGTGGGTACAGAAACCCATAGCTAATTATGGGGATAGGGAGTCTAATTGGAGGTATCCATCATGTCCCTCCCTCAGAGCTTGTGGTACCCCCATAGAAGAGGGAGAGGAAAGATTATAAGAGTCAAAGGGGATGGAGGATGCCAGGAGAACAGGGATCACTGAATCAACTAAGCAGAGCTCATATGGGCTCACAGAGTCTGAAGCAGCAAGCTCTGGGCCTGCATGGGTCTGCACCAGTTGGCCGCGTGTATGTTGTGGCTGTTAGCTTGATGGTTTTGTGGAACTCCTGACTGTGGAAGCAGGTGTATCTGACTCTTTTGCCATCTCTTGGAACATTTTTCCCCCTCCTAGTTTGTCCAGCCTCGGTATGAGGGCTTTTGCCTTATCTAATTGTAACTTGCTTTATTGTGCTTGGTTGGTGTCTCTTGGAGGCCTGTTCGAGGACCTGGAGAAATGGGAAGTTGAAGGGGGCTAGGAGGAGTGGAGGGAGGAGAAACTGTGGTTCTGATGTGTTGTAGGAGAGGAAAATGTATTTTTAACTAAAATACAAGACAATTTGTAATTGCTTCAAAATTGAAGTAACTATACAAGTGTAGCAAACCATATTCTGGGGACTGGGGAGATGCCTCTGCTGGTGAGAGCACTTGCTCTGCAGGCATCAGGATCTGAGATTTTATCCCAATATCCCCATAAAAAGATAGATATATCCACAAATAAATGCCAGTTAGGCCACAGCTATAGAGAAAGAGATAGGAAAAGAAGTTCACAAGCTCAGCTATGGTTCAGAGACCCAAGCTCGAGAACATGAGGTGGAAACTGACAGAACATTGCACCTCACATTGTTTTCTGGCCTCTACTTATGTGCATATGCACACACTACAACATGTGCCTATATACGGCACTACACTACAACACACACACACACACATACCCACACATGCACACATGCACACATGCATGCGCACATGCACAGGCCATGGTATGGATCTGATCTAACAGATTGCAAATTTCTAATAAAAAAGAATGAAAGAATAGCTAAACCATTATTTTTGTAAAAACATAAGAAGATTAAGATAAGTGAAGCGAGATATTTCATAGACTAGAGAACTCAACATAACGGTGCTCTTACTCAAAAACAATCTATAGATTTAATGCACTTGTTATCAAAATATCAACAAGACATTGTTTAAATGTGGTTTTGTCATGGCCTCGCCAGGCCACAGGGGAATAAGACGTACTTGTGACTTGATGTGCTGGTGTGGGTAGAGAGGGGCTCCACTTATCTGAGGATGGGGGAACAGAGGGAAGAGGGAGGGAAGGTGTGGCTGGGAGGAGAGGAGGGAGGGGGCTATGATTGGGATGTAAAGTGAATAAATATACAAATAAAAATAATGATAAAAATATATCAGCAAGACATTCTGTAGACACAAAAATTGTAAAATAATTTATATGAAGACAGACCTACAATAAACCACTTCGACACAAAAAGAATAAAACAAAAAGAAACCACTGTATTCAGTGTTTGGGGTTACTATGTAATCACAGTGGCCAAAAGATGAAGAAAATACATAGAGAGACTGGAGAAGAACACAAATACATAAAAATAAGCACAAAATGTGCTGAAGGATCGCATTCCCAAGTGCATAGGAATAATCCAGTAGAGTAATGAAGTATCTCCAATAGCAGATGTCAGAGTAACTGGAGTCATAAGGAAATATGTACTATCCTATGACAAAATTTTACTAAAACTCAGCTCAGAATGGGCCACAGCATATGAAATATAAAGTCTTTAGAGCCAAAATCGTAGTTAACATTCTCATATTTTAGATCAGGAGCACTATCCATCAAAGGAAATAGACAAACAACATTAAGCACTCTCTGGGAGACTTTACAATGAAGGTGGAGAGGCAAGTTGTGGTCTAGAAGAAAATGCTTGGTGAGAAAGCTAAAAAAAAAAAAAAAAAAAAAAAAAGAGCAATAAACAAATCAATTAAAAATGGACACTCCATAGAAAATATACGGCTGGTGAAAAAGCTCAAAGTGATGTTCAACACTACACTAGCCATTAGAAAATGTAAATGAAATCCTAATGAGATTAACATCATCTATCCTGATGGCTAAAATAAAAAATGGCAAGAACATCAAAATGCTAGAAAATTTGTGTGGAACCTGATTCATTCAAATATTGTTGGGAGGAATATATAGTAGTGTGGCCATTTTGGAAAACAATGTACAGTGTCTTTATAGAATGGTAGATGTATTTACCAAATCGCCCCATAATTGTAGCTGTTATGCATACAGCACCCCAGAACAAAAACACAAGGCCCCAAGTGAGCACATTTTATACTGTTGTTAAGTGAAGTATTTATAGTGAATATGTCCATAGTGAAGATGCTGAAGACAGTAAGGCTAAATGCTGAGCCAGGACGAGGTAAAGACAGTGTTTTGGAAAATATTTATTTCTCCATTATCTCCAGTTATGAAGTTGTTTACTTGGTGAGAGGTTCTCTGTAAGTCTCTAATTACAAGGGATAACTAAACTTTAATTTTGAGCTTTTATATATTTGTTTTTAATTTGTTGTGGAAACGAAACTAATAAATTATATATTTTTTATAGGTAATTAAGTTTTTAAATGTTTGTTATACTTTTAACATTGAACTCTGATTGAACTTTAAATAACTCAAGTATTTTATAAACTGCTCAAATTCCTTTGGATCCATAGAAAACCAACCATATGCTTCTCTGTATAGATGTTGATGTAAGCAAACGAAATGCTGCTCATAATAGAAGTAATTTTAGAACATTGCAGCACCATCTTTTTCTTCAGTAACGTATATTCATGAATCTCTTTTGAGGGCTCAGAGGTAAAGAACACTGGCCGCCTTTCAAAGGGTGTAGGTTTAATCCTCAGCAACTATATGGCAGCTCACAACCATCTGTAACTGCAGTTCCAGTTAACCGATGATGCCCTCTTCTGGCCTCTGTAGGTGACAGATTATGTATACATATATACTTATATATATGCAAAATTCCCATACACATAAACTAAACTAAACTAAACTAAACTTTAAAATGAATCTCTAATGGAAGAATCCATAAAATTTTACACATACAAGGTAAATTCTACTTGATCTGACATTCTTCCTTTTTATTATATTTTAACTTACTCCCCCCCAGTGTGTGTGTGTGTGTGTGTGTGTGTGTGTGTGTGTACCATGTGTCATGATGTGCTATTAAGGCCATAGGACAGCTTGAAGGACTTGGTTGTCTCTTAGTCCCAGTAATCACACTCAGGCCACCAAGACTTACCAGCAGGCACCTTACTCAATGAATCATGTTATAGGACCCTAGTCTTCATATTTACAGATATTTTCCCTGTTTTCCCACATAGACATATTTTAAAGAGAATTCTCAAAGCATTTTCATCTTCAATCTCAATAAGTCTCTAAGTTTTGATCATTGCTTCAGCATAATAAACAATACTCAATTGTATAGCAGATTTTTTAAATTAAGGAAATGCATGACATCAAATTCTGGTGGTCATGAAGTTGAAAGTAGTAACCATAAAGTTCTAGGCTTACCTGCCCAAAGCTCACAGCCATCATGGGTATATTGTGACTGCAGTTATACAAAGTCATGGTAACTGAATACTGAATTGTCATATTTGATCCACTTAATTTGGTCTGATTAACTTGAAAATGCTTTACAAATATTCCTTTGTTTGCTAATGCTGGGGGTCTTCTCTTCGGCATTTCTGAAAAAGTAAGTGGGAGATAAGATTACAGTGCTATGTTTTTGCTATGTTATTGATGGAATTTGTTTGGATATGAATCTATGAGTATGACATGATAAATGATGCTAAGACATGGAAATAAAAATTTCACTTATAGCATTATTATCAGTTAAGTCTACAGTTAAGCTTTCAGGTCAACAGAAAGTTGTCCCTGTTGAATAGTTGCATTTGAAGAACAATTCTCCTTCATAATTGATTTCTCAAAGACAAGTAAAGTGAAAATGTTTGCCAGGCAAAATCCAGAATCATAAAATTAATTATTGCTATTATAGTAAGAGATCTACATTAAGAATTCATTAATCCTTAAAATAACCACATAGCTCTATTCATTATAAATAAAGTTAATTCATTATATTACTGAAGTGAAAGAACAAATCATGAATAATTCAGGATTCATATTTTGTGTCTACCACTAGATATAAGAATAATTTCCATGGCAAGATTTTACAGGCTAGATTTAGAAGCTTGAAGTATATATAAAATGACTCAACATACCATCCAGGGCTGAGATTGTAGGTGTCTGTCCAATGTACACTGCATCCACATAAATGGACTGGGATTCTGATGATTTTTGTAAGCTAATCCTTTGTAGAGAAAAATTTACCCCAGTATATTTGGCTTGTAAAAAATCTAGAAGATCTATGCAAGTGTAGGTCCACCTGAAATATGTTTAATAATTTAATTTTCATGTTGTAACTAATATAATATAATATATAATATAAAACACAAATGGTACTACAATTTAAAGCACAGCGGGCTGGAGAGATGGTTCATAGAAAGTGCAAAGGGATCAGAATTCAGAGAGCCGAGACAGGAGACACTCTGGAGCTCTTGCCTATGATAATGTCTAGCCCAGTTGGAGAACTCCAAGCTCACTTTAAGACTCTGTCTCAAAAATGACAAGATGTGACAGAGATTGATTTACATTTAGAATTTTAGAATCACCAAAATAAGAAAGATGTTTCTTCAAGGCTGTCAAATACAAATAGCCAAAACACTAGGAACGTAACACTTATATAGTTCCTGATTGTGTCATGGTTTTTCTTGCTCTACGTAGTTTATTGTATATATATGTAATAATATAAATGTCTATGTAAAAAATAAAAAAATATTTAATTAATTAAAAACAACAACAAAAAACCCAAAGAAATCTACATTCTTGTGTTTGTTTTTAGAATTTTCCTCCCCTCCATCCTATACCCCATACCCCATCCTTAAAAAAAAAAAAAAAAAAAAAAAGTGAGACGGTATTAACAATGGTGTGCAATGTTAACCTTTGCTCTTTACACAAACGCACACACTTGCACACATGTTCATGGGCACAGGTACACACATATATGAAGAAACACTACCCTCTAAATTTAATAGAACAAAAATATTTCACTGTTAGTGAAAATTAATGTTGTGTACATGCAGAGGTTTTCTTTGTAGCCTTGGCATTATCTATAGGGATGCAAAAGAACTTTCTACCATGATATGTAGGAAGCTAAGAAACACAATTGGTATAGAGCACAATAATGAAGACATGATATAGTAAAATCAACTATTATGTTAAATATGTGGGAAGTAGCATAGAAAGTTCTGGTTCCAATTTTAGTAGAAATACTAGGAATTTTTTTTCTCCTAGTATCTAATATAGCCCAGGCTTATCATATGTAGCCTTTATTAAGCTGAGACATGTTTCTTCTATTACTAAACTCTTTGGGGGGTTTTAATAGGAAGAGATTTAGGATTATGTCAAAAGTCTTTTCTGCATCTATTGTAAGTTTTTGTGATTTCTATTCTTCAATCTATTCATGTGGTGCACTGTGTTTACTGATTTTCATATGCTGAGTTGTTCTTTTACCTCTGGAATGAAGCCAACTTGACCATGGTGAACAAAAGAAATAAGGTCATGTTTATATTACAAATATTGTAGTATAACTTGTTTTGAATCCATAATGTGTCTTACTTATTTCCAGAAGCAAAGTTATATTCAAATTGCATATCAGCACTTCTAATGATCTTGCCACTGTCTTGATACTTGAACTTCAGACCAATGTAGTTGGCCAAAGATCCTTTGTATGCGAAACACAACTACATATAAAAATAAGAAAGAGGTTGTTAACAATATTTTGCAATTACTTTGTATTATAATAATTCAAATGAATATAATACAAATCTATATAAGTTTATTGAACATTGTTATATAAAGTATACCAGAACATTAAAAAAAAAAAAAAAACCAACTAGGCTTTGACCAGTTAGATGTCAGAATATTGTGCATTTAAATGTGATTTTCTTTAAAAATTATGTAATAATTCACTCTATGAGAGTGAGTTATCTAAATTCCAATTAAAATTTATGAAAATATGAACTCTGGTGCCCCATATTTGACCACCTCCCCGTGGAGGGGAGGCATGGTGGCACTCAAAGAAGAATAAGCAGGCTACCAAGATGATAATTGATAGCCAATGACCATATTGTAGGGGAGGAGGTCCCCCTCGGTCTTAGACCTAGGGGAGGGGAATGGGGTGAAAGCGGGAGGGAGGGAGGATACAAGTGATGGAATAACAACTGAGATGTAATCTGAATAAATCAATGAAATAATAAACCATTTATGAAAATAATTTTTCTGAAATCATAAGAGAAGGTATGAATATGATGATATATTTCCTTATTACTATTGCTCTCTCTTCCTCTCTCCCTCTTCTTTTTTTTTTCCCTGAGAATCATTAGGAAAAAGATGACAGAAGCTAGAATATAAATCATTATTCCTGTCCAAGATGACATGACTCAAAATGTCAAGCAGTTTTCCTAGTCTTAAATTTTTGTGAAATTTTATTAGCAGTGCATTTTCCAGATTCAATGAGCATATAGATTCCACAGGCTCACCTGGTTATAAGGAAATAATAAAATGTCTCCATATGGTAATTTGTTTGCCTTAACATCTGCTGAGTCAAAAAGAACAGCTGGGTTTTTCAGGGAGTAACGGCCACAGTAAGCATCCGTCTCGGCCGTCTTCTGTCCTCTATTAATATGTTCCTGTAGAAGTAACAATACTTCAGATGAAAACATGATTTATTGTCTTGACTTTCTCCCAACATTTCCAGCTAAGTTATTCAATGTTCTACTCTAATCCTATTGTTTCTTCTGTCCTTAAACTTATAACCATCTCTCACATCTATGAAATTCTTTTATTTAAATAATCATTCAGATTACATCTCAATTGTTATTCCTTCACTTGTATCTTCCCATTCCCCCTTCCCTCCCTCTTTTACCCTATTCCCCTCCCCTAGGCCCGTGACATAAGGGAAACCTCCTCCCCACCATATGATCACAGCCTGTCTGATCTCTTCCTGCTTCCTGCTTACCCTTCCTCTGAGTGCCACCAGGCCTCCCCACCAAGGGGAAGTAGTTAAATATGGGGCACCACAGTTCATGTCAGAGTCAGTCCCCACTCTCCACACAACTGTGGAGAACGTGCTATCCATTGGCTAGATCTAAATAGGGACGAAATTCTTTATACATTCATTACAATCCCTAATCATACAATTCATTCTGCTGGTGTGTGATTGCTTCCCAAATTCCACCATCTTTTCTGATACCACAAGCTCACTAAAAATATTAATACATTTTCCATGAGTGTTTGTTTCATAATTACCCTGTACCAGGTTTTTGTTTATTTTAATTTTATTTTTCATAACTCAAGTGATGAAAGACACTATCCCTATATGAAGAGGGTAACACTTTGGGACAAAAGAGCTAAGGATTATGTTAATCTCCACGAAAGGCATCTAACTCATGTAAAAGCAACGCCACCCGAAGAACAGATGAGTTGCCTTTAAAGATAAACAGGAATTGTTCAAATCAGAGAAAGGATCAACAGGCTTCAGAGGGTAAAATAATCAGCATGAAACATCAAAGACAGGAGGAGTGTGGTATTGGAAAATGGAGATGGTTGACGTTAAGCAGAGTACAGAGAAGCTCTGCTTAGGATGGCGATGGGAGATGTCATAGTGGAGAACAGGAGAGGAGTCCTAATGTCATAGGACTACATTCAGATACATATACACGCATTAAATTGAGAAGGCTGCAATTAAGCTGAACATTTCCCACTTTATCTAGGTGGCTGTGAGTTTCTGGGGATTCTCATATCCTGCCTCCAATCTCACCACACAAGCACGGGGATTATGGGAACTCGCCACCACATCTGGCTTTCCCTGGGGTCTGGGCATACGCCCTCACAGCTGTACACATGCTTTGTTCACTGTCCTCTCTCCCCATGCCTGTGTTTCATATACTTGGGGGCCACTCGGAAAGAGAGCACATCTAGCGTCCTCCAGTAGTCAGGATAAAAATTGGAATATATTTTAAATATTTTCCTCTGTATAGTAAACACAAATTTTATATCTCATCAAGAAACAAATAAGAACTAAGTAGGCACAGCAAAAAGCAGGAAAAGGAGTTTACTTTACAACTTGTTCCCATACAAATTATATGGTCTGAAGCCAGTGATGAAGGGAACGTATTCTTCAGTCATGTGAAGAATACACGGTAACACATCCCCGAAGTTCTTATGGCTATCTGTTTTGTTCACTGTCTACTTATCAGTTAAATTCATGTATGACGGAAACACTGTTTTCACAGATGACTCATCTTAGGGTCAGAGAAGATGCTAGACTGAGCCTTGCCAGCAAATCTATAACGAAATTAACATTTGCAGTTCGACTTAGAATTAGCACTAACAACTAATGCTAGTTCAAGAGAAGAAAAAAAAATCTCAAAACACTTATGGGAAGCATTTTTTTCCAGTTCCCTTCAAGGTTCACTAAACACTACATACCAGGTCAAAATCAGTTTCGTAGTCTCTGAAGTATTTCACTAGAAATCCTTCTTCCAGATGCGCGATTTCTGGTGGACACTTAGCGCTCACCATCTCTTCCACAGCTACCTGAAACTAAATGAACAATATTGCTTTAGTGGCTTCCTCCTAATGAGCTTAGGGTATTGATAACTCTACTATTAATTTGACTAGTCACTTCTCTATCAGATTATTTTCATGAGATAATCTCCATTTGAGCTGTATTTAGGATATTTTTATATATAATTTTGTAGGAATTTTAAAGTTAATATGTGATTGTTTTAGTGTCCACTGATATTATCTAGAAATTGTTTAGGACAAGTAGGGCTATTATTATCTTAGTTTTTATATAATGCAGGCATTTTATTAAGTAGTGTTTTAAGAAGAACAAAAAAAATGAAATAAGCAATTATGCAATTAGACATATTCCAAACACATTGTTTCCACAATAAATAAAAAATTAACTAGGAAAAAACTATATGCTCAGATGTATTCTATTTTTCAAAAGAAAAGATCACACACTGTAAGCCTAAACTTCCAGTTATCTAAGATACTAAATACTTTGGATTATATAGGAATGATCATGCACTCATGAGTCCTAAAACTTTCACTCCTGTTTGTCTAGCAAAGCACAGGAAATGATTGTTGCTTGGGCATTAAAGGCTTAAGGCAATGCATAATATTTAATCCCCAAACAAATATTAATTGAACGTCACTGTACAAATAGTTTCCAAGACTAAGTAACCCACACGCATGCTTTGTTTAAAAACAACCCCTACTCCTCCCCTACGCAGCATAATAGGTCGTGTTGACATGGATCAAAGAATTCCTTTCTTATTTTCTCAGTCTTTGTCATTTTCCCCCCCTTCTTTGCTTACAATTAATTGGACAAGACAGTAACAGAATGTATTACATCTACTTGAAGTATTATTTATATAAGATAGGATTCTTTTTAATAAAATAATGAAGGATTTAAGTTTTATAACAAAGTCTTTGCTGTACTCCCTTTATTTTTTTTATTGCACACAACAAAAATTTGGATTTGGGGGGAGAGGGAACACTGGGGTGAGTAAGGGTATAAATGCTCCCCACCAAAGCATAGAATGGTGGTGACAGATTTGAGATGCTTTGTCCAGAAAGATGGAAGATCACACTGGATGGTCTCTGCGCGTGTGTGAGACAGAGGCATTTATGATACACATCTCATTAAGTTAAGCAAAGTGATTTTCACTGACATCCTGAAGCAATGTCCTTTTACATCTGTCTAATAAACGGCCAGTGGGAACAGTGAAAGGATCCAGAAGAAACACACTGTGGAATGTTCCTGGAGCATACCTCAGCTTCCGATGAGTCTGCGGCAAGGGGCTTGGAAGAAATCCCATCCCAGTTTAACGTGAACGTCTCCAAACTGGGTTGTCCTCTGGTTTGTTCTGTGATATTCACTGTGATGTTGTTCCCTTCAAATACTTCATAACCAAGCAGATCAAAGTCCCCTGCACGAGGTATCAAATAGCGCTTTAAAATGATAATTAACATGACACCTATGCATCTAAAAAAGCCATTCGACTGTAACCAAATGGATTGTATTTGGAGTTCCATTAACATAAAAGAAGCAGGAATGGGAAAGATGCAGAGTGTTTCAGCAGAGCAGGTTTATTCACAGCAGAAACAGCCAAAAAAATATTTCATTCATTTAAATGCTATTTACCGGTAAGGAGGAAACATTATAAGAAAAGCAGGTTACAATTAAATCAGTCAGTAAGGGGACTAATTTAGTCCTTTTTAGATGTAAATATTTACTGCAGACACCTGCTATTTCTGTTGTCTATCAATAGAGCATAAAGTCAATTCCCAATAACAGCTTCCATTCAAAGGTGTGTGCATAAGATGGCACTTTGCAACCAAGTAAGGCCTTGAACTCCACTGCCTCTCTCTATGGGGTACAGTCTTGTTATACACCCTGTTAGGATTTGCCATGGATTTGTTAAGGCCTCTGCGGAAGCTTCAAAGTTTCTCTGTGATCTATAATACAAGTGAAACACAAGATTACCTCTAGTTGACACAAAGGTTATTGTGTAGATAAAGCTCTGGAGATCCCTCCTGCTGGTCACTCGAACTGAATCTGGTTTTATAGACCAAAGGTCATTTAAAGCCGACTGCAACATGAAGTCAGATGCATCAGCTGGCAGCCAGACTTTGGACAGGAAAGAAAAAAAAAAAAAAAAAAGGAAAACAGAAGAATTGAAATCTTCCTAGGCTATTGCAGCCTAAACTGATGTCTTGTACTTAAATTTATTCTTGGTCACATTAAAGTTAACAAGCAGAAAACTGATCCAGGATAGTAATGTTAACTGATTGGTTAGTAATGTCTTTGACAGTAGGGAATCATATTGTATTTAAATATTCCATTATATGCTGGGCGATGGTGGCGCAAGACTTTAATCCCAGTACTTGGGAGGCAGAGGCAGGTGGATCTTCATGAGTTCGAGGCCAGCCTGGACTATAGAGGAAATTCCAGGACATAAAGAGTTGTTACACAAAGAAACTCTGTCTCAACCCCCCCCCCCAAAAAAACATCCATTATAGTAAGTACTGCATGCACTAATTGATATTTCTTACTTAGGATAACAAAAAATAATTGTCCAGGATTATTCATTGTTTAGGATTTATTAATACAGAAATGTGTTATCGACTGACAAATTAGCATTTTGTAAATGTATTACCAAGACAAACTGAAAGCAATATTTATTCTCTATTATGATAAATTTGATTCCTAGTTTCTGAACTTATATCCATGAGTCATATGCATGTAAGTATGCATATGCTTTATGTGTAAATGTATTATTAAATTATAAATAAATGCAATGCTATAAGCCAGAAAATTGCTTGCTGGTTTCTAATCTCAATAGGGCTCTTTCTCCTTTGTCTACATGCAACTAAAGCTGTAGTTTCTAAATTACCATTGTGCTAGAGTGAATACTTTATACCTATGTTTATACATAAAGGCAGATATTTCTCTTGCTCCTGTTGCTTACCGGTCTTTTCCATGTTGTGGTTGAATCTGTATTGGGAAAGTGGACATGAGTTAGCCCCCACACATGGGCTGGTTACTGTGACCTGCTGTACTTCATGAGTCGCACCAGTTGTCTCCCAGTTTTCCAATGTTATAACCTATTTTCCAAATAAATACAACTTAATGTACAGACATAAACGAAATTTCAATATTTGTAACTCAGTGCCTCTCCAGCGTTCTATGTTAATGTAAATGATATTTTACAAGACGCTTATATGAGTTTTATGAAATAAAAGCCTGAAGGTTATAACAGATATGAAACCCAAAAAGTATTAAAATTACATTTCCCTAACTCACTCAATGTGATAACCAAGCGGACCTGGTCCTCATACATTTACTCCTTTAAGGGATAAGGAGTGAGGCCAGGACCTCACAGATGGCAGGCAAATATTCTAACAACAATCCTCAATACTAGACACTGATTTTCAGTAAAGTGGATCTATCAACATGGCAAACCTGCACTTCTGGGATGACCATTGACTGAGACTTGATGACTTGTTCTTCGTTTATGGCATCTCCTGACTGCTGTTCAGTAAAGGCATTTTTATACTGGTACAGCCCAACATCAACAAAAGCACTCAGTCTGTACTCTTGAAGCAAGATCTCAATGTAATATCTGAGAAATAGAGCAAGGAAGGTAAATATTTTCCCTAAATTGTATGCCATCAAATCTTTAAAAAAATAAAAGAATAAAAACCAATAATGTAAATAAAAGTTATTAAACTAAGATAGTGTTTAGACACAATTTTTTTTGTTTGTTTTTTGTTTTTCGAGACAGGGTTTGTCTGTGTAGCCGTGGCTCTCCTGGACTCACTTTGTAGACCAGGCTGGCCTCGAACTCACAGCGATCCACCTGCCTCTGCCTCCCGAGTGCTGGGATTAAAGGCGTGCGCCACCATGCCCGGCTTGTATAGACACAATTAACACAAGGTTTTATCATAATATTTTGTTAAACAAAATTAGCTATACAAGGTATGTATACATTATCAAAAGGGTGTTCTTGTTCAGATTAGCCAATAGATATTTACCACAGAAGGTACTGGCCCCAGTCCTTAAGGAGCTGAAATAAAATGATGGTGCAGACCGAGACAACACCTTCCTGGAACACAACACTGAGGGCGGGAGGAGGGTAAACGAAGAAGCGTAGAGCTCCAGAGAGAACAGCAACTAGGTTACATTTATTATACGTCACTGCTCAGTGGATGTATGAGTTGGAGGTAGAAAGTTCCGGATGTGGTTTGGATCATAAGCGTTCCCCAAAAGGTCAAATGATATAGGTTTGGTGGAGAGCCTAGGGCTCCCTTAGGGTAATGAAACCTTAACAAGGGGAGCCAAGGAGAAAGAAGTCTTTGAGGACATATGCTAGAGAAAGATACACTGAGTCTCTTCTGTTCCATTCCCATATCTAGCTTTCCTTTTATCCTGGCTACAGCGAGGTGACTAGGCTTCCTCCACCCATTGCACACGTCCTGCCATGATATGCTGCTGGGCCAGCAACAGGGCCTAGGAGTCATGAGCTAAGATACCTGAAACCATAAGACAATATCAAATGTCTTTCTAATTTAAACTTAACCGCCTTAGTTTAATATCAGTATTATCAAAAACACAGAACAGAATTTAACAAAAATTATAAAAAATAAAAAATTATAAATATAGGACACCTAACCTAGGGTTTTGTGCTCACGTGGCAAAACTTGCTACAGAGAACAATGCCCCCAAGTTTCTGAGAATGATTCATTCTCTAAATTAAGCCAATAGACCATTGTGTAGACCAAAATAAGTAAGTAAACAAATAAATAAACAGATAAATAAATAAATGGTTTAAAATAGGGTTACATTTTAAATGACACATAGTAACTTAAATACAAGAAAAAAAAAACACCCTTACTCTTTTCCTTTCTGAAGATGAATTTCATCTGACCTTTGTGTTGAATTTGAAAAATAACTGTTGGCATTTGCAGAGTAATATGCGATCCTCACCTTATTCCAGAAAGAGAGAAGAAAAATTTAAAATAAAACTCTTCAATAATTACCATTTATCACTACTTCAATTTTAGAAACTTTATCAACAGGAAAATGTGAAAAATCTGTATTTTTCTTCTAAGATATGTTATTCATAGCAACCTGAGCTTTAAAAAAAAAAGTGTCAAATCTTTATTTGTTCCATCCTTTACTGATGCCAATATCACCACCCAAGTCTCGGCACAGTTTCAGCCTTTCCAGGAAGAGAATTACAGTTGAAAATAGCAAAGATACAAAGTCAAGGTGGAGTTATTATTATTAATATTAAATGAATGGGATTTTGTTATAAAAACAAAACTCTTAAAGTTTAAGTTACTTAATTGTATGTACACTTGAAAGTCTTAAATGCGTAGGAAAGTTGGAGAACCTTAGGCTTTCTTTATTCCCTTGAGTAAGCGTGTGGACCAGCTGTAGAGCATTAGAACTCACCAACTGCAAATAACAGTCTAAGCCTATATAGCCAATACAGGAAAACATCTTGTCAAATAAATTGAGTACTAAAGTGTGATTTTTAAATGTTTATTTATTATTTTTACTTTGTTATTTGTTTGTTTTTCTAGACAGGGTTTCTCTTTGTAGCCCTGGCTGTCCTAGAACTCGCTTAGTAGACCAAGCTGACCTCAAACTCAGAAATTCTCTTGCCTCTGCCTCCTGATGCTGGCATTATAGGCATGCACCAGCATGGCTAGCTTATTTTCACATTCTTAGAACTGTCTTTAGAGAATGGCTCAAAACATAAAACTTCAAATGAATACCAGTACTCAATAGAGGATTTATTCATGTCATAAAAAACAGAAGTAAATTTAAAAGTCATTGGTAGTGAGACACGTGATGGCGTAGCATGGTTGGTAATTTTAAATGCCAATAAACAGCAATTGTATTCACCATATAATACTGATACAAAACAAAAGATGACTGTGGAATTGGATTTATGATTCCAGCTATGCAAAAACTCAAATATAGATTATAGCATTAGGACAGACCTTCACCTCATACCTGAGCAAATGTAATAAGATTTAAAAATTCTTAAATTTCCCTTATTCTAGTTATATTTCTTTATAATAGAGAAAACCTCCATTTTTGGTGTGTATGTCTTTCTGTATCTCTGTCTGTCTCTGTCTCTGTCTGTCTCTCTGTCTCTGTTTCTCTCTGCCAAATTCCTACTAAAACTTCACATTTTTGTTAAAATAACAAAGACCCAATCTCATGAAATCTTTAATATATTCACTGATTTTGATTAGAATAAGCAACACACATTAAGGAGAATATCACAGTGTTTATATACTACCCAATAGCATCTAACAGGTTCCTTACCTTGTCCTCTGTATGTCCAGTCTGGCTGAAATAAATAGCATAGCGGTCATCACCTCTGATATAAAATCTATAAACATCAGAATCTGGAGGCACCAAAAATCCACTGATACGTGCAACAAATGTGTCTTGCTCCATGGGCCAAACATAGGATGCTGAATCTATCCAACCAGCACCCATGTACCCTGGGGTGTGTTCATTGTATTCAAGTATCTCTTCAAGATGTGCTGGCCGGCTATTATTCCAAACCTCAATCTTTAGGCCTCTTCCACCTAAACATAGTAGGATAATGAAATTACTCATCAGGATCATGATGCAATGTCTCTCTGGCCCATTTGGTGATAGTTATTGAGGTTCTGTGTCAGTTCACATTTTTTAGAGGAAGTATGTAAACAGTTACACAAACCCTATGTGTCCCTGATACTAGAGACAGAGTGCTACTACAGCCATTTACTCTTTTTTTTTTTATTATCACTTGATTACTCTGAGTTGACATTTTCACCCATATTAGACATGGAAATAATAGTTTGGATGATATGCATTGTGAATTTTAAATACTTCATGCTTAATTTCAGTAGGTGAGAGATGACAATGTGTGGTGTACTGTGATGCCTAACTGATGCTTTTCATATCAAAGTCGCAGAGCTTCAAAATTCAGATGATTAGAGTACAAAAAAAAAAAAACAACAAAAAAACAAAAACCAGACAACAAAAACAAAAACAAGCAAACAAAACCAAAAAAACCCAAAACAAACAAAAACCTAAAACAAAACAAAAACATGGATTCTGAGCTGAGATGTCATTTGCTTCTTGGATAGATTCGAAGAGGAAATATTCTCCATTGGATGTAACTCCAAGTGTGAGATAAACTCTGGCTTAACCCTTTCCCAATCAGAAAGGATCTGTCAAATTCCTTCTTTTTTTTTTTTTTTTTTTTTTCAAAAAATGTAGCACCATCAGGCCAATGACTTCCTTCAGCAGCCTTCAGTTTGTTTGCCTCTGGGGAAGAATAGCTAATCCTCTACATTTGAATTTGCTGGGGGGGGGAGGAAACTTGAGCAGGACAAAACCAGCCTTCTATGATGTCAAGTGTTTACTGATACTCAGTGTTCCCTGAATCAGCAATCTTTAATTTGGAAACTGTTTTGCAAAGTAAGAACTTTTTCTTGATATTCAAAGCAAAGGAATCTAGGAGGTTACAAATGATAGCTTTTTATACCACAAACACTAATGACACGATAAAGAATGAATGTCAGTGTGTTCACAAGCTGTGCAATGGCGGCTACACACAGCCTTTCAAAGATACCATACGAAGAGTGGCCGTGCATGGCAGCTTCATAATGCTGTAACGAGAAAGTCTGAAAAGAATCTTCAGTTGTGTTTTTCCCTCAACTTTTATGACCAGGTTCTTCCAGACCAGTAAGATTTAATCTTCCACATTTATAGTTTTAAATGCACAAAAAGTATTTTCAGCCTTTTTGTTTAAAAAAAGAAAAAGCATTATTTTAAAATTTTGATGCTATAATTTACAACATTTCTCCCTCCTCTTCCCTCAGAACCCTCCTATATGTCCCTTACCACTCTCCTTCGAATTCATGGCCTCCTTTTCATTAATTGTTACTGCATGCATACTAGCCCAAGGGGCGTGTCCCATGAAAGCCTTCCCTTACCAGGAAACTGGGACAGAGGGGAGGACATCCTATTGGGACTCTAGATGAGAGAAGCATGGGAGAATAGCAAAGCAGAAGGATCCAGAGGGTCCTAGAAACCTACAAGTAGAACATTATGATAGGCAGATTTGGGTCAAGGGGTCCCGCTCAAACTAAGGCACCAGCCAAGGACAATACAGGCGGTAAAATTTAAAACCCTACCCAGATCTAGCCAATGGAGAGAACATTCTCCACAGTTGAGTGGAGAGTGGGGTATGACTTTCACATGAACTCTGGTGCCTCATATTTGACCATGTCCCCTGGAGGGGGAGACCTGGTGGCACTCAGAGGAAGGAAAGCAGGCTACCAAGAAGAGACTTGATACCCTATGAGCATATACAGGGGGAGGAAATCCCCCTCAGGAACAGTCATAGGGAAGGGGAGTAAGGGGAAAATGGGAGGGAGGGGAGAATGGGAGGACACAAGGGATGGGATAACCATTGAGATGTAACAAGAATAAATTAATTAAAAAATTAAAAAAAATTGTTACTGCATGCATGTACCATGTATATTTCTAATTAGACCCTGCTCAGTCTGTATAAAGTTACTTGTATGCATGTTTTCAGGGCTGACCATTTAGTATTAGATAACTATTTGGTGTGCTCTTCCCTGGTGAAGACAATTTCTCCCACTTTCAGCATTCCTTAGTTGCCTGTAGCTCTTTGTATAGGGATGAGTCCTTGTGGGCTGCTAACATTTTCACATCAACTGTGCCTATATTCAGTAACAACAATGGAATTTATACAAGTGTGCCATTTCATCTTTTTCAATAAGGCATGATATTTTACAACAAGGTGTTAGAATTTGGGATTTTAAATTCCTCTAGTTCAGCTTCCGTGCAGCTTTTTTTTTTTTTCCAATATGGATTAACTTTTTTAAAAAGGTGTGCACCACCACACCTGGCTTAAAAAAAAAAAAGATTTATTTTTTAGTATACAGTATTCTGCCAACATGTAACACCTGCAGGCCAGAAGAGAGCACCAGATTTCATGTTAGATGGTTGTGAGCCACCATGTGGTTGCTGGGAATTGAACTCAGGACCTTTGGAAGAGCAGGCAGTGCTCTTAACCTCTGAACCATCTCTACAGACCCCCTGCAACTATCTTAACACAAATATTTTCTTGGGGCTGCAGAGATGCCTCAGTTGATAATGTACTTGTTATGAAAATATCTAGAAACCTAGAAAATGTAAACTGAGTAGCTTTCAGGAAATTTATTAACATTCCTAAAGTTAAACTAACATTTTAAAAAAGATTTGTTTATTTATTTATTTATTTATTTATTTATTTAGTAGATAGTGCTCTGCCTGCATATCCACCTGCAGGACAGAAGAGGGCATTAGATCACATTACAGATGGTTGTGAGCCACCATGTGGTTGCTGGGAATTGAACTCAGGACCTCTGGAAGAACAGTCAGTGCTCTTAACCTCTGAGCCATCTCTCCAGCCCCTAAACTAATGTTTTTAAGCTAAGACTACATGTCAGTAATAAAATTTTCCTGACGATACAGAAATTGCCATTGTCAGTTCCGGCAGCTTACCTGGGTATGTGCCTTTGAGGAGATGTGGTTTGGGAGGAGTCTTGCAGTATATGTTATTTTCTGTGACATTCAAAATATCACAGACTTGACCTACACAAAAGCAAAATGTAGAACTTTTACAAACAGGCTTGAAAACACACCAGCCTGTTGTGAAATGCTTTAAAATTTTAAAATTAGATTTATTAATATTTTAGGTTTGTTTCGCCTGAGTGCCTATGTCTGTCCACCACGTGCATGCTTGGTGCCTGGAAAGGTCAGGAAAGGTACCAGAACCCCTGGAACTGGAGTTATGAGTGGCTGTAAACCACTGTTTAGGTGCTAGAAATTTAACCTGGGGCCACTGTGAGAGCATCCAGTGCTCTTAACCCCCAACCGTCTCGCTAGCCTTTGAAATGCCCTTTTTAAATAAAAAGGTTGATAATCAAATGGCAAAGCTAGAGCTACTAAGTCCTTCAGATACTTTCCATCAGGCTTGTAAGTCACTAGCTTTTATACTTCCACAAAAGAAATTTGCTTCCTGGAAAAAAATATCATAAATCTGAGGTAAAAAAATTCTTTATGTCTGAGAAAAAAAATGAAAAAAGATAAAATCACACCAAAGTATAGCATGTGTCACTTTTGGGTCCAAAGGAAAGCCTTCAGTTGTGCTTTTTACTGAGACATAAACTTGAAAGAGGCTCAGATTTGTGCGAAGTTAGAGGATTCCCAGCCTTCTTAGGTGAAAACTCAGTGCCTTAGTTCAAATTCTTCAGAAATGTATAAATGGTATTTTAACAGGTAGACTGAGAGCAAAACAGGCAAGGGTCCCAAGAGGCGCATGAGCACTTCTTTGTAAATACACTTGCACTTGGCAGATGAGTCTGCATTTTAGACCCTGACACGCGCTTCACATAAGGCCAGGCCATGCTGGGCGTTTTTGAAACAGCAACCACAGCCTATAAAAAGTGAGGACAGTGAGGCTAGGGAGGTTTGTGTTCGCCAAGTTTCATTTGGTAGCCTGGACTATTTAAATTTTGGAATCACCATTTGGCAGACTCACACACCTATTTTTTTTAAAAGGCAGCAAATGGCTGGGAAAGAGGGTAGGAGCCGGGAATATATGTGCCCGGTAGATGGGCAGGCATCTCTCCCTTGCCTATCAAGAAATGCGATGTCACTGTGACTCAGTAGGAGGACCTCACTATTACATCAATCTAAGCCTCCTTGATAGCTGGGTGGTTCCTTCTCCCAAGAGAGATCCAGACAAGAGAAATGACAGACATGTACCAGCAGAGAATCAAGCCCCATTTGCCTTCATAAGCAGGTGGCACGTTAATTAAAGCTGTTTCAAAGGCCAATACCACCGGTAGACATTGGTAATGCCTGAAGGGTACAAGAAAAAGTGTAAGATTATCCTATCACCAAATAACAACTAAAACCTCCCCATTATTAGCAAACGCACTGAAAGGTAGCTGCAGTTCAAGAAGGGTTTTTTTCAGAGAACAACCCGTTGGATTGTCTCAGCTGTGGTAAGGAATTGGAGGTGGCAACCAGGATGCTCTCTGGTGCCACACTTGGAGCTCAAATTCCAGTCACTCAGGGTTGTGGGGATTGAGAAGAATATTAAACTCCAGGACCAAACATTTAGTGAAAATACCCAGCTTTAAATAGATGACAGCAACAGTGAGAAGGCAACTTTCTATACAAATTACTGAAGAGCAGGCAGGATTTTTCCTTAGAAAGTCGTACAATACCTCCAACGAGAACCCTCAATGGCAGGTCGGTCTGATCAAAGAACTGCCCATCTATTGTCAACACGGTGCCACCTTGAGTGCTGCCTTTTGAAGGCGAAACCATTGTGATCTCTGAGGAAAGAAAGCACATTTTGTAAAATGTTGTAAATATCACACATTAATCTAACCTGCTTCATTTCGCAAAGATCTCCGTGTATCTTAGTCAGCGTAGCGAACACGAGAACGTCTCAGAGCGCCTGAAGTGGATTGCAAATGAATGAACTCAGGCTTTCACTGATGCTGTCCAGCTAAAAGGCTGACAGCTCAGCTTTCACAGAGTCCTCTATTAGGCATGGATAGAGACCGGTACTAAAGAGATACTGGCACTCAGAAGGTTGAGTAAGCAGAGAAAGCCTGAGCACAAACAGCTCCCAACGAATACAGGCAGAATTAAAGTAAAGGCACATTTCTTCCCACAGAATGGCAAAGAACACTTATTTATAGAGCAGCACATTGGTTTGGCAGATGTTACTATGTAATCGTGTGGGCCTGGTGCTCAGTATTAGCCATGGCTGACCTTGAGCTCACTATAAAGCTCTTGCCTCAGCCTTCTGAGTGCCAGGATGACAGGAGGAGCTGTGTTTAGCTTTGGACCAATATCCGATATTTTTCTCAAAAGGTAAATACATTTGATTATGGTTGTAATTTTTTTTTTTTGTACAGAAAAGGTTTAGCTATATTGTTAAGACAACACAGTCTAAGAAATATTGTTAATTGTTTTCATAAACACTGTTCTTCTTGTAGTTACATATAATCTGTAATATTTAACATGATCAAATCAGTAGGTGGATAAAGTATTCCAATCTTAATTCTTGTTATTATCATATCATATTATTATTATCTCATTATTCTATATATTATTATTACATGTGAATTTTGCAGCAAATACATTTGAAAGACAAGTCAAGATTTTCACAGCCTATTGATTTGAATGCTTACACTGTCCCCCTACATTTTTTAATGCCTTTGAAATCTTAGCCTGTCCTTCAGGTACTCCTGACCTGGGGATAACGACAGTTTTTCCAGAAGACTTGATATTTGCTTCTGACACTCTCTTGGGAGTAGTTTAACCTGAGCTTACTTCAAAATAATTAAATCAGATTAAAGTCGGCTAAGGGTTTTTGTGGACCACAGTGAGAGCACAAACCTGGGGATAGTGGCATGTGGTCAAAACTGAGAGATTTGCATCCCTGAACCAACAGTTAAGGTTGAAGGCAGGCAGCGTGTTTCAGTGCTTTCTCCGCTAGTGTGATGACTTTAGTTTTCAACCTTACACTAAGAATATCTTTGAGGGGCTCCGGTTCTTTGTCAGGCCTTCAGTTACATGCCTCCTTGTGATGTTGTTTATT
Organism: Acomys percivali; assembly: GCA_907169655.1. Classification (NCBI taxonomy): domain Eukaryota; kingdom Metazoa; phylum Chordata; class Mammalia; order Rodentia; family Muridae; genus Acomys; species Acomys percivali. Next base: position 73,916,265 of record OU015748.1, on the reverse strand, counting down.
TCCTAGCAGTACCTAAGAGTGTATGCGCCTTACTGTCACTCCTATATGTGGTTGGATGAAACAAAGTGTACAACATTTCTCTCACACAAAGGTGAGGAAAGCGTCACATACCTGCATATGTTTGAAACATTGAAATTTTATTCAGAGATGAAACGAAATATGTCATTTTCTCTGGGAAACTCCTGTTGAGAAAAAAGTAAAAGTTCTTTGTTTTAAAAATGATCTTTATTGAAGTGTTTGGTTATTTACTTTGGTTACTACAGTGAGAGGAAGGATGGTACAGCCTGCAGGTAGCAGGACAGAACCATTGGAGGGAGACAATAGAACATTCTACACCCTCATTGTTTGTAGGTTATGCAGGAGTATACATTTTCTGAGAACTTGTTAAACTGTGTACTCCAAATATCAACCTTTTATTATATAAAATATTTTTAAATAAAGTTGACCTTAGGATTTTTTTTTTGCAAAAGTATTAAAACAGAATCCAACAGGAAAACTCCATTGTATATATATGAGCTACACACTGTCCCTTTGCCTAGCATCTCCCAGATAACACTGAGTTAAGAGTGCTCAATATAGTTTGTCATCTGACCTTCACACAATCTACATAAGGGAGACAAAGATCAAAGAATCAACTTGGTCAAGGATACAAAGCCAGTAAGTGGCAGAACCACAGCCCAGGTCCCTTGAATCCTGAGCCCAGCTCCCAACTAGGAACTGCACAGTATCCCTAGACAGCCCACTGCTTCGTGTGATAGCAAAAACAGATGAGGGAAAGGTCTCATTCACTAGCTTTGAACCATCCTTCGGAAACACAGAGCTCTAGTATTTGCACACACACACACACACACACACACACACACACACACACACACATATTAATTTATTCTTGTTACATCTCAATGGTTATCCCATCCCTTGTATCCTCCCATTCTTCCCTCCCTCCCATTTTCCCCTTATTCCCCTCCCCTATGACTGTTCCTGAGGGGGATTTCCTCCCCCTGTATATGCTCATAGGGTATCAAGTCTCATCTTGGTAACCTGCTATCCTTCCTCTGAGTGCCACCAGGTTTCCCCATCCAGGGGACATGGTCAAATATGAGGCACCAGAGTACATGAGAAAGTCATACTCCACTCTCCACTCAACTGTGGAGACTGTTCTGCCCATTGGTTAGATCTGGGTAGGGGTTTAAAGTTTACCACCTGTATTGTCCTTGGCTGGTGCCTTAGTTTGAGCGGGACCGCTTGGCCCAAATCTGCCTATCATAATGTTCTACTTGTAGGTTTCTAGGACCCTCTGGATCCTTCTGCTTTGCTATTCTCCCATGCTTCTCTCATCTAGAGTCCCAATAGGATATCCTCCCCTCTGTCCCAGTTTCCTGGTAAGTGAAGGCTTTCGTGAGACATTCCCCTTGGCTAGTATGCAGATATAAGTGAGTCTTTCTGCTTCTGGGTTAACTCACTCATTATGACACATATATATTTTTTATACACATTTATAATTCCATAACCTAGAAGGTTAAAAAGAAATGAAAAAAATCCTGAGAATTAATATTGCTGTCATAGTTATTTCAATGAAGACATGAGAATAAGGGATTAAAGAATTCAAATAGTAATTGAAGAGCCCAATGCAATGATCATAGCCACTATACACTGAAACAGTCTCTAGGATAATACAAGTCTTGTGACTGAGACCAACAGGGAACTCTTCCATAACCCAGGCTTTACAATGTGCCCTTTCTACACTAAAGCGTCCAGGAAAATACTTTATGTTAAATTAGTTACTTAAGAAGACCATCTTAATTTGTCTATTTTCATATCACAAGCTTTTCAGTTGATTCCAATAATCTGAAACCATGCCAGCACCAATAACCTCGTATTTCGCCAGACACTGCATCTCAAAAATTAATGCTACTCCTGAAGTTAGCAGGAAAAATTGATTCCTGAATTAAAATTTGAGTGTAATTTATTGTGGATGACCCCTAGGTGATTTCTGCTAACTTATCGATAATGACTAAGCATTTCTCAATTAAGACAGCATCATCTAAACCTTATCAGTTTGGAACAGCTATTGTTTGAACGTGGGGAAACTGAATATCAACGGTTGGGCATTCTGCGAGAGAAAGAACAGATGCCAACATGGTCTTTAATGGTTTCATTTGATATGCAGGGCTGCCTCTGAAACTTGAAACATATGGATTTCATAACTTATAAAATGATTTAATGTTTTTAATAATACCATGTAATTTTAAACTGAAAATTTTTATGTGGTAAATGTACTATTTTAATAATTACCTTAAATTCCTAAGACTATTCTATATAGAAACATATTTTTCAAAATTATGAGGCATCAATATAAAAAAAATTAGCCATAGGCTTTTTCTTCCTTTTTTCTTTCTTTCTCTTGTTAACTTGAGACACTGTTTTGTTTTGAAGCCTTGGCTGTCTGGTATTCACTGTGTAGCCCTGGGTATTCTTGAACTTATGATATCTCTGGTACCAGCCTCTCAAGCACCGAGACTGCAGTTTTCACTGTCATACCCAGCTAGTCATTAGCTCCCAAAAAGAATTAAAATGACATTATAAAATCAGGACTACAGAATTCACATTTTAATGGAGCATTTTTATCAATATTATGTGTGAACCTGCAAGCTTTAATAATTAATTTTTGAAACAGGGTCTCATTTTTTAGCAGAGACCAGACTAGAACTCATTAAGCAGCACACACTGGGTCTCAAACTTACGACAATGCCGCTGTCTCAGCTTCTTGAGTTCTGAAATTACAGGTCTGAGCCTTTCTGATCAGCCTTTGCTTGGTTTTTAAGTGGAGTCTGAGTCTGTTGCAGCAGCGGATTGATTAATGCCCAGTTGCATTCAGCCTTGATCACTCAAACCATTTACCTAAGGATAATTGCTTTTCTGAGAGCTGTATGGTAGATTTGGCAATTAATACTTTTCATATAGACTCAGAAGCAAGAATTAATTTTATTTCATCTTAGAAAGAATGAGACTGAGTGCCTAAAGAACTCTATGTGCTTGTAGAAATCATTTAGGATTCGGTAATTGGCCAGGCAGTGGTGGTGCATGCCTTTAATCCCAGCACTCAGGAGGTAGAGGCAGGCAGATCGCTCTGAGTTCGAGGCCAGCCTGGTCCACAAAGTGAGTCCAGGATAGTCCAGGTTACACAGAGAAACCCTGTCTTGAAAAACAAAACAAAAATCGGTAATTGCTGGTATTAACACAGTTTTATAATATTTTGGTAAAATTCTACTGCCTAATTTACAAATTATTTTTACATAGGTCTGTTCTTGTGCAAAATAGCTATTAAATCACATTGAACTCTAAGTTCTTCCCCTTGAGTAATTCCCAAAGATGTGTTCTAGCATGTTTATGTACCTTCTACCCAGATTTGTTCTCAAATTATACTAATTTTTATGTTTCTTTTCTAATATTATAGAGCACATTTATGTATAATAAAGTAGGCAGTTTGGGCATGATTTTTTTAAAATAAAAATTTGTTAACAAAATGGTCTCTAAATACAATGGTGGTGGGTCTGACCTAACTGTAACTGCAGGTCCATGCAGGGAGGGACAAAATATGAGTCCCTTCTTCAGCCCGTGACACCAGCAGGAATGACACCATCTACTTTTATTGTACAATTGTCACTGTCATTCATTTCACACTTGTCATCACTGAGCCTTTCTTCAGTCACAAAAAGAAGTTGTTATTAATCCTCTACAGCTTTATTAGTATCAGATGCTAAATGGTACTCATTCGGATGTAGATCAGCTAGGTCGTTTTCTCAATGAAGACATTATGACATTTGGGTCAGAACAATTCACTCATGTTTGCTTCATCATGGTCCTGCTCATAAGAGTCAGCACACGCTGTTTTACTGACAGTCAGGAAATGCTGCCCCAACACACATCTTCAACTGTCCTAAGAGTGCAGTAGTCCTGTAGGTAAAAATCCTAGATCAGAATTTTAGACTGTGATGAGATGTGGTACTGAAGGCTGAAACCCTCCATCAGTCATGGCAGGACAAGGATTTAAACAGCATGAATTAGCTGGTTCTACTCACTAGATATTTCTGATTAACTATTTAATATTCATTTTGTTTTTCCAGTAGGAAACAGAGTGGAAGATAGTTTACACTGTAAATTCTTTGGGAGATGCAACTGATACCATAGGTTAAAGAGCCTAAAGCTCTGCCTGCTACTGTCTTATTATTCTATATAATCTAGATTTGCAACACAACGAGATAGTGCATATTCTTATTTTTCTGTGAATTCATAGAAATCTTTTTACTGAAATATGAGTATAGGAAATTTGAAAATAAATTCTGTAAAAACATAGCTTTATGTTATTATTAATAGTACTTAAGATACAGACTGGAAAAACTATACCACCTTTTCAACATTCTGAGTCTGGGTATATTAAAGGAAAATATTTATCAGGTAATATTAATCATGAGCTTTTATTTATTTTTATAATCATTCAAAGTAAATTTTATTTTAGTATTATTTTTAAAAAAATTATTTATGTACGTATATTAATGCTCTATCTGCATGCATACCACAAGAGGGCATCAGATCTCATTATAGATGGGTATGAACCATCATGTGGTTGCTGGGAATTGAACTCAGGTCTGGAAGAGCAGCCAGAGCTCTTGACCACTGAGCCATCTCTTCAATCCCTGCAAATTTTATTTTTGTTCTCAAAAGAATTGCAATTAAAATAGAAGAGGAAAAAGACATAAAATAACATTTTTCCGTATCACAGCTAAAAGGTCCCTTTTTATTATTTTTATAAGCTTGATGCCCAATAATAGAAAGGTTTTTTGTTTTTATTGTTGTTGTTTTGTGGGGCACAAGTTATGAGTGAAGAGGAGTTACAGACTTTTTAAATGTAAATTTTGGTGAGGAAAATGAGTAATCTTTTAATCTCTTCATCAACAGAACAAAGTAAATATATACTGTATTTACCCATTTGAATGTTATGAAAATAATTATTTACAAAATGGCCTACCTTCCATAATCACTATCTAAGATGAAGCTGACATTGTGGTGACCTGTAATTAAAATACACAATCAATTAAATTCTCAATCAAAAGAGAACAATAACTCTACATTAAAAGTCTGATTAAAATTTAGAGACGTTTATAAAAAATATTCTTAGCCTTAAAGAAGTGAAAATGGAACTTTTTAAAAAAAGTATGGACAATAAAAATATATTTAAGTGGGGATTTTGATGTTATAACTGGAAACTCTGACAAAATGATGAAGGATAAAAGATGCAACTGTGTGCTACCTTGAAACCCGTTCATTCCTTTAAAAGCTACTGAATTGCTTGGCGCTTTAGCCAGCAGGAGGAAATACTGTGAAAATACAGCACAGTCCCCTTCACCTAAGGCAACACATTATCTATGGGAGACTGTAGCCAGTCAAGAGCAACGACACAGAGATCTAACCTTTGTGATAAGGCTGTCAGCAAAAAGAGAACAGAGCTCTGAGAGTGAAGAACAGGATTCCGAGATGGATTTCCTAACCAGCAGTCTCATCTGAAACGTGCAGGCTAGAATGTTTGTGCAGGGCCTGAGACAGAAGGGAGGAAGCTTGCTCAGGAATTAAAAGCTGTGCAGTGGGAGCTGGAGAGGGTCTGGAGAGAGTGATGGGGTGAATTTGAAAGGTACATTGTATACATGTTTGAAATGTCATAGTGAGCTGTTATGTATAACTAATATATCTGAATAGAACTTTAAAGAATTAAAAGATCTATATATTGGGGAGGGTAAACAGAGTGAGAAGAAAAAGACGCTAAATGAAAGAATAAGTACAGTAGTGGAATGAGTCATAAATCCTTTGATGGAGGAAAGATGGCTCAGTGGTTAAGAGCACTGACTGCTCTTCCAGAGGTCCTGAGTTCAATTCCCAGCAACCACATGGTGGCTCACACCTGTCTATAATGTGATCATAATGTGAACATAAATAAATAAATTTAAAAAAAAAAGAAAGTGAAAGAAAGAAAGAAAGAAAAAAGAAAGAAAAGAGGAAAGAGCCCTACATTATATGAAAACCTTAGGAGAAAGCAGAGTTATAGATTTGAGGGGAGAGAAGCTAGAGATGTTGAGATGAAGTTAGGCAGGGAAGAACCATGCTTGGCAGGAGGAAGGTCAGCACTTACCAACGTAAGTCCCAGTGGTCTGACACGTCACAGACCCCATATCTCCACTGGGGTGATCGAGTTTCAGACCATACCTAGCAAAGCAAATATGCTCCCATCAAAGTTCCTATTGACCACTTGGATGCTGTTACTCCCTAAAGCACCTCAGTACCTCACAGCAGGTGTCCAGACAAGTGGCCATTGGCTGCAACTAAAACTTCAGCAAAACAAATTATTTCTCAGGCTTCGGTGAAGATATTTCAATCACATTTGTTTACCGGTGAAATAGCTTGTGATTGATTTTGTATTATTGTCAATGCTGCCTTTAAGAAGTTTAAAATGTTATCAAGTAAAACAATGGTTTGACAAAGCTTTTTCAGTTCATCCTTGTACATAGGAATCTGAACAGTATAACACTACAGCGAAGACATAGATGTGTACAAGAAAGAAGCCAGTTACATAAATAAATGCTAGGTTGCCACATACAAGATTATCATTATAACACATATAGCTATGTATTATTGATAACGATTACTACTTAAATTTATTATATTCATATAAATTTTATTTAAAAATCAATTTAATTACTTACAAATCGTCAGACTGTGGTATGAGGAGTTCACAGGGCATTCCTCCAATATAAATTCTGTACAAATATTTTTATTAGAAAAGATTAGGTCAGGTTTAATAATTTATTTAAAAGCCTACTCTTTTTACCAAACTCAGTGGCCACTTTATTTTTTCCTCAGTCGCTTATTACCCGTCATTCACTCCTTAAGCAACTATTTGTCAGCACTATGTGTCAGTTTCTGCTCTCAGCCCTGGAAACTTATCTACGCTTAGAAGACTGACAATTTTCTGGGAAAGATTACTAAATAAGACGATCATAACATATTTTGGTATAAATTAACAAGAAACTAGGTGGGAACTAATGAGCTGAAAAATTAACAAGTCAAGTAAAATATATTTGTGTAAGTTTAGTATGCAGGAATTAATCATCAGAGCACCTGATATTATCGCCAAATGCTATAGAAAGCTCACAGTTGGCAATTATTTTGTAATAATTAACTTACTATTTGTAGCATCAGAAAACATCGCCTAGCTTCTGTGAGCTGAATTCCAAGCTACACCCAGATTTGAACGGTAAAAAATTAATCTCTCCTATTAGAAGAAAAGACTGACATTTTAAATGCACTTTTGTACACAGTTCTTTTTTCATTTTCTTAAATCAAGATATGGTTCCATCATTTTCCTCCATTCTCTTTTCTCCCTCAAACCCCCTGCTCCCTTTTATTTTATTTTTCCATGTCTTTTAAAAAAATATATTTTATTAATTTATTCATATTACATCTCAATGGTTATCCCATCCCTTGTATCCTCCCATTCTTCCCTCCCTCCCATTTTCCCCTTATTCCCCTCCCCTATGACTGTTCCTGAGGGGGATTACCTCCCCCTGTATATGCTCATAGGGTATCAAGTCTCTTCTTGGTAACCTGCTGTCCTTCCTCTGAGTGCCACCAGGTCTCCCCATCTAGGGGACGTGGTCAAATATGGGGCACCAGAGTTCACTTTAAATTCATGGCCACTTTGTTATTGTTACATATATGTATAAGTGCATAAGTATATTTAATGTAATCATTATATTAAGTTTCTAAATTAAATAAAAAGAAAACCAAGTCAACTAAATCATTATTCCCAATTTAGAGATCTGTCGAGTCAAATTCTCCTTTTAACCTTCTGTCTCATTCCAACTAAATAATAAATTTAGCAGTTAACATCAGCTCTTATTAGATAAATTGAATAATTGTGATCATGTTATAATTTAATGATTATTACCCTTCCACTTTCTTCTATTTTCAGATGAAGAGTATGAGGCAGAGACATGTGGCTTGCTCACCTCTAGCCAGTGAGGGGTCCAGTAAGAATTCAAAGCCAAATAGTTCTGCTAACTAACTCCCCTGGTAGAAAAACTCTGTATCTAAAAATAGTACCCCATCTGACCTTAAACATACATGTCTTAGAATTTTTGTTGTTGAAACTTTGAGATCAAAAACTTGGGGACAGGTACCAGTTCCTCGACTCATTTGAGTGTACGTCCTTCATGATTTGTACTTCCCAGTTTGGGAATTTCATCTGAACAGATAAGGCCTGACTGGTAGAAGAAGGTCTTCTGGCTTTGTTCCTAGTGCCTGGGTCCTTTGCAACTCAGGTACCAGTCAGGTGTCCCAGGAGCCCCAGTGCCATCATCAGCAAGGTGCAGGCGAGATCAGTGTTTCAGAACTCTTATCCTCTCAGTAGGTGGAAGGGTCCTGCATTTGCCTGTAGCATCTCAAGATTTCCAGACTATGGGGTAGGTAGCTCTGAGGCCTCTTCTGGGTACATTTTTTGATTTCATAGAAAAGGCTTCACTGATTTCCTGGTATAGCCAAGAAATAAATTCTAATGGTAGGGAGAGGGATCTCTTTTCTAAAATTTAGTTTTATTTATTACTGGTGTGTGTGTGTGTGTATGTGTGTATGTATGTACATGTATGTGTGTGTGTGTTTGTATGTGTGCGCGTATGCATATATGAGCCTTCACACACGACAGGATTGCATGTTTGCATGTAGAGGTCAGACTTTAACTTCTAGGAGTTGGTTCTGCTCTTTCACCACGAGCTCTGAGGATCAAACTTGGACAAATGTATTTGCTTGCAAACACTCTGTCATGCTGAGCCATTTTGCTGGCCCAGAATCTTATACTGAAAATTACAGCTTCCACTCACTTCTGGAATCCTTACAGGAGAAGGGAGGTGACACAGTCATACCTAACAGCTGTAACACAAGCCACTCACAACACGCAGCTATTCTGAAGCACACGCTGACTCACAATGAATTGCCCTCATAAAATGTTTCTCTTGTTACTATTTTCCTACATATACTTATTCATTACAAACGTTTGTAAACATTATATGCTACCATGATTTGATTGTGAGTTCCAGCTCACGGTACACCAGATAAATCATTTTCATTTCATTTAATAAAAAATGTACATTGCTTGTCTAGAAAACCATATATGTAAAAGTGTATTTAACAAATCTTTTAATGGCTGTCTAAATTGTAAATTCAATTTATCCATTCATCTGTTTAATACAAATATTCAGTATGGATGAAGGCCCCTGAGAGCCAGCGTATGGAGTCCACCCAACCTTAGGCAGGAAATGGACACTGTTCAGTCTTTTCAGGAAAGGCTGAAATAATCCCACATATGCTACGGGAGAACGCTCCAGTGACAGCAAATGGCTCCAGGCCAAAATGTAACAGTTAACTTTTTTTGGACTAGCCACAGCTGCCAAATAGAGTAAAGACCACTAAAGCCCTGGCTGCTCATGTGCTGTTGACTGTGCTCACTTTCAATACCCCCACCTATATCAAAGTGCAGTAGAAATAGGCAGATTTGTGTTAGAAGCCTTGGGCTGTATTCCTGACCTTGACTGCGCTATGCATTGTAAGCCTTGGGTACGTTCACATGTAAAATGTGGCTGGGTAGGCCATGAGAGTCTGGTTAATGACAACCCATGGCTACACTGCAGTTATGACCGACATTGCCTTCAGAGAAAAAGGAGTGTATCAGGCCAGAAGAGAAGGAAACAGCTATATATGGTTTTCTTCCTGCGATCCTGACAAGTCCCATTCAATTGTAGGAGGCTTTTTATGCCACTTAGGCTTTATTACTTTTAGGATAGCACATTTCATCTATAAGTTACAAGAATATTGTAATAATTCCACAAGAAAAATTACCTTAAGATCCTAACATTCCTTCCATTTGAGCTCAGTGCAGTATTACTTCCATAGACATCGGTGAAGAGCCTGCCTCGGATTGTTATTAATGTACCTAAAAGCAAAATGAACCAAATCCTCAAATTGGTTCTGTACGTATCATTCCAAAACAGATTTTACCAATAAAACCAGAATCTAGATGCCTATATGTGATGTCCAACACTATTGTCAGCACTGGTTTGAAATATTTAAAAATACAGTAAAACATGAATGAACATCATTAAGTAGTCATAGATTAATGCACTATAAAATGAATAACAGGATGAATTTCTTAATAAATACTACTTGAGTCAATGCTTAACTTACTTGTAAAGAACAATAGTCCACTTTATTCCAAAGGTTAAAAAATTAACTTAAATAAAGTCAATATAAAAATAAAAAACTTCTGAAAACTAGATAAAAATTTTATGTTATTTTTATGTAATATTTATATAATCCAAGTGTTATGGTCCAGCATAAACAGGAAGAAAAAGAGATATTAAAATCTATAAATTGGATTTAAAAATTAAAATTACTCCACAGAGTAAATATTAGTGAAAATTTAAGGCAAATTATACATTCAAAATGTATTTTCCACATATGTGACAAATATGAACATTTATATCATTGAAACAAAAGAATTCTTAGTATGAAAATATGACGGTCTTCAAATAAAGCCATGAAGCTGGCGTGATGATTCACACCCGGGGTTCCGGCAGAAACAGGAAGATTGCTGTAATTTCAGGCCCAGGCTGTTTCTACAAAATGAGTTTCAGGCCAACCAGGGGTGCTTAGTAAGATATTGTTTCAGTTTTTAAAAAGCCAGATAAGTAAATAAATAAGTGATGCTTAAAAGAAGACAATGAAAATTAAACCATAGGTAAATTTGATGACATAAAGAAAAGAGGAAGAATTAAAACCACTCTATCAGCCAGGCAGTGGTGGCGCATGCATTTAATCCCAGCACTTGGAAGGCAGAGGCAGGCAGATAGCTGTGAGTTCGAGGCCAGCCTGGTCTACAAAGCAAGTTCAGAATAGTAAAGGCTACACAGAGAAACCCTGTCTCAAAAAACCAAAAACCAAAAACGAAAAAAAAGAAAAAAAACCCCAAAAAACAGAAACAAAAACCAAAACCAAAAATCCAACCCATTCTATCTATCTGTCTTTTTTTCTTTCTTTCCTTCTTTTTTAAAAAACAAACTGTCACTGTGAATCAGATAACTCCTACCTTCACCTCCTGAGTTCTGGACTTATAAGTATATGCAACTACGCCTGACACAAAATGCCTGACAACAATTAGGACTTCTATTAGTTCAGGCTCCAGAAAAGGACATTCTCACATGTGTCTATAAAGCCGTAAACTAATAATGAACATTAGATACCAACTAAATCTCTGACGAGCAAAGATACATTATTAGTGATTAAGATTCAGCTTTTGAAAATAAAATTTAGGGGCTGGAGAGACGGCTCAGTGGTTAAGAACACTGTCTGCTCTTCCAAAGGACCCGGGTTCAATCCCTAGCACCCACATGGCAGCTCCCAACTATCTGTAACTCCAGACCCAAGGGATCTGACATTCATATACCAATGCACATAAAATAAAACTAAAATTAAAAAATAAAATAAAAGAAAATTTAAATTTGTCATTATTTTTGTAATCAGAAAAATAATATTTATAAATTGAATATACTTTTTATGCTAAAAATAAATTAATTGCCACAGAAACCCGAACGCATTTCAACTGCCATGGAACAGACCTGGAGTCCCAGATACAGGTGTGATGCTCCTTATTGTTGGGGTTCTAAAGCTTTTTGTCTGTAAGACATTAACAATCATTTCAATGAGCATTTCCCTCTCTATTCACATTCTAATTTTATGACAAAATCTGCTTATTGTATTATTTACATTTCAACATTACCCATAATCTGACTGCCAAAATTGTTTTTTATATAAGAAATGAAGTTGAGGACATTCTATTTTTTTTCAAGACCTTTTCTTTATTTCCTAAAAACTGTCTTGCATTTCACGATATTGGTAGTCTGGAATTTTAAAACTAAGTCACCCCCATGTAGGGAGGTGTATGCCACATCACATCACAGCAATAGGCCTCCAGTAGTCACCCCCGTGTAAGCACTGTACAACACATCACAGCAATAGGCCTCCAGTAAAGACTCTCGGGGATGCATTGAAATTCATTTTAGAGACCTGATTTTGATTAATCCTCTGAAGAAAAGTAACAAAGTCTATTTCAAAACATAAAAAGAACAAGCAGAAAAATGTCAGCAAGGCTTTGTCACCATGAAAATGATAATCCTCTAGAGCAATAAGGTGTAATTCCAAAGAATTCCAAGGGGATCATCAGTGTGACAGAAAGTCTAATGCCTGTGACAACAGCCCTGCAAAGTTGCCTACGGTCCAATCTGTGAGGCTATTAGGATCTATACATGGCTATATATCTATATGGCTATAGATTGCTAAGGATCTGGCCTTGAAATGACATCCAAAGCAAGTGAGAGTGACGTAATTTAGGAACCACTAGACCACTGTTGATGGTTTTGAAACAATGGAAGATGACCAGGAGCCAAGTGATGTGAACAGCATGTAGAGCAAGAAATGTCAAGGAAACACACTCTCCCAACAGAATCTCCAGAAAGAACGCCACCCCTCATAGGCACAATTAAAGCTGGAAATCCTTGCTGCCTTATTTTTGAATGTGGAAGTGGATAACGATCTATAAAACTAAAACGTCAAAGTCCAGATTTGTGAGAAGGACATAAACTCATGTATTGGTAATGAAAAGATCCCACATACGCTGAAGCTGCACGCCCAGCTGCTGGTGAGCCCTTTGCACGTGTTATTTTCTGCCACTGGCACTCCATCCACACTGACTCTAACGGTGTAGGTGTCTTCTGGCATTGCTCTGGAAAATGAGGGAAGAGCACACGAATCACACAGAACTGCTATTCAGCATATAGCAATAATGAGAACCACTGCCTGAGTCTGTATCACCGTTTCAATAAAGTCCCAAATCCTGCGTGATCTATTTTAAGCCCCACTTTTATATTATTCTTCACACTAAACTACCTAGTACTGCAAATTATAATATCATATCATGTAACAAGTGTTTATTGTGAGTATGCATATGGGTTTTTATTAAAATGCAAAGTAAATGGTACCACAACAAACAATGATCATCATGCATAGTGTGCCCAGTCTGGTGTCCTCAGTTGTCCTGTGCTGTGCTTTTTAAAAACTGTTAATTAAGCCTCCCTTAAGGAAGTTTCTTCATCCCCCAAACAGGCAGCAAGTCTAATGCAGATAAAATTTTGGGGAATACGTGATTAAGTCAGAATCAGGAGAAACATTTTAAAATGGTTAAATGCAGATCAATTAGTTACACAGATCAAATTGAGCTGAGAGCAAACAACGTGAAATGTCACCATACAAAATGATCATTTTTAATTATAAGAAGAATATGGAGGTTTGAATAAGGTTAGTCAAACGTTAATAACAGGAAAGCATGATTTGGATATGGTGGGGCACATCATTACTGATTAATATTAGCCATTTATATTTTAGAAGGGTCCAATAATTATAAAAAATAATAGTTCCAATAATAGTAAGATGGCTGCAGAGTATATATTTATGATGTCATCGTGTATAAAGAGCATTATAATTGACCAAAACAAAGGGACAAACTAATATCAACATTATGAAATCAAATGTAATGGCTGGTAACAAGGATTATTTCCTGTAATAGGCAGTGTGATCAATCTGTTAAAATACTAATATACATAACTGATTTCTAACATGATGATGATAATGTTATTAAATGTACATTTAAATAGACAGACCTAGTATAGCATGTAATTTGAGTTGAATGACTTGAATCTTTTTCCACATCACAAGTAATTGACTGGAAAGAAGAAACTAATTGCACATGGTTTCCCAATTCAATTCTTTCAGCTCCATAGTTGAACTGATTTGCTTGAGAAAAACCTGCAAAAAAAAAAAACTATTATTAATAACATTCTATTTCTTGAGATCTCACAGTTGTAACAGAGCACTGAACCACTCACAATATAATAATCAATAGTATTAAAGCAAAGTAAACTTATTTCATAAATTCCCTATGTTCAAATTCTTTGAGAGCATAAACATTGGCCTTGAATTGACTTATTCATGAAAAGTTTTGTTTTTTAAATACACATAAGGTCGGGCAGTGGTGGTGCACGCCTTTAGTCCCAGCACTCGGGAGGCAGAGGCAGGCAGATCACTGTGAGTCTGAGGCCAGCCTGGTCTACAAAGTGAGTCCAGGACAGCCAAGGCTACACAGAGAAACCCTGTCTCGAAAACCACACACACAAAAATACACATAAGGTGGAGAGAGATTTGGGAGGATGGAGAGATCGCACTTTCATGTATATAGTCTACAGTCCTGTATACGGAAGCTGCCTGTGGGCATGTGCAATGCAGAGTCCAAAATTCTATTTAATTTTATCAGAGAAGTCCTTTGAGGCAACAAAGATGTGGGAACTTTGAAAAAGAAAACAGACACATAGATTGAGCCAAAGGACATAGGAACCTATTTGTTGAAGCTGTGATAAAAAACAAAAGTAAGAACAAGAGTATGAAAAGCTAACTTTTTTTTTTTTGAAAGGACCAAGTAGAGACTATATACCTCATAAAACTGCTATGCTCTACATTTTCTTCCTTCTTTCTTCTTTCTTCCCTCCCTCCTTTCCTCCCTCCCTCCTCCCTCCCTCCCTTCCTCCTTCCTCCCTCCTTTCTCTCTTTCTCTGTTTTTCCTTTATTTTTTTAATGAAAGCTTGAATTTGCAAGTGTGCACCACCATGCCTTGCTTTATGCTCTACATTTAAGCACAGTTCATATCTAAGTACTGAAAAAGGCCGCACTAATAACTACTAAACATCCATTACAAGAGGGTTAGAAAGGTCAGCTACAGGCCCATGGTGATTTGCTAGTCTTGAGTCTGTAATTAATACCGGTCATGTTTTCTTCCTCATCACTCACTATAGATGTCGCTCATCCTTATGCAATGCTGAAGCTAACAGGGCAACAGCAACCTTGACCTCTTGGTGACCAGAAGTCTTAGTTGCTTTCTTTTTGATGCGTTCTATTGCTGCAGATCACTTTTCACAGTTATCCCTGGATACGGCACCCAAGAGATACGCTCCCCAAATACCATGAATTCCAGATACACTCCTCCCTGATGCTACTAAGCAGAACAGTATTACTTCTCCATGATAAGCAGAATGAATAATCTCTAGTCTTGCACTCAAAATGCCTGATGAAGTCAAGCTAATAAAGCAGTGTTGGTAATTTCCACTCAATTCCATTTAAAACTCATGTTGCAATCCCCCGGAGAAGCATTTCCCACCTAGGAACTTGGACAGCAAGTTCAAGTCCAGTATAACGTAATTATTTCTCTACCACTAGGCAGACAAGGCATTCAGTGATGCTTTAGTGAAAACACTACATAATCTTTACCTTGTGCAGCCTCCATCACAGGGATGCGTTGCACAGATCTACGGCACAAGCCTTGGGCTAGCCAAGGAGGGGAGTTGGTCAGCTGAGAGGTGGAATTAATCTTCATTTCCACCCCTCTGGCAGGTAGCTCGAGACATAGATTTGTGTACTTTGTTCTCACTGCTGTGTGTCCTCGCTCATTTCTACGACTTTCTTGTTCTGATTTTTCAGTGCTTTTTCTTTTGGGCCCTGAATAATCACTTGCTACCACCCTGCAGCCATACGCAGACATCACTTCATCTTGAACCACCATGGTTGGCATGTGAAGTCACTGACTGTATGGTTTTTACAGCTCAAACTACTAGGGAGCCTGTCAGTGGAAAGTGAGGCACGTGTTCATCGTGATGTTGTAGTGTCTGTGACTACAATCGGAGGTGATGGCATGATGTGACAGAGACACAGGACACACGAGATAAAGATGGTCATGGGAACTTTTCCTACGGTGGAAGGCCTAGAAATATTGAAAAGAAATGCATTTTTGGGAAAGGGAAGAGAGTGCACTAAGGCAGAGGTGGGACCACATTTGTAGAACCAAATGATAGAAACTATGTTTAGAGAAGCCTTAGTAAGAAGTAATGAGAGACAGACAGAGAGAGAGAGAGAGAGAGAGAGAGAGAGAGAGAGAGAGAGAGAGAGAGACAGAGAGAGACAGAGAGAGAGAGACAGAGAGAGACACAGAGAGAGACAGAGACAGAGAGAGAGACAGAGAGAGACAGAGACAGAGAGAGACAGAGACAGAGAGAGAGACAGAGAGAGACAGAGAGAGAGAGAGAGAGATATGTGTAGGGATTTGGATGGTTTCTTTTTTAAATTTAATTTTATTATAATTTATTCACATTACATCCCTATTGTAATCCCCTCACCCTATCTTCCTGTTCCCACCTACTCTCCCTCTTCTGCCCTATTCCCCCACCCTAGACTTCTGAGAGGTGGGGACCTCCTCCCCCACTGTCTGACCACAGCCTATCAGGTCTCATCTGGATAGCCTGCATCCCCTTCCTCTCTGTGCCCACAGGACCTCTCTGACAAAGGGAAATGATCAAATCGCCATCAGAGTTCCTGTCAGAGACAGTCCCTCGCTCTCCCTCCCCTTCCTCATGTGGAGAATGAGCTGTCCATTGGTCTGAACAGGGGGTCTAGGTTCCTTGCTTGCAATGTCATTGGTTGGTATAACAGTTTGTGCAGTCCCCTCCTCCCTGGGTCCAGATCCACCCCGCCTTGGGAATCTCCTTGTGGAGCTCCTGACAATCCATCCCCAGTCTTTCTATCCCCAATTTTTCCATACAACTTGCAGCGCTTCACACAGAATCCGGCTGTGAGTCCCAGTATCTGTCCCGATCCCCCACTGGGTAGAGTCTCTCAGAGGACATCTGTGTTAGGCTAATAGGCACTTATAAGTGAGTATATACCCTGTGTATCTTTCTGGGTCTGGGTTACCTCACTCACGATGAGCTTTTCTAGTTCCATCCATTTGCCTGCAAATTTCTAGATCTCCCTATTTTTGAAAGGTGAATAGTATCCATTGTTTAAATGCACCACAATTTCTTTATCCTTCGGTTGAGGGACATCTAAGTTGTTTCCAGGTTCTGGCTAATATGAGTAAAGCTGCTATGAACATAGTTGAGCAAATGTCTTTGCTGTATGGTAGAGCATCTTTCTGGTATATGCCCAGGAGTGGTATAGCTGGGTCTTGAGGTAGCACTATTCCCAATTTTCTGAGAAAGTGCCAGATTGATTTCCAAAGTAATTGTACAAGTTTGCACTCCACCAGCAATGGAGGAGTGTTCCCTTTTCTCTACATCCTCACCAGCATGTGCTGTCACTTGAGTTTTTAATCTTAGCCTTTCTGAGGGGTATAAGGTGGCATCTCAGAGTCATTTTAATTTGCATTTTCCTGGTGACTAAGGGCATTGAGCATGTCTTTAGGTGTTTTTTTGGCCATTCAATTTTCCTCTATTGATAATTCTTTGTATTTTAATTGGGCTATTTGGTTTGATGGTGTTTAATTTCTTGGGTTCTTTATATAGTTTGGATATTAGCCCTTTGTTAGATATTGGGTTTGGTGGAGATCTTTTCCCAGTCTGTGGCTGTCGCTTTTCTCTGTTGACAGTGTTCTTTGCCTTACAGAAGTTTTTCAGTTTCATGAGGTTCCATTTATTAATTGTTAACCTTAGAGCCTGAGCTGTTGGTGTTCTGTTCAGGAAATTGTCTTCTGTGTCAATGAGTTCAAGACTCTTCCCCACTTTTTCTTCTAAATGATTTAGTACGTCTGGTTTTATGTTGACTTGGACTTGAGTTTTGTGCAGGGTGATAAATATGGATCTATTTGCATTTTTCTACATGTAGATGGAAAGATCTCCCATATCCATGGATCATGAGAATCAACATAGTAAAAATGGCCATCTTACCAAAAGCGATCTACAGATTCAATGTAATTGCCATCAAAATACCTACACAGTTCTTTACTGACATTGAAAGATCAATTCTCCACTTCATATGGAAAAACAAAAAACCCTGAATAGCTAAGAGAATTCTATACAATAAAAGATCTTCTGGAGGAACCCCCATCCCTAATCTCAAGCTGTACTATAGAACAACAGTAATAAAAACTGCATGGTCCTGCACAGAAACAGACAGGTGGATCAATGTAATCCAATCGAAGACCTAGAAATAAACCCACACACTTATGGACACTTGATTTTTTGACAAAGAAGCCAAAACCATACAATGGAAAAAAAAAGTTAGCATCTTTAACAAATGGTGCTAGTCTGACTGGAGGGTTATATGTGAAAAAAATGGACAGTTTCTTTATGTAGAGAAACACTCAGCTGGGTGCAATGGCACATGCCTGTAATCCCAGAACTTGGGGAGCTAGAGGCAGGCGGATCTCTGTGAGTTTGAGATCATCCTGGTCTACGAAGCGAGTTCAGAACAGCCAGGGTTACACAGAAAACAGTGTCTCGAATAACAAAACAAAACAAAAATTGAGAAACAGTCAAGGCTATGACACAGGACTGTCCTTCCTAGATGCACTGCTGTTCTGATAGTGAACTGCTCAGCAAATGATGAAACAGGTTAGGGTTAGTAGTTTGTTCCAGAGAACACTGAAGGCAATAAGTATAGAGGACAAAGTGATGGACCTTTAAAAGTATTTTTAGGTAGGCAAAATAAAAGTGTATTGTCAGGCTGACGGAGATAATGAAACAGAACACAACAAATGGCTAATGCAGAATAGCTAAAAATTTAGTTTAATCCTTATATAACTATATAAAAATGAAAAACTATACATAGAAGTAATTAAACATAGATGAATTAGTTTATGATGTGTAAAATATTTTATGATATTAAATAATATTAAGATCTGAAATAAACCTAAGAAATGAAACCAATGAATAAGTAATTAGATAATAGTTGATTAACTAAAATACATTTTCCTCAAATAATGTTAAAGAGGCACTTTCTGTTATTTTACTAAAAAGGTAAATCATATACATTTATGGTATTATCTAAGGTGCAATTGTTTTATAAATTAAATTTCTAACAATTTTGTCCAGATTACTTAAAATCTAAAATTATTACACTTTGAATATTATATAAATTTAAAAATATTGTCCTAAAAATATCAAAGCACTTAGTTTAAAAATACCAGCATGGTAAAATTTTGTCTTATGCTGACTTTGAAATTATAAAAAAATGTATTTTATACTGAAATATTTTCTACTTTGTCATTAATGCATATTTATTTTATTTTTTAATGCATATTTATTAAGTTGTTTAAATGCCATACCATAATTACATTCAGACTATATCCCCAGAACAATAATTTAATATCAATGAACAGAAAAAATGGTGAACCCTGAAAGGCCAATAAACTTTATTGCCTGTGTATAATCCTATTTATAATAATATAAATGACACCATGACATAAATATCCTGTTTATTATGCTAATTAATGTTAAGGAAAGGTGAATAAATCCAGAAAGGTATGGTGTGACTCACTGTTAAACTACTGCACATTTTCATCGTCCTTACAAAGTCCACTAGATCATACACATGCAATACTGCCTAGTTTGACATTAGACTTGATGCAAGACTTCATTGTGACAGATGCTTGTCATATCTCCCAAAAGCTCTGGCCTCCAGCTCAGGTAAAAAGGACTCCAGGCTTCAGACTGTCAACTCCTGACTGGAGTCTCAGGGCCAGCATTTCTTGCCAGGTTGGCTTTAAGCAAACCTATAGACTCTCTCTCCTCACCAGAAACATCCCCATCGTCTCTGCTGTTGGAGCCTGAAATGCTAAGTAGTGTGTATAGTGTTCAGTTTGGTACCAGCTCAGTAGACCTCATCTCGCAGTTCATCCATTACCAACTGTCAGCCATAAAAGCACTAACGTTTAGGTCCAGCATTAATATCCCTTTAGAAAATAACACAAATTAACTTCTGCCACCTCCTACTTTTCAATTTTTCTCTTATTCTTTCTTGCATGTGAAATGAAAGAAAGGAAGAAAAAAAAAAAAGAAAGAAACAAACAAACTCAGCAAAGAAGAGACCTTATTCTTCAAAACAAAAACCTTGACTAGACAACTTATTCAGCATAGATTAACTATTAACCTTGTATATGAAAGACAGTGTCCCAGCCAGGAGTGGTGGTACACGCCTTTGATCCCAGCACTCAGGAGGCAGAGGCAGGGGAACCGCTGTGAGTTCAAGGCCAGCCTGGTCTATCGAGCGAGTTCAGGACAGCCAAGGCTACACAGAGAGACCCTGTCTCTAAAAAACAAAAAACAAAAAACAAAACACAAAAAACAAAACACAAAAACCAAAAACGAAACAAAACAAAACAGACACCATCGCTTGATGAGGATTTTTAAAGCTATAAGGGCAGTTACTAATGAAATAGAATTGTGAAAAAACACACGGGGCACCAGAGTTTGTGTGAAAGTCAGATCTCCTTCTCCACTTAACAGTGGAGAATGTCCTGTCCATCGGCTAGTCTGGGTAGGGGTTCAAAGTTTACTGCTTATATTTTCCTTGGCTGGTGCTATAGTTTGAGGAGGACCCCAGGGCCCAGACCTGCCTGCAGTTTTCCAGAACCCACTGGATCCTTCTATTTCCTCATTCTCCCAGGCTTCTCACACCTAAAGTCTCAATAGGATGTCCTCCCCTCTGACCCACTTTCCTGGTAGGTAAAGTTTTTCATGGGGACGTACCCCTTGGACTAGTGTCTCGATATAAGTGAGTATATACCATTTAACTCTTTTTGCTTCTGGGTGAATTCACTCATTATGATAATTTCTAGTTCAATCCATTTGTCCACAAATTTTGGAAATTCCTTGTTTTTAATAGCTGAGTAGTATTCCATAGTGTAAATATACCACAGTTTCTTTATCCATTCTTCTACTGAGGGACACGTAGGCTGTTTCCATGTTGTGGCTATTATGAATAAGGCAGCTATGAACATGGTTGAGCATATGTCCCTGTTGTGTGGTATTGCATCTTCTGGGTATATTCCAAGGAGTGGAATAGCTGGGTCTTGAGGAAGCCCTATTCCCATTTTTCTGAGAAAGCGCCAGATAGATTTCCAAAGCGGCCATGTCCCTTGGATGGGGAGGCCTGGTGGCACTCAGAGGAAGGATAATAGGTCACCAAGAAGAGACTCGATACCCTATGAGCATATACAGGGGGAGGAGGCCCCCCTCAGTCACAGACATAGGGGAGGGGAGTAGGGGGGGAAGCGGGAAGGAGGGAGGAATGGGAGGATCCAAGGGATGGGCTAACAACTGAGATATAATATGAATAAATTAATAATAAAAAAGAAAGTGCAAATAAAATAAACCCTTTCTTCTCAAAAAAAAAAAAAAAAAAAGAAAAAAGAAAAAAGAAAAAAGAAAAAACACATGGAAGGCACAAGGCCAGCACTTGCAAACCCACATCTTTTTCTTCTGCCAACTTTTGCTTATCTTTGGAGTTCACATTGAGTTTGTGACATGCAGGAGGGCTGCTGGAAACTAAAGAATGGAAAGTTTTGCTTGTGACACGCTTGAGGATGTGACACATGTGTTTATTTTTATAGCAGGTACATGCTGTATCTATGAGGGGTTAACACAGGTCTTCATTTTGGCATCTGAAGAGAAATGCGGTGTCCAGCAACCATCCTAACAAATGATCACGGTTTTACCTTAGAAGTAATTATATCATCGGATGCAAATATGTGAAGATGTCCAAGTAAAGCCACAGAGAAAAATATGAAGAAAATCAGCACAATTTTTAGACATTTTAATTACTCTTTTTTGCCTCAAAACTGTGGATAATGAGGCTGGAGAGATGGTTTGGTAGCTGAGAACACTGGCTCCTCTTTCACTGGACCTGGGTTTGGGTCCCAGCATCCACATCGCAGCTCACAACAACTTGTAACTCCAAGTCCATTGCATCTGACACCATCGCTGGCTCCCATGAGTACTAGGCATTCATGTGATGCAAACATGTTAAGTAGACAAGACAAAAAGAAAAAAAAAATGCTGAAAAGACATAGAGGCTTGAAGTTAACCTAATCTCAAGGAAGAAAATGGAGTGCAGATTGGTTATTTGGTAAAATTAAGTCTAAGTTTAATTCTAGATAAGTCATTGGGCAAAAAACTGACACCTCTGGAAGTTTTCCAAACCACACGATTACAGGAAGGGTTGGGTGTGTCCTGGAAACAGAAAGGATGGGGCTTCAGATGGAAACTCCTTACATGTTGATGCATTCCTGTTCTTTTGAAGAAAAGCTGGAGACAGGAATTGCCAGGCACATAGTGCTGGGTCTACTGATAGCAGCCGCCCAGCAGTAACATCCATGCTGTTATCATGGAAAATGGCAGTGTTGTTTAAGTTGGCCGTTGTCATGGACAGTGTAGGCTGTTTTGGTTTCTCAGGTTTACAAAGCTGGCATGAAAGTGAGATGTCCTCAAATGTTGTAAACCATGGGGAGGAAGATACAGAGGAATGATTGGAAGAATATGATTTTCTTTATATTTTCTCTATGATTTTATTTGGACATCTTCACGTATTTGCATTTGATAGTGCAACTACTTCTAAGGTAAAACAGTCATCATTTGTTAGGATGATTGTTGGACACCGCATTTGTCTTCAGATGCCAAAGTGGAGACCTGTGTACTGTAGCATGTACCTGCTATAAAAATAAACACATGTGTCACATCCTCAAGCGTGTCACAAGCAAAACTTTCCATTCTTTAGTTTCCAGCAGCCCTCCTGCATGTCACAAACTCGATGTGAACTCCAAAGAACAAAAATGAAAGCTCAGTGGATAGAGCAAAGCCTGTGTAACAGGTATCCTGGCTCTGTTACCCTGTTCCACAGTACTGAGGACCAGCAGCTGGGAAATGGTACCCATTTCACTGATGAGCAAGCCAATGGTCACGGAGTCAACTAGCTCCAGGTAAAGTCAGATTCGAAGTCAGTTGGACTGAACCAATACCCATGTCATGTCCAAACTATGAAGTGTTATATGCCCGAACACTTCAACACAATGTGTGTGCCAGCTGTTGTCATAGAGAAACAGAACTGACCAATGCCTCCCGTCCCCTCCCCTTCTAAAACAGGGACATGAAAACCAAGCTGGGAAGACAGTCAGATAATATAAAGTATAGCTTGAAAGCAGCATAGTTAATGAGGTTGTGGATGTACCAGGACTGCCTAAAGGACCACCCTTGTTATCAAGTCACTCACCACAGGGAAGTTACTTCTACAATATCACTGTTTAAAACACATTGGCTCAACACCATAATTGTAATAGCACATATCTTTGCTCCTCAAAAACAACCCAGTTATTATTTTTTTCTTTTTTTGTTTTTTGTTTTTTCCTTCAGTGCTTAGGGTAGAAGCCAGGATCTAAGTTATGCAAGCAAACCACCACTGAGCTACACAATCCTCCAACACTAAGCATAGCCTTTTGAGCAAAATAATCCATAGAAACCTTTTGCCTTCTAAGAGCTAAGGGTCATTCAGATTCTGTGAAGTGCCAGGAGTCAATTTTCTAGGGGGTGGAATCATAGAGAACTCAACCTCCAAATCAACACTTTCTCCAATATCTTGCTTTTACCTAAAAAGTTTTATAGAATAAAATATTCACTCCTGAGCTTTCATGTGTAAATTAATCGTCATTACATCACATAAATTCCAGATTCATCAAGACATCAAAAAACCTATATTAAATTTACTTTTTGGTTTAAAACTATATTATTGAAATTAACATAGAAAATCTATACAAACTTAATATACTATGTACAATTTAATCAGCTTTAAATACCTAAAATAACATACCTATAAAATCATCATATCAAGCAGTTCTACAAACTTATCCAGCATCTCTACATATTTCTTTCTAGGCCCTTTCACTTAATTTTTAAAAAAATTGTAATAATAACACTTAGCATATAACCTTCTCCTTAGCAGAATTTAAGTATGCAAGTCATAACCCCAGCAAGACACTATGATGTGCAACACACTACGCCATGCTTAGGCCACACGCATTTCTCATAACTGAAGCTTAGTGCAGTGCAGCCAGCCAATGCTTACCACGCCACCTGCTCCCAGCCCCTTACACCTACCATGCTAAACACTGCATCTATAAAGTAGAAAAAACAATATTTGGCCTCAGCATAAAAAGATAATTACACCAGCACAGTTTGAGTGTGATTAAAGCAGAGGGTGTGTGTGTGTGTGTGTGTGTGTGTGTGAGGTCAGAGACACAAATGTGAGGCTGCAGGTGTTTCAGATTCAAATGGAATCTTACTCTTCTCTAAACTGTGGCAAAAACAATCAGAAAGTAGGGGTTGGGAGGAAAAAAGAAAAAAATTTCCTTAACACTTCATGTTTCATCACTGAAGCCTGAGAAGTCTGAGCCTAATTGTTTTAAGGGCCCCAAAAGGGCAAAGCTTACAGCTAAGGAATGGTGCCTTCTGAACCTTCCTAAGCAGGCTTGGTCCGCTCTGTGTAGCTAGACTGCAGTCGTGGTCCCTGTGCCGGAAGCTCCCCTTTGAAGGCAGCAGGAAATGTTTGGGTGCCTTGGATTGCTACTTTTTTAACCAGAACTTTCCTCTTGAGGCGTTTCAGTTTCTGATGAAAACCTCACAGCTTCCCAGCACATTGTCTTAACCCCATTTTACAACATAAAACAGATGCGATTAAGATGTCTTTAAAAACTTTAACAAAAACGTAGTTTCCCACTCACTCCTATCTGCCTACAAAAGCGGCACTAGCGTGTATTACTCACCATTCGGGAACCTTATCTGTTTGCAGCACGCCGCCGAGACATTAAATTTTATAGAAATGTTAGAAGTAGTAAAATATATTTTAAATATGTACAACAGAATAACTATTTCCACATGCTAACTTCTGACTCCAAAGTCAGAAGTTATTTGTTATTTTAAAGACCAAAATAGGAGATTCTGATAAAGTTTCTTTAAAAAAAAAAAAAAAAAAAGCGTTTCTTTCATGTTCTTCAGCAATTCTTAGGTGTCTGAGTACTACTGCCTGTACTGTAAGATGTAAAGCTGGGGGGTGGCTAACGGAACCGTGTATTTATCTCCTCCTGGGAGGAGGCGCACTTTAAATCGATCTATCTGCCGTCTACACCAGGCGAGGAGAAAGCATCATACATAACTCACGTCTTGATGCGGCATGAGATAGGGCTTAGGCGGCGGCGGGAGGGAGCTCACGTTCTGCTTTCCCTTATCTTACATCTTTCACTAATATTCTATTTCTCTCCCAACATCCGGCCTCTCCGCCCCGCAGCATACTACATTCCAGCTACGAATGAGTAAAATCACCTGTGTGGGGACAACCGAGGGAACTGAAGACTTAAATTGCTTTCTCTTCATTTTAGCCTCTGAATCCGGATTTCTCAGTGTCAAACGAGGCGTTGCAATTAGAGTCCAAGGGATCAAGTTGATAAAATTGTTGTTAGGCTTTTCTTTTTAAGTTAATAATTAATTAATTAGGCTTATTTTTAGTTAAAATTACTTCTTGAATTTAATTAATTAATTAATTGCTATCAAAGAAGAAGATTTCAACCACTTTGGCCGAGTGTGAAGACTTTTCCAGCGGTGTGTGTTTTGTATTGGGGGGTTATTTTGAGTTCTGTGGATTAGCAATGTGGAACCCCAGTATTGCAAAACTAAAAGAGGAAAATATCTCACTCTCGGTGCTTGTATGTGGACACGCACAGGGCAAGCATACCTTGTCCTTTGATAGTCAGTCTTGTCGCTCCATTTATGCTGCCATATTTGGGTATAACTTCCGTCACTTTGGGACTCGTGTCAGAGCCATCTGAAAGACACATAAGGATGGTGGTGATGAAATAATCCAGACCTTCATTTCAAACACCACATTTCACATGACTAGTGTAAGGTGTAGATGAGCTTTGACTAATGCCCCAAACAGGGATCTAAGTACTTAAAATAAAGCACTCACTGGCCTTGTGGAAAGAAGTTTGTTCACTTTACAAAGAGTAAGAATAACATAACTGTTTTCAATATTCATATCTACCATATTATGATAAGACATATTATTATAACCCTTGAGTATGTGTCCTGTTCCTCTAGCTACAGATGCAGAACCGCACACAGCAGCTTACACAGCACAGGTGACACCTGCCCGGAGAAACAGATGATCACCTAGCACTAGCATGTAAGTGCAGCGCTAGGAGCTACTAAGACAAATGCTGCGTTTCAAGAAGAAAGTCTTGCCAGCCTCTTCAGGAAGGATAGAGAGTTCCTGATAGCTTTCCAGTGTCCTGATGATGCTGAGGGCACAGTGCAGGGACCCCCCCCCCCCCATGCACTCATCAAACTAGGCTAGCTTCCTGCATATTCGTTCTAGCTCCTCCAAAGTCTAGCTTAGTACAAAATGACAGAAAGAGCTCAGGGTTCTGGGTGGCTTGGCAAAAACCATTTTCCTCCTATTCCTGGGCCCACAGTGGTTTGTAGTGTGGGTTTCCTCTGCTACAATTTGAAGGGCACTAGTTTAGCCTAGATCTACCATCCAGAAGTAGAAGGACAGACACTTTTGATAGAAGGAGCTGCTGGACCAGCAGGGTAAGCCAGCTGCTTCTCTGGAGTACTGCCCATAATTCTTTTTTTTTTTTTTTTTTTTAAATATCTAGTTTTCTTTTTAACTTTATTTTTTGTTTTTTAAATATTTTATTAATTTATTCATATTACATCTCAATGGTTATCCCATCCCTTGTATCCTCCCATTCCTCCCTCCCTCCCATTTTCCCCTTACTCCCCTCCCCTATGCTGCCCATAATTCTTTTACATGGCTAGGATATACAATGTGCAGTAGCTAGAAGTGTTTTATTTTCTGCTTAGAGTGTATAGAGGCAATTTAACTAGAAGCAAAAAAAATTTTTTCAGAATATGTAGAAAATATTAAGGCACAAAGAACAACCACAGAGAGTATTGTTTGAAATGGATGTTTGAGAAAAAAACCAACCCAAACAACCAACCAACCAAACAAACAAAACAAGAGCCCTGGATATGTGTAGCACGGACTTGACTTATGACAGCCAAAGCTCGTCAGCAGAAAGGAGACTCCTCGGGCGTCCAGACCCAACGCCTGTGAGCTTCAGGTTAGCACAGATCTTGAGTTTGCTACGTGTTGTGATATGTTCCTACTTCCAGTGCCTGCCCCGGGGAGCCGAGAGCCGATCTGCAGGGAGCTGGATCCTATCTCCAGACATCGCAGCCTCACCTATCTCAGGTTCATCCTTCCCTTAGCTCAGCACACAACTCCGATTTCTTATCGCTTTCTCCTCAGCCCTCTCCTGGGGATTGCTTTGAAGACACTGGGCAGCTTACCCTGGAAGTGACTGACACGCGCCGCCACGAAGACCCATTCCTAGCCTCCAGGGACAAGTCTTCCCTTCAGTAGAGAAAGAGACTCAGGAAGATCAAGGGGAGGGACCCAAGGTGGTGCCCACTGCCCCTCACCCATCACCCAGCCGCTTTTCCAGTCCTGTCTCAATAGTGTCACTTTGAAGGGACTTGAGGAATGTCCTCAGTCCAAACACTAGCACTGGTCAACTTTTATAAGGGCGTTTTCTCCAGCTAGCCCTAGCACTACCCTTGCCTTTCTTTGGGCCCCTACCTCTGTTTCAGTCGTCTCTGTACGTGCCTGAATAAGACCGGTGTTAGGCTTTCCTTCCAGGACCCCAGGTTTCCTGGAGGACTTCTCCCCGGGGCAGATAGCAGGTGGTGTCACCTCTCTGTGACCCGTGGAGAAGGGTGTCTGGATTGGCTCCCTACCTTACCGACTGCATTACCTGCGTGGGAATCTGCGGCACATCTAAGCAGTCCCAGTAGAAACCAGGTCCCCGAGGGCCACAGGTGTCCCATCGCAAAGCTGGTGCTGCAGAGTCTGCACCAGCCTCCTGCGCTGAAGCTTGGCTCGGGACGCTGCTCCTGCGCGCGCGCACGCGGGACGCTCCCCAGAAGCCCGGGCGAACTAGCTGCCAGAGGTCCGCCCCGCCCCCAGCTCGTCCGCTGTGCCTCTGGGATCTCACAGACACGGACGTACACGGACGTACACGCGTGCACACAGACACACGCACACGTACACACAGACACAGACACACCGGGTGGTGGGGGGGGGCACCGACAACGGGGGGGGGGGGGAACAGACACACAGACACACAGAGAATGTGTTTTGTGTGTGTTTGAGCCAGAGTCTACAACACAGCCCAGGCTAGCCTCAAACTCTGAATCCTCCTGTCTCAGTCTTTCTAAGTGTTGGAATGACAGACCTGTGCACCACACCCAGTTAGACCTTTATCTTTTTTTGTAAAATTATGGCAAAATCCCAAAGTTGCTTGTTATTACACTTCTCAAAACACCTTCATACTTGAACAAACTCTTCAAAGCCAGTGCTCACACTATTCATCTACCCCAAGATGCAATCCTCGTTCCAAGCTCTGTCACAACTGCTTGAAGGATGGGGGAAGGGTGGGATTGGCATACACTTGACAGACAAGGCAGCCATCTAGTTAATCTTACACACACACACACACACACACACACACACACACACACACGTATAATTTGAATTCAAAACAAATAACAACCCTCCCTATCTCCTCCTCCTCCACATAAGTGTGTCTGATGAAATGCAATGTTTAGGATATAACCTATACTATTTTTTCATATTCTTAAGTGATATTCAATTTTACCTCATTTTTTGTATTGTTATTTACCAATGACAATTCTAATTGAAAGAAAGAAAAAAAGAACTCCAAAATTAGTAGCAGTTGACAGTCTGTGGCACTTTTAAACACCCATCATCCAGGTCATTCTGCACATCTGACAGTGGCTTCAGACTGACCCTCAGCTGCAGTTCTACTTAGAGCAGTTAGTTGGTGTAGACGTAGCAGGGATCTTCACACACGAGATCTGACACTAGAAATCGCATTCTCTGAGCATTCTCAGATTTCCGTCCATCTTTCTCTCCCACCTTCTCTCTGAAAATCCGGTTCAGCTCACCCGTCCCACTCTTCTATAGATGCCGGCAAGTGAGCAGGAAACTAGACGGCTGAATTCAAATGAGCCTCTTAATCATTTGCAGATTTACTGAATTTCAAACTGTAATGTTGAGTGGTAATATTTAACAAATTCCCTGGGAGCAATAAAGAAACAGCAACAAGAATATTTCATTTGGATTATTATCTGTGTAACATGTATACAAAAGTAGTAGTGGCCAAAATGGAACTTAATATGGAAATTTTTAGATGGAAAAGTTTGTTGATTTGGATTCCTTTGAATGATTTGATATTAAAAATAACCTGAATTAAAGTTAAAAAGCTTACTCTGTGGAATTAAGCCTAGGAACCCCTTTCATGCTACACAAATACTTTACCTCTGAGATAAATCTCCAGCTCACTAGATGCTCCTGAGTTTACAAATTAAAATGGAGTTGAGGACTAGGCTAAGTGATACTGAATGGGTATTAAAATGCTTTTACTACTGAAAATGATGCTGGAACAGATTATAAAAAGATTAGAAACAGTTGAGAGATCTGGTCCTTATTAAAGCTATGATTTTTTAATAAGGGACCCTTGGGTGAGGCAAACTTTCCTGTACAAAGTTACTGTTTACAATAAAGAGGAAAACTATGTTGCATTCTGAGCACATCTAATCATAGAGTGATTAGAAATTTATTTTCACTGAATTCATTTATCACTACTATTTAATGTTTTTAAGATTCCCTTTTCTTCCCCCCTAGTGGGTGGGGGTGGGTGGGGGTGGGTGGTGGGGTGGTTGTGAGAGAGACAGTACTGAGAACTGAATCCAGGACTCAGCAAGCACATGGTGGCTTGTGTTTTACCACTAAGCTATGTACTTAGCCCTGAGTTTTGTTTGTTTGCTTGTTTCTACATCTGAGAATCTGCTAAGTTGCCCAGACTGGTCTAGAATTCATTCTGTAGCCTGGATAGACCTTTGATGCTGCTGATGCTCCTGCCTCAGTCCCCTGAATAGCTGGAATTACAGGCCTACATCACCAAGGCCAGCTTTCAAGAGTCTTCTAAAATTTTTCAGACAATGTGTCAGCCAGAAAGTGACATACCTGTGGCTGGTTGTAGCCATGGGATCTCCAACTGCATGCCAGAGTAACTGGAGAGACTTTGACAGCCCATGTCAGCACAGTGCCTGCAGCTGCCACTCAGCTTTCCTATACACATGGGAAAAAAAAAAAAAAAAAAAGAAAGTGACATACAATAATCACTACTTAATATAGGATATTGATTATCTCCATTGTATTCTATTTTTTAACATCTTAAAATTTACATTTATTTATTTATGTATTTATTTGTTTATGTGCATGAATGTTCATGTGTGGGTGTGTGTGCCTGTGCCACAGTGAGTATTTGCCAATCAGAGGGCAACTTGAGGTGGTCAGTTCTGCTTTTGTACCTTGTGAGACCCAGGGATCAAACTGCCTTTACTCTCTGAGCCATCTTTCTGTCCTTATTGTGCCCTGTTCTCCATCTCTGCTTAACCAAGAGTAATTGCCTGGTCCTTCCCACCAAGCCTCACCTCCATTAGTCTTTTTAACCAGGTTAAAGTTGTTTACACAATTATGTATGTATGTGCATATCTATCTATCTATCTCTATATCTATGTTTGTATGTATACTGCTTTGTATGCACATAGTGCATACGAACATGTGATATTCAGCACCATTTATTTATTTAATATATATTTTATATATAATAATTGGTATCCCAAATTTAAAAATTCTGTTAAAAGCAGGCAATTTTTTTTCAAGAAATGGTTTCTCTGTGTAGCCTTGATTTTTCTTGGACTTACTTTGCATACCAGGCTGGCCTCCAACTCATTGAGCTCTCCCTGCCTCTGCCTACCAAATGCTGGGATTACAGGTGTGCGCCACCACACCCAGATGCAGACAAATATTTCTACAATCATTACTTTTTGGCTAAATTGGCAAATTGGTTGCTAAATAAATAGATTATTTAGATCATTTGACTAATTGGACTTAAGAAAGTTAATTTTTAAAGCAAATTAGCCAGTTTTCTTATAATGCTTGCTTTCTTAAAGTGCCAAGCACTATACTTGGCATATGTAAATTTTTATAAGCTTTTGTTATATTTAATGTAGTAATATTATATTTAATTATTATGGTTATATCATATTATTATATTATACTTACTATATCTATGTTAAATATATTTAATTAATATATTTATAATAATATTTTCATTCATAATTACATTGCCTTTATTTATTCTGAGAATGTATTTTATATAATTATAGTAACCTCATATTTAATATACTATTTAATTATATGATATATAAGTACCCTTATGTAAATGTATTTATTTATATAATAAATAAATTCCCTGAGAGAAGATTACACTAATGAGAGCTTTAATCCTAATCATTAAAATAATTTGAAGAGTGGCAATAAATAATTATAACCCAATGAAAATTCATGTAACAAAGGTCTTCTTGGGTCCAAAAAATTGGCTATGTAGCTTATGACTAATATTGCATTCTTAAAAATCCTAAACTTGCTGGGTGTGGTGGCGTACATCTTTAATCCCTCGCACTTGGGAGGCAGAGGCAGGTGGATCACATTGAGTTCGAGGCCAGCCTGGTCTACAAAGCAAGTCCAGGACATCCAGGGCTATACACAGAGAAACCTTGTCTCAAAAAAACAAAAACAAAAACAAAAACAAAAACAAAACAAAACAAAACCTTAAATTTTCATTCTTAAAATCTTGAGGCATTGGTAATTTAGAGCCATTATGGGACAGGAGCATGGGTAAACATGGAAAAAAGATGCTAGTCATATCATGTATTTCTTTTTTAAGATTAAAAAAAGAAATCACATAATTGTAGATTATGTTAGTTCAGAACATGGCTGTACTGGCAAGAGATCATATGCAAAGCTCTTCTAGGTCTAGTGATCCAGCTGTAATGCAAACAGGCCTTTAACCCAGGAGATAGGCAAACAGATCTGAGTTCAAGGCCAGCCTGGTATAGAGCAACTATCAGGTAAACAAAAGCTTAGATCCAAGCATGGTGACACATGCCTTTAATCCTAAACAAAGGTAAAATTAGTTTGTAGAAGGAAGGCACCCATGTTTGAAAGTGATGTCTAATTGAGTGGCAGAAAAGGTGATGAATCAGAGAAGATCTGACAGATTAACATATGCACAACTCTCATGAGAAGAGAGGAAAAGGAAGCTACTTAAAA
The DNA here is from genome assembly GCA_907169655.1 of Acomys percivali. NCBI lineage: Eukaryota > Metazoa > Chordata > Mammalia > Rodentia > Muridae > Acomys > Acomys percivali. The sequence continues at coordinate 73,883,982 of OU015748.1, read as the reverse complement.
GGCAGTTTTACAGAGAGAGGAGACAGTTTTTTTACCAGAACAATAATAGAGAGAGGGTTGCATAGAGAGAGAAAGTGTGTGTGTGTGTGTGTGTGTGTGTGTGTGTGTGTGAGAGAGAGAGAGAGAGAGAGAGAGAGAGAGAGAGAGACAGACAGACAGACAGACAGACAGACAGACAGACAGACAGACAGACAGAGAACTCAGGTGAAGATGGAACAGGCCAGAAAATTGAGAAGAAGCCAGAAGATTAGAGCAGATTGCTGAGTTTGTTTGAGGCCAAACAGAACAATTCCAGGCCAAGAAAGAAGCCAGATTGAATAAGTCAGCTGGGAGGAGAGTTTGATCCAGAACAGCTGAGTTGAACCAACCAACCTAGAGCTAAGAAAGAACAAGTAAGGGTGATCTTATTAAGCTATAAGTCTCAGAGCCTGAAAACATTCTAGGCCTAGGTTAGATTGTACAGAGGCTAGAAGCTTCCAGCACTAGGCTAGGTTAGCAGAAGGAGGCAGTGAGCCTTCCGACAACGAGTGAGCCAGGAGAACAAAATTTACTTTTACACATGATCATTTCAGTGGATCCAGGAAAGACATTCAATAAAATCCAACACCCCTTCATGATAAAGGCCCCAGAGAGACTCGGTTTCCCAGACCATATCTCCGTAAAATAAATGCTACATATAACATGCCTATAGTCAACATTATGCTAAGTGGAAAAAATTTCTATTTTGGATTCCAAAATTCAGAATGTTGGAAAATTCTGAATGGGGAGCCTCCCTAGAGGAGATAAGTCCCTGCCCCCTTTCTATCTGAAAAGAGATGAAGGGCACCCTCCACCACAGGGTTCTGCCACCATAAAGTTCTGTCCAAGTGTATAAGGCCAAGGCACCATGAGCAGAGTCCCTTGACGCCACAACAATGCCACAACAAAACCAAGGCCAGTGATACTCAGGATGCACCATTTTCAAAACAAAGCTTAGGAGAACTAGGACATGTTTTTCAGATGTTCAAATGATCAGGTGCCTACACAGAGTGAGTATGGGGAACTCATGTTTCAGTTATTTAATGGGGACTGCGTGTCACTAGACAAGTGGGGAAGCAGGCAAGAGAGTCCTAATGACAAACCATGGACTCTTAGGTCAAGTGACGTGCCTGCAGCTCTGTGAAGTTATTATAAAGCATAAATCAATATTCTATTATATTAATATTATATGAACTAATTAAAAGTAAGAATATAAAAATAAAGTCTGCACTAAAGTCTGTACTAAGTAAGTCACTACACAGTGGCGGAGCTGTAGGATGAACAGAAATTGCAGAAGATAAGTATGTCTTCATTTTCACTGACTGTGGCTGAACGTCTCTGTGCAAAGCCTGCCTTTATGGGTGGGTCAGAAAGGCAAACCTTATGCACAGAACTGTTTTGTGAGTACTGAGTGTTAGAATATATGTGCTAGGGTTTTAGCCATGACTTTGGCTTTACAGCACCTTTCCTGAGAGGCACGCCCATAGCCTCATACCTCTGTACACTGTGAATGTCCCTAGCAAAATAGGAGCTATAGTATTGACAGGCACTGCCAAGACGTAATTGAAGACGTCCTTAAGCATATTAATGGTAGAGACAACACTCCCATGTTGTTTGTATCTTGGTATCTTGTCCATGGTGTATCTTCACCAGGCTGAGCACACCTCAAATCATACAGTGTGCGTCACTACTTACATCACCTGCACAGCAGCCAAGCTATGGCACCATGAGCATTTCTGTGAATCCTGTTTTGTGACTCTTCTCTTGTCAAAGCCCAACATTGATATAGGTAATTGTCTAGAATAAATAAAATTTGAAGGCTATGTCCTCAACAACGACAGAATGAGGGCAACTGTAAGTCCTTTATTATCACTTAATTCTGATGCTTCTAGGCACAATGCCAAAACATCTATGCATGCAATAAAAATGGTGCCAGCTCCTATATTAGAACTACTGTAGAGCAACACTGCAACATGAAGGTAGATCCGACAAGCCTCAGTTCTTTGATTTCTTTTTGATTACTCTTGTCATTATAAAACACATCATTGACTTCCCAGATGTAGTAGACAGGCAGTGCAGTCTCCTTGTGGGTCCCACACTATGGGGAATAGGGACTACTTCTGACATGGACTCTGGCCCACCAGTGTTGATCACTTCCCCCTGGCAAGGCGACCTTGTCAGGACACAGAGGAAGAGGATATAGGTAGTACAGATAAGACTTGATAGGCTGGGGTCAGATGTTAGGGGAGGAGGGCTCCCCTTTCTGAGGACTAGGAGAGGGAGGGAGAGTGTGTAAGGGAGGGAGGATGGGATAGGGAGGCGATGAGAGAGGGGGCTACAATTGGGATGTAAAGAATTCGAACTGCAGAACAAACAGGTAACTTATATTGCTAGCCCCATTACATGGGAATAGCTCTGAGACTGTCTTGAGACATGAATGTCTATGCATAGACAAGGCTTCTTGTTGGTTACAGAATCCCTGTGATTTAGGATTAGATATCATTCTTCATATGGCATGAATGAAGATTTACAGAAGCTTCTGCTCATACAAAGAGCAGAGAACAAGCCTTAATAGTTCTGTGCATCCTGCACATCTCATACATTTATAATTTTAGGACTGTATAATGCTTGTGAGAATTTATATGTTTTCAGAACAAAAGAACAAGACACTGACATTGGATCAGACCTGACAGGACTCATTCTTCTCAGCATGCTGGATGCTGACATCCTGCATCCGTCATGTTCCAGCACCAAGTGTTTCCATTGCTGTTCCTTATCAGAACAAGACAGCTCCTAGGACAGCTTTGAAGAAAGCTTCCAATTCCAATTGGTTCAGCATTTCAGACTGTCCCACACAGGACTTTTTAGTAAGCCTGGAATTTCTCAATATTTAGAAACTGGACTACAAATGCTATTCCTAGTTTGTTTAGCCATTTTTCCCAATTTTATTTGGGTCCCTACAAAGGCATTATTCACTCCAAATCAACTGGAAGAAACCTTAAGAGAATGACTCTCCATTTCCCTTAAGGGGGGTTGGGTAGGTTTTTGGTTGCTTTCGTGGGCTATAAATGTTTGCTTCCCTCCCTCCTTCCTTCCTTTCTTCCTTCTTTTGGTTTTTCAAAACAGTGTCTCTCTGTGTTAGCCTTGGCTGTCCTGGACTACCTTTGTAGACCAGGCTGGCCTCAAACTCACAGCGATCTGCCTGCCTCTGCCTCCTGAGTGCTGGGATTACAGGTGTGCGCCACCACACCCAGCTAGATGTTTATTTTCATTGGCAGTTGGTTATAAGTTCTTATTGGTCTTATTCAGACAGAAAACGATGTTGGATTCAGGAATATCTCTCTTTTCCTTTATCTTTCTTAGGTATGGAGATAAGGGTTGAAAAGAAAGAAGGGGGAATATAGAAATATATAAGGATGATAGGCCAAAAAGTAGATAATTGAAGCTACTCCTTACCTTAAGGTCTCCCTACTCACATGGTTATTTTTAATTCATTGGTATATAATTTGTATATTGATGCAAAATAAATTTAATTTTGATGCATTCGTATAGAATTCAAATTTGAGATTATTCTTCACACACACATATATATTTCTACTCTAATATGAGGTATTGTATCCATACAATTCAACTATAATACAAGGTTTACTTCCAATACTTTGAAAGTGCTATTGCAGGTTGTTTAGGATAATTAAGCAATAAAAGTTAATTGTTAGTTGATCAATTCATGGTCTGGTCATTTACAAGTCTATTTTTATCACAAGAATATACATCATAGGTGTAACAGATAGATATGATTCTATAGATAGATAAGGTAAAATAGATAAGGTCTTCAAAAACCTCAGAGACCTACAGAATATAGCATTTTTATTTCATTTGTTTATTTGGCATATAATATATGGCATATTTATTTCATTTGTAGACTGTCTTGATCTTGGAATGCAGCTCAGCAGTAAGCCTTTACCCAGAATGCATCAGGACCCATCTTTATCCCCTTCACTGTAATAAATGCACAAGTTCATGAATTAAAGTTTATTCCCTTTCCTGTTACAAATCAGTCATATCAAACCATTTGGGGAATCATATAAGCCATTTAAATCAACTTCCTGAATTATGGAATTGGCACCTGAAAACGATCCTAGTCTGACATCTACACCTTATGATAGTGGCCTCTTATTTATTATCAGCCCATTCTGACGTTCTCACATTAAGTTTTAATCCAACAACACTTTCATCTTCAAGAAGCTGGTTGGCCTCTACATTGGAATGCAGCCTGGTAAAATGTGATACTCAGTTCAATTAAAGTGAGTCCCAGAGAGGTTTAAAGTACAGGTGCCAGAGGCCCCCTTGTGGCTGGTAAGTAGAGTAACCAAATATCATTTGACATCTGGAATAAATAGGCAGATATTGAATTTACTTGCCATCAATTTATTATTTTTCTTGCTGTCAATTCGGTTAAAAGACCATTTTAAGAATTCTATGTTGAGTAATGAAGACAAAAAGATAAATGAGATACAGTCCAAGCCAGAGAGGAGTTAAGAAGGTAAAAATTGCTACATTTCAACCTTTCTTGCTAAGTGCTATAGAGTGACATTAATTCTGGAATTGAATTTGAATCCCTTGAAAGTATGCACCTATAAATGGACTACTCTGCCCCAAGGACATCATTCTTGTGTGAATTTCACAGCAGCTAATAGAAATTCCTGACATGTATTTTTTTCATGTATTACACAGTAGAAAACATATTACATTATACATAATTACATTATTTCTAAATTTCTTGATAAACTAACATAAATTCATATACTTTCACTACCCTATCAGTATTCAAGTCTCTATTAATTGTTGCCAGGACACTATTCAAATACAGAAAACAAGGCAAGAGTCATTCTTATTTGGTAATCCAGTATCATAAATAAGTTCAGAACCTGAATGATTTGATTGTACTTAGATTTTCTCGGTAGGTTCATTTAATGTCTGATTGTTTCTAGGCGTCTGCAAGAGTTAGACACATGCAGGTTCATGTGTGACACACACACACACGATCAATTCTACCACTAGCTATTGAGCAGCTGTCACAGTTCTCATGTTGGGTGGAACTTTCTATCAAGTCATGTAAAGTACTGTATCTAATTACCAACAGGTCCCTGGCTTGGCACTGTTTAACCAAATGATACACTTGTAATGCCTAAAGTGATTGTATAAATAATTTAGTTAGGTCTTCTTTCACACTATAAAAGAGGATACAGTGATGCTGATTATACAGACCCAGTGCAGGCATGGAACAAACGTATTGCACTTCCAACACTGAGTGTGAAAGGGTGAAAAGGTTTCAGTGTATTACTACTTTACAGAAATCAATGAGAGCCGAAAATGTTCACAAAGTCGGTTTATTTACAAATACCAGTGATTCTAGATTCAATCTACAAGACATTTATAAGATGCCAAAGAAAAAAGTGGTATGGGAACCTTAGCAGTATTTTAAATCTAGGCTTAGTTATGGGCCCCAGTGGTGGCACACACCTGTAATCCCAGCACTTGGGAGGTAGAGGTAGGAGGATCAGGTATTCAAGGCTCACCTAGGCTACACAGCAAACACAGGGAAAGCCTGGACTACATGTGACCCTGTCTCAAAACAAGATGCAAAAACAAAATGTAACAAAAATCAAAACCAAATCTATTCTATTACCTTAAATTACTACAAAGTTTTTTCAATTCAGTTATTTTCCCATTTTTCAAGATAATTTCCAAATCTTGTCATTTTTAATCTTTTGGGATATTAAAACAGTATCTTTATAAGCCCTTTCAGTTTGTTTCTATGTACAGAATTATGAAGAACTACCCCTTGTTTCTAATACTTTCTGTGTACCATGTAAGGTTATTTCCTTTTTGATAATGGGTAACAAAACAAATATCCCTATCAATATTTTAGAAGATTATGAAATTGAAACATCACTTTGGGTTAAGATTGTGTGTGTACATTATCTCAAAACCCAAACATAGTTTACAGTTATGTAAATGACTTAATGACATTTATACTCATGACGTTAAGTGTGGACCACGAACCAAAAATTGTACCCATTATAGGACATTATCTCATGTTCCTGTAGTGGTCACTCCATTCATTTAAAATTGAACAGCATACAATGCAGTTATGTTTCCTCCCCTCTATTGCCAACAAGCCTGTAATCCCAGCTCTCAGGATTCATGTTTGAGGCCAGCTAACTGATACAGCGACAGCCTAGCTCAAGAATCAAAAAGAAAAATAAATCACTGATAAGGAGTTTAAATCATAGGGCTGTCAGAACATTTAAAAACTCAAGCTGAACTCTGAAGGCAAAGTAGTGATACGATGACGTAAAGGTCTTCCTAGGCGATGGACTGAATTTAAGAGGTACTAAGGGATGGAACAATTTAACGTTGGGGGATTCTGCAGACTGGAGAGCAGTACACACTAGATCTAGAAGGTCTAGTTAGTATGCTGAGCTTGAATCTCATCCAGTACCAAAACATTTCAAGTAGGGGAATGAAATACTCAAACTTGAATGATATAAGGCCACACGGACAGTACGGTGAAAAGGACAGTGGAGGCAGAGGAGGCACTGCAATCACGTGGGCTCAGGAGGGCCATAAAGGATAACCCAAGCTTACAGCTCATGTTCTTGCAGTAGTCCTCAACAAATCAGCAGCAGGGACACAACTCATGGTGTTTCAGAAACAATCATGTCTCTTATCTCTTACCTAAAGAAATAGCATTAACAACCATCTTGAGTCATTTGTATCTGAGTGGCCCCACGAGTAAGGAATAAAACAAGGGTAGTTAATAGGGGAAATATTACTATTTAAAGTCATGTTAAGGTGTTTGTCAAAAGAAGTACACCCACTATGGATATATGGTTAGTGAGGCTAAAATTAAGTTGGTTGTGAGAATGTTTAGCATTTATCAATATGTGGGTATCTGGGATTCAGCCAGCGAAAACATATTGTTAATCAGAGGACTCAGGAGAAAGTTCTATAAAACATTACCTAAAAATTACATACAGAAAAAGTACTTCACAAAAAAAAAACCAGGAAGGACTTCCAATGGTAAGAAGCAGTGTGAGGAGTAGGATGCAAAGTTCCAAGTGGGAGGATGATCAACATTATCACTCTGCATCCACGGTCGTATTAACAGACAAGAGTCCGTTAGATTTGGCAATCCTGATGTCAGAGTAAAGCTAATGGGTAGAGGTTATTCCCCATTAGAGTTCTTTCTCAAGCTCAGTATATGGGGATGCAATTTAGAGATTCTGCTTCCAAAGTTCAGATGAGTAGAGAATGTATTGTGCAGCCAGCTTGTAAATGTCCTGTCTTCCACTAGATGGCAAATTCTTTCAGCATAAGGAAGGCACATACAGATAGGCAAGACCCAGGCCTAACCCTCAGGATTTCTAACAAATAAGAAATAAGACAATCTACAGTACAAGATGGGGCATCACAGTTATCAGGGGGGGAGGGGGACAAATCATATGCAGACAATACGGAAAGGCTTCTCAGATGTTAGCACAGAGAATCACATATAAATACTGGATTGTAGTAATTGCTGGCATTTTCTCTCAACATTTCTAGTTAATCGGGAATAAACACAGAGCCCCATTTATTCCAAAATAAAAAAAATTTGAAACTCATTCATGAGATATTTATTAAAATAACACATTTAGGGAAAAAATCAATACAATGTATACATCATTACTGAAAACTGTATACCATCATACAAAAAAGGACTTTATTTTGGGAAATCAATTTCTAATTTATGGCAAGTTTTACTTTCAGAAATAAATCCAAGAACAACACAATCTAGTTCACCCTTAAAGACTGGCATGCTGAGCAAGGAATGTTCTTATTCTCTGTAGCAGTTCCTTCTTTACACTGTCGGGTACCAGCGCTGAAACATAAAAATCAAATGTTGAAGTAAGAAGACTCCAAATGACCACATGTCAATTTGACTTGACGTTTTAGTAAAGATTACCAATACAGGGATTTCATAGAACTCTCATGGTTCAATTAAAAAACAAAAAGATAAAGATACCAGACTTAACATCTAATACTTAAGCACACAGCACACCAATGAGAAGCACACATGGGTAAAGTCTTTATATATACAAGTTCATTTGAAAATGCACAGACACACTGACTAATCAAGCAAGTCACGTTGAGATAGTCCAAAGGCAAAGGGATCAACAGAGTTGGAGAGAATTTTTATTTGGGGTAGGGGTATTGAGAATTATAGCCAGCCTTCTAGAGGTGGTAGTTAAATGAATCTACACATGTGTACAAAACTGAAGGACCTTTTCTTTAAAACAGAGTACATGAATTTGAAAGGTGGGAGGGTGGTTGGAAGGGCACATGGGAAGGTTAAGAGAGAGGAAAGGAATGGAAAGAAATGTAATTATATTATAATCTCAAAAGGTCAATTTTACTGGTTATCTATAGGAAAGTTGCAAGATATGAACATATTGAAGACGGAAATGTTGAGGGAGAAATGGGATAATTTCTTACATAAATAAATGATGTCTAAACAATGTTAACAGACTAAGAAAAAAATAGAAAAGGAAATCAGAGAAAACTAACTTAAAGTATAAACTCATAAAAGGAACAAATATTTTTTCAGAGCCATACTTGAAAAAAAAAAAGTTTTTCAGTTGTCAACAAGCTTTAAGAAAAAGGACCATGGGGTTTTATAGTTCCTTCTCAACAGGAAATTCAAATTCTGTAATAATTTTCAGACAGTTATTTTATTCTCAAATGATTTTGATTGTGGCTATGTGTAAAGACATCCTATAACTCATCTAATTTAGATGCTTTCACTTCTAAGTCTTAAATATGTATCATCCTGAATTACCAAATTCTTAATTAGACATTCAAGAAGCGAGATGTTCATTTATTTTTAATAAGGAAAGAGATAGTAGCACAGTGACTCAGGACTGGAATAAAATGTTGAATTATTGAATATATAAGTGGAATCAGGCCATATCTAATAAAGTTTATAAATCCAAGCTTTCAGTGACATTTCCCCATATAAAATCTCATGTTAAACATGATCTGCCTTTCCAAACATCAATCCAACACTGCATACAGTGAGTGCCAATGTACACCTATTACATCAGTTGTTACTCAAGATTGGCACACCAGTCAGCCAGGCAACTGTACTCCTAAACTTTTCCCACATGCAGAACAACTCTACAATTTTGGAAAGTTTGTTTTCCATACAAAAGTCCTATGTTTCCTCCTGACACAATTTGTGCTCCTTACCTCTGCCTTTTGGAGTGATTTCAGCCACCAAGTCATCAACAGTAACGTGTTCTAGTCCTTTTTCTTTAATTACCTCTTATGCAAAAGCAAAAAACAAATCATATCATTTAAAATTATTATCTGTAAGAAAGATTTTCATAGAGGAAGGGTTAAAATCATGTTTTTAGAGTAGATATTGGTCTTTAAATAAAAAGAGGACACTTTTTCTTTTTTAATAAAAATTTATAGCCTCATGAACATATTAATCTCCAGATTATAGACAGTTATGTTCATACTTCAGCTAAGTAGCTTAAGCAAACAAATAGATGTCATATTAGGGTAAGTTAGAACTGGGCACTGTCAAATCTAACTTTTGTGACAAGCTGGGGCTGAACAGAGTTTACTATAATCACATTATGTTTAACTGTATCAAGGAAACAAAATTTATTATTTGAATCTACTTTATAATTTCATAGCCAAAACTAAGATGTAGAGCTCCTGTGCTCTTTTCTTTTCTCTAACCTGGACTAAAGGAAATAAAGAGAGAATACAAGCAACATTTGTGGGAACCCTGCTAGCTGCTTTACAACTTTAATATCTACAAAAAGTCCTGTGTCAGAGGCGAGATAACTGAGGCACAAAGATTACTCATTTATACCTCGTGGAAAATGGACTCCAGCTTTGCATGATTTCAGCTTCCCTCTTTAATTTGTCACAATGTCTTCTTATATTTAATACAGACACAGTCTATTATTTTTACTTGTAGAAAACATCACAAGGACAACTCATTAAAAGTATCTAGAATTTCACTATACCGAAAGTTGAGCCAGAAAAGGGCTCATTTTAAAAGCATGTGCAGTATCAACAGTAGCTACCAAAAAATGTAAAAAAAAAAAAATCCTTTAATTGTACAGTTTCTATATTAAATTTAATCCCCTGACAATACAAGTGACAGTACAGTTATCAACCATCAAGTGCTCATCATATCAAGAAAAAGTACTTACTAACGTTACTTAAAAACACAGGAGTTTTTGGTATTTTGATCCCAGAGGGTCTTCAGTACTCATGTTTCACTTTTGCAAAATACATGGAAAAATTCTAAAAACTCAGGAATTAAGTCTTTAAAAAAACCATTCACCATAGGACTCAGTTTACATTTGCTTAAAATGCTGCTGGAGGATTTACACTGTAGGAAACGAACCATACTTTCTTACAGACTCCCAGACCAACCCAGTTCCGAGCAACAGACACAGAAACAGCTTAGCTAAGTGAAACCGATTACCTTTACAGTGTGCCTTCAACTGATCCTTCCAGCCGCACTCAATTAATTTAGCTCTCAGCAACTCTTTGAGGCTGTTTAAAAAGGAAATGTTTTCAAATTACTCGAAGCAGGACACTGTAGACAGGAATGTCTGCAGCAGTGTACCAGACAAACTGTGAGCTGTGACCCCGCTGTCTGTCCCCAGCCTGTAACAGTGTCTGAGCCTGAGTCATCATTTAGTTTTCTGATGTTACTCAAGCCAAATCTCGGCCTCAGGTATCTTCAGGCTCCAAACCCACTCAGTGGCTCCTGCCTTACTTCTCTCTCCTTTACACACTACAGCAATTGGCATGGCTATTGTAATTCAATTAGCAGGATTTCTTTCCTTACTGCGGAAAATCCTGTACCAACTAGTGATACCAATACAATAGTTTGCTTCCCTTTTGCAACACCATCTTTGTAAACTCAAAATCCTTAACAGAAATCATTGAAATGTGTCACATCTTACACAGATTTTCTTTCCCTGTAAACTACCACTCTTTCAACATCCCAGAGATACATGATGCCTATCTTGCTACCTAAATAGGCCTTTCTCAATTTCTAGAGCCAACCTGACTTCATATTCTCTCCTTGTCCTTGAAATGACAATGTCACTCTTTTGGTTTGCTGGGTTAGACTCTGGGAATATCCTTCACCTAGGTACATATTCAACATATGAGCAACTCTTCCAGTTTCAGTTTTAAAATGCTTACCTAGGATTCAAATGTTTTTCTGCCAAGAGTGCCCTAGCTCCAGCCACCGTCTTTCCTTGTCTGAACTTATACCTAACTTCCGACATCCACTCCCTGCCTCTTCCCATTAGCACAACACTCTCCTCAAAATCTTCCAGTGCCTTCCCGTTTTACTCGGGATAACGTTCTAACTCTACTACAGACCAGGAGCTCCTGCTCCTCTGCTGAGCTTCTGCCTGTCTCCCCTCTTTCCACCCACGTTTCTCCTGGGTAGCAGATGACTATTCAGGCAAGTTTATCTTAGGACTATGGTTATTGGAGCGGCCAGTTCCTCATACTCATCTGATCTCTGGTCACATACTTTACTTTTCCTGTCAAAACATCACCCTCCCTACATATCCCGTGCTTTATGCTTTCCCTGGCACTCATCACCATGTGGCACATCACAGCTATGTGTTTCAGGCCATCAACATGTAAGCCCCATGAAAGTACGCTTTACTACTGTATCCTGCACACCTAACAAAGAATGGCACAAGCCATACCCTGCATGCACGAATAAAGAAGAAAACTATTCTCTGAACACATACGTTCAACACTACTTGCATTCACCCCAGCAGCTTGTCTCTCTTCATATGGAGGTCTGTTTCTCTTTTTCATTTTGAAAAAGTACTCAAGTATGCCCTCCCCTCCATCTTTGCTTCTTTTCACCTACTCCCCCTCCCACTTTCTAATTAATCTTTTTAACCATCCATCCTGGCTCCTACAAATCTACATTCACAATGCCAGAATAATATCCCTACAATAAAAACATAACCTAGCCACTCCCTTTCCAAAAATCCTTACTTATTCCCATTATCCAAAGATAAAAACAGCACCATACGCTTTTGCAAACCAAGGCACTCATTTTTCTGCTCTGCAACAGCAAAAAACCAGCAAACAACACTTGCATGTCACTCTCCCTATACAAATCTGGACAGGGTTCTTGTAATGTGAAATATGACCTGGGCAAGGCTGATCATAACTTGCCTATTACCTAAGCAAGATGGTAACCAAGTGAGGCTCTTTGCTGAGAAAGGTACTCTGAGCTGGTGGAATGTAAATTTGGAACTGCTAATCTCTGCCACCTGTGGGTAGGGCCTGTTCGAGAATAAAGACAACAAAGAGGAAAGCAGAGCTGAGAGAGGAAAAGATAAATCTTCAACAATTTCTAAGTGCCTGGACTCAATGATGTTAAAAAAAAAATTAAATTCTTCAATATTTTAAATGGGCTTAAATACTTCCATTGTTTATAGCAATTTTGAAATTCAGCATGTTTTCAACGGACAGAATTCTTACACAAGGATGCACAGTGCTGTATCCTGCTCCAGCCACAAGCTTTCATACTTTTCCTGTATTCTGTGGTTTTCCCAGCACTTACGAGGTTCCAAAGCTGACTGCATACTCTTTTCCATGCCTAGACCATTCTTTCCCTTTTGACCTAGAACTGCTTACTCTTTTCCTACCCTAGATGAAATTCTTTTATTATTGAAGCCCATCACCTCCAGGTTAAAATGGAAGTGACTGCTCTGTTCCTGAATACACACATTCCTTTTGTAAACTTTATTACCCTGCTCTGGGAGTCATGCTATCTTTCTCAGCCCTTTCATTTTTTAAAAAGACATACTTATTGATTTTTTTTATGTATATGAGTGCTGTATCTCCATGTACACCTGCGATCAGAAGAGGGCATCAGATCCCAGTATAGACGGTGGTGAGCCACCATGTGGTTGCTGGGAATTGAACTCAGGACCTCTGAAGAGTAGATAGTGCTCTTAACTGCTGAGCCATCTCTCCAGCCCTCTTAGCCCTTTCTTTGTACTTCCAAATTAGTCCTTTCTTTAAACATTTGCTCCTTAAATTAGATTTTAAGCGTAGCATTATATAGTGGGTTAAAAAAAAAGTATTTTTGTCATGGAACTTGGATCACACTCAAGAACGATAACGGAACAGGCAGTAGATACAAGAGCTGGAATTCGAAGATACACAACTGAATATTAAAATAAGAGGACAAAGAAAGCCCTTCAGAAAACATTAACAGCACACGCTGCTCCAGAGTTAAGAGCACGAGGAAATTAAAAGTGGTTGCATATAAAACCTGGGTAATAGTCTCCAGCTGCAGCTATTTGTGTCCATGTTTTTAAACATGCTTTAATAGTGTCATTTATTGCTCATCTTTGTGTATGACTCTTCGAAATCATGCAATGTTCAAACATTGTAGATATTAAGAATAGAAACTCTGGTCATCTTTACCTTTCTGTAAATAGGTTTTGCCCCTTGACACTTGAAATTCTTCCAACATAAGATAATTATTAAAGATGGTAAAACCTAATTTATTAATATGATTTCTTACTCACCGTTCTCTTTCTCCAGTTTCTATTAACTTTTGGTTAATCGCTGCTCTCATCTGCGCATCTTTGTTCATCTTGCTAACCTGGACATCAACATGCATTTTGAGATACATAAATTTAGAAAAGTGTTTCCTTCTAAGTCTCTCTAGACAATTATCCTAACACATTGAACATTCTAGCAAGGAAAGGATGATAATTTCAAGTATACTAAGTGGTATCATTATTTTTAGTATTATTTACTGTATTCCAATTCATATTCACTATGCTATTCCCTTCTCTCATAAGCTCTTTATTAATGAGTCCTGCCCCCCCCCCCGGGAATAACTACTATTTTAATATTATTAAACACTTATGTGCCTAATACTGAGGTTATTTAACCCCCAAACTTGCTCTATTTTAACACAATCTTATTTTACAGATGAGAACACTGAGGCATAGAGACAATTGGAAGTCAGGTACTTGGACACCAGGAGCCCCACCCTATTTAATTATACATTAATAACTATTGTTTATTCCTGCATTTTTAACTGCACTCGAATTTTGGGAAAGGCACATAGTATGCTTACTGATAAGACACTATTATGAAAAATAAAATAAGACTATGTGCTTTAGTCCACTAAGGTTTACCAAGAATTACAACTGCCGCCTTAGCTGCGGGTTTCGCTGCCCACACATACACTTATTACTGGAGGGTAAGATAATAGAAAACAAATCTCAAGCTAGTCCTTAATTGAGAAAATTCCCCCATTTCCATTAAGAGCAGGGAAACCAATTCCAAAATCGGTGTGTATGTGTGTGTGTGTGTGTGTGTGTGTGTGTGTGTGTGTGTGTGTTAAGGGCAAGGTTAAGTTTTGAGAGCATTTTTGCCACTTACAAGTTTAAAATAAAAATCAGATCTAAGTTATTGTTTTCCCATTTAATGTCACTAACTTGAGACTACTTTATGATTGACCATCATGTCTATATGAAAACAAATTTTCAGAGTTGGGATGGGGGCAAGGAGCAGGAGAACAGAGGGTTAACAACTAGGTAAGGCTCTACTTCTGTAGTCGGGGCTTAACGTTTTCAAAATTAACTGCAAAAGTTTAGTCAGTACCATCCCGAGCATAGGCAAACTTCACCCTCGTCTCGGCCCCTGAAATCACGGAAGAGTGACCTTGGGCAAGTGACTTAGTTCCTAAAGGCCTCAGTTTTCTCACTGGTAAAACCAGGGCGCTAAGGGAATCCCTCCCAGCTCTGACATTCTTTGGGAGGCTGTACCAGGGCGCAGGCAGCTGGAGCGGCGGGAGGGGAGGAGCCAGAAAAACAAAGCGAGCACCGGCTCCAGGCCAACTCCAGCAGCACGCCCTGTCGGAGAGCCCTACAGGCCCGCGAGCGCGGGTCGGGGACGCTAACGAAAAAGACAGCACATCGAAAGGAAGGAGCCTGGGCTGGGCCCGGGTCCCGGCCCTGAGGACCACGGGCATAGCTCACCACCATCACCGCGGGCGAGGGCCGTCCCTTTCCCAGCGACGAAATGACCCTTGCGCTGACGACCGTTACCTACCACACTCTTCGGCTGCCCGGACTTAGACCCTCAGTAGGCTCGGGCACCTAAGCACACAGAAAGCTAGAACACGCATTTCCGGGGCGGGATCTGGCCACCCTGCCTATAAATGTGAGAATTCAACTAGCGCGGGCCGCCTTCTGGTCGCTCAGCGCTCTGGGTAGTGAAGTCCAGAGTTTGTTATCCGGAAGGGGGTTCGCTGGTTAGAAAAACTACATTTCCTAGCATGCAACAGAGGCGGCTTTTTCATGGACACTACATTTCCCAGAGGAGAGTTGGCGCCGCAGCGTCCTCTGGGATGGGAACCACGCCGCTTCCCAGCCTCATTTCCAGTAGTGAAGCGCGGACCTTTCAACAAGAGCTTTATTGATTCTCTCGCTGGGATCCGGGAACGCGATGGAGGCGGCCAATTGCTCCCTGCGGGTGAAGAGACCCCTACTGGATCCCCGCTTCGAGGGCTACAAGCTGTCTCTCGAGCCGCTGCCCTGCTACCAACTGGAGCTCGATGCAGGTGGGATCGGCGGCGCCCTCTCGCACCCGGTTCCTTTTCGTTTCGATAGTCCCTGGCGCGACCCTCTGGCACCGTGGCCTTTCTCTCGGCGCCTCCTGTTGGACTGCATCTAGAGCGGCCGTCCATGCAGAACGGTGCCCACGCGGGAACCCGGGGACGTCCCCCCTTTTCCCCCGCGCCTTAGCCTCGGGACTGTGGGCCTGGGCCGATCCAGGCGTCCGTAGCTTAGGCTCAAGTGTTCTCCGCCCGAGCATGTCTGTCCCCCTACTGTAGTGAAGGTTAGTTAGGGACGTCCTTCTTTCCCGAAGCACCTTCTGTAAACGTGATCGCCGAGAAGCCACACCTCCTTGGGAAAATCTCCTTTTCTTCTGACGCAGAATCATTTCTAAGGAAAGAAAATTTCCTACATCCAGTTAGCAGTTTCAAGTACTCGGATCCTGACTCTAAACCACGCTACACTTTGCTGAGGGAAAGTGATTTACCGCGGTTTACTACTGCCTAGTGCTACAACTTATTTTATTTGTAACTTGCTTGAGGCTCTTTTTTACACAGTTTTGTTAAGGAAAGCGCCCAGAGACTTGTGTTTTTAAATACATGCCTCTTCTGATATTGATACACATTTTCCGTGAGTAGCACTTTGAGAAATAACGACCCAGAGGTATTAGTAGACATTTGAGTCTACATGTCAGGCTATCATCTGTCTGTCTGTCTGTCTGTCTGTGTCTCTCTGTCTCTGTCTCTCTGTGTCTCTGTCTCTCTCTCGTATCCTTGACTGCCCTGGCACTTGTTTGGTAGACCAGGCTAGCCCCGACTCATAGCTATCCAGCTGCCTCTGCCATACTAGTGCTGAGATTAAAGGCTAGTGCCACCAAACAGCTCAACAAATGCTTGTTCTTTTAGTTTGTTTATTTAATTTAGAAGTAATTGTTGTGGGCCTGTTTGGTGTTGCATTATGACGATTATATATGCTTGGTATGAAACAGATTATAAGTCTAACAAATCATAATCCATTCAGGAATAAACATTTAATTACAGTTTGGGCACGTAGTGATAGGGAGAAGAACAAAATATAATGGTAGGTCTGAGTACTGTTTTCTCAACCCCTCCAGAGATCCAGGAAAGCTTCCTGGAGGGCTTGATGAGTTGAGCTGTGAAGGATATGCAGGTAGCTGGGCTGCTGTAAGAGGAGAGGAGCTTCCTTCTTTTCCTCTTTCTCTGGGGCGTTTCTGTTGTCTTTGTCTCTGCGTCAATAAATGATGCTGCCACATTCATTGGAAACAAAACACAAAGGAGCAAGGCTTAATGGCTCAAAACAAGGTACTGTTGCTCTCAAATGTGCTGGTCAGCAGCTCCTCTTCGCAGTGCTCATACGTGCGTCTATGCTCAGTTATGGGCTGGCAGGGGCAGCTCCAGTCACCTGTATTGACTTTAGAGGATTTGCTGGCAATTTGCTCATTTCCGAATTTGTCAGCTGACCTTGACTTGAGTCCTCTCTATTGCTGGTCATCCTTTGGCAGTAATTAAGTCACAGTGCCCAAGTGCTGTTTCAGTGGGTTTTCAACAAGTTTCCAGTTCTTTTATTGGCTAAAGCAAATTAAATAATCAAATCAAGAGTCCCTGTTGGAAGGCTCCAGCAGAGGGTATAGATCCAGAGTGCTAAAAGTTGGGACAAGTCTAGGAAGTTGTTGCTTATTCTTATGAAATGAAAGCACATAACAGGTATAATTACCAAGTTTCCTTTGTGCCCTTATGTAGCCCTCTCTCAGCTCCTCCCACACTACTCCCATCCATAATGTCATTTATCTTTTCTTGTTCAGTGTTATGTTGCTGTTAGTTTAATGGTAAGGCCTACTAAATGTTTGTTATTAGGTTTATAATTATTATAGCAGTATTATCTAAACTGCTTTTACAATCAATAAAGATACAGACATCTAATGTGTTTTAGAATAGCCTATTCAGACTAGCCCTCACAAACTGCAGAGGAGGATGCTGTGACTCCTCTGTGACTCCTCTGTCTTGCACATTTATGTCTCTAAAACCAATGCCTATGAATGACGTTACCTGCCAGGTTGGTACATCACCCCCACAGCCAGGAAGTGAGAATGCTTATGCTCAGCTAGCTTTCTTGTCTTTATTCAGTCCCAGCCCACTTAATTGTGCCGCCCCTGTTTGGGTGAGGCTTGTCACTTCAGTTAACCTAATCTAGATAATCTCTCATGGGTTTGCTCAGACGCTTTCCTACTAGGTGATTTGACAATGAAGATTAGATCAATCCATTTTGCTGCAAGTTTCATTTTCTTTACAACTGAATAAAATTCGTTGTTTGTGTATACGTATATGTGTGTTGTGTGATTTTCCATTATTTATGCATCTGTTGATGAATATTTATATTGTTTCCTAGTTACTGTGAACAGAACAGCAATGAACATGTGTGTTCAGGGATCTCAGTAGTAGGATATAGAATCCTTTGGGCATATGCCTTGAAATGGGTCGTATGGTAGTTTTGTTTAAGTTTTGGAAAAACTTACATATTGATCTCCAGAATGGCTATAACTAGCTTAAATTTCTACCAGTAGTGAGTGAATAAGGGCTCATCAGTATTTGCTGTCATTTCTTCTCATGGCCATTCTCACTGGAGTGACACCGAATCTCAAAGTAGTTTTAATTTGCTTTTTCCTGATTGCTAAGGATGTGAAACACTTTAAAAACTTATGTAGTGGGGTGTGTGTGTGTGTGTGTGTGTGTATGTGTGTGTGTCTTTTGAGGGCTATGTATTCATTACATTAGCCTATTTGTTGATTATCAATTTTTGTTTGATTTAGTTGTGTGTGTTTTAATTTTTCTAGTTTTTTTTGTATAGTTATTAACCTTTTGTCTGAAGTAAAGCTGGTAGTGATTTTGTCTCATTCTGTAGTCTCTTTCACTCTGCTAATAGTTTCCTTGCTGTTCAGAAATGCTTTAATGTTATATTGTTCTATTAATTCCTGTGGCTGTTTCCTGTGCTGATGAAGTCTTGTTCCAAAGTTTTGGTCTATAGCTTATCTTGAAATGTATTCCCTTTAATTTCTTGTAGCCATTTCAATATTTCAGATTTTAAATTAAGACCTTTGATGGGATTTGAAATGAGAGTTAAGAGATGTGGATTTGATTTCATTCTGCAAGTAGGTAGAAAGTTTGTCAGCATGATGTGTTAAATACACTGTCTCTTTTTCTAGTTATCTTTTTGGCATCTGTGTGAAAAATGAGGTGGTCATAGCTATGTGGATTGAGTTTGGTCTTTCACCTGTTCATTTGGTGCATGTGTCTGATTTCGTGCTGGTGTCATGCTGTCTTTATTATTATGTCTGTAGAGTTAGGTCAGCTATTTGATATCTTCAATAGTACTGCTGCTTAGAATTGTTTTGATTATTTGTGGTCTTATACATTTCCATGTGAACTTTTGGGTTCTTTCTTTTACTTCTATGAAGATTGCCATGGGAAACTTGAAGAGAGTTGCATTGAATCTATGGAATAATTTTGGTAGTATAGCCATTCTTACAGTATTAACTCATCCAGCCCATGATCATGGAAGGCCTTTCCATCATCTTACAGCATCTTTGATTTACTATTACTACTACTGTTACTATTATATTATTATTTTTTAGTTATCTTAAAGTTATCATTGTAGAGGTCATTCACTTTCTTGGTAAGGTTTATTTCTAGGTTGGTTGGTGAATGGAATGTTTTATTTATTTTTCAGCAAGTTCATTATTAGTATATATGAAAGCTATTGATTTTTGAATATTGATTTTGTATCCTGGAACTTTACCGAAAGGTTTTATTTGATCTGAGAGTTTTCTGGTAGAGTCTATAGGGTCTTTAAGTGTAAAATCATGTCACCTATGAGTAGAGAGAATTTGAATTTTTTCTTTCCTATTTGTTCTCTTTTTATTTTATTTTCTTATTGCTCTACTTCAGACTTCAAGCACCATATTAAATAAGATGGAAAGAGTGTCTCATCTCAGTTTTAGAAGAAATGCTCAGTTTCGTTCCAGTTAGTTTATAATGTTGGTTAGAGGTTTGTTACTTATTATTATGAGGTACAGTTCATCTGTTCCTAATTTCTCTAGGACTTTTGTCATGAAGACATTATGAACTTAGTCTAGTGCCTTTTCTGAGTCTATCAAGATGATCATATAGACCACTTCCTTATGCTTACTTATATAGTGCATTACATGATATTGAGTATGTGGATATAGAATATTTCTCTACTCTTGCAGTCTTCTTCACGTTTTCTCCTTGGATAGAGTTCAGTTTCTTGGAAACATTAACACCACTGAGCCTTATTTTATGATTTGTTAAGCTGGTTTGAAATAGTGCTCAGGTTAGAACAAACTATTCAAACCGAGGCAAGACTTCCCCATGAATTCCAGACACTAACCCCAATTAGGACATTTCCCATGTTACCTGTAGGTCGTAGTCATTTCCCAGCCTTTTGTGAGTTGACAGTTTTGATAATATAGCCATTTTTACAACATTAATTCATCCAGCCCATCATCTAATTATCTTTTTGATTTATTATTATTATTATTAATTAATCTTAACGTTTTTGTTGTAGAGGTCTTTCACTTTCTTGGTATGGTTAATTTCTAGGTTGGTTCAGCGCCGTTCCTTCTGAGCCTGGCTGTGGTTCTTACTTGGTCTCACTTTGGCCAGAGTTACTGTCATCAAACTCATGCAGGCTTTGCTGTGCTGAGTGCGTGAGGAAGACCTTTGTCCGTCTCTTGGATTGTGTCTTGTAGTTCTTCCCTTCTCTGCTACTGTGTGCAAGGAACTATGGCCATTTTGGGTTTCTCAGAATTTCAGGGCAATGTCTTCACATCAAGGACTTTGCTGTCTTCTATCTCAGGTACCTTGTCCTGTGGTCTGGACGCTTTTCAAGACTGTAACGTGAGGCATGGTGGGCTGGCCCTCTGTGTGTCCCATGTCTCAAGGATCTCTATCCTTAGCTGCCTGTGTATAGTTCTTGGAAACTATTGTTTTTTATTAATTTATTCATATTACATCTCAATAGTTATCCCATCCCTTGTATCCTCCCATTCCTCCCTCCCTCCCGCTTTCCCCCTACTCCCCTCCCCTATGACTGTGACTGAGGGACCTCCTCCCCCTGTATATGGGAAACTATTGTTTTATTTAATTCTGTTTGATTCATCTTACTGGTTGTTTTGATGAGAGATAAACTTGTTCTGTTATTCTGTCTTGGTTGGGAATAAAAATTGTTCAAGATATTTTAAGTGAACTGGAAACAGTTGGAAGTGTCTGTTAAGGATGTGTGGAGTGGAGGAGGACACAACTTTGTAAAGAAGTTTGAGAAGTGCAAGGAGACTGTGTTAGCTAGTCATTAGTGTCTTAACTTAAAGGAAAAGAGTTATTTTGCTCGTGGTCTTAAAGTCAACTTTGCAAACAATGTTCTTTGTGTCCCCTCCATTGTACTTACATGTGGCACCTGCGCCACTGCGGTACCGAGTTGAGGGCGAGGGACTGCGGATTTAACACACACACACACACACACACACACACACACACACACACACAGTGGGTCCTTCGTGCTAAGAGAGCAGCAGCCACGGCAGCGTTTTTTTATTCTTTCTCCAGAATTCCAAAGAGCCTTCTTATAGGCAGCCAAACAGGAATCCTCCTCCCAGGTGAAATCCCTCAAGAGGTGATCACACACAGGAGGAAAAGTCTCAAGGAAGGGAGGGGTGCGTTCTCAGAGCAGTAAAGCTGACTAGCTAACCAAGATAAACACAGACTTGGAAGCTGCTAGAAACAGGTCATGAAACAGCAAGACAGGCAGGCAGCCCAGTCGGGCCTGGTTCCTACACTTATATACATATTAGATTGTTTTGTTTCTTACTTCTTTGGCCAATAATTAAACATAGGGAATTTCAGCATAATAGTATGTTTCAAAAGGCCAAGAAACAGTAATGAGTGACACTGTTAACACAGGAGCGAGGCCTGCTTTTTTCATCAAGATGTGCCCCAAACCAAGTGCAGTAGTTATGCCTGGCCTGTACTAGACAGTCAGCGTATCACCTGCAGTGACTTCTGAGGGCCCGCTGTGCGCAGGAGTCATAAGGATCTTTCACAGGGATTTAGGAGAGAGCTTCTTGGATCCTGAGTTCTTGCTGTAAAAGACTAACGACTAATGAAAAGAGAGAGAACTAAAGACTAATGAAGTAATGTTTAGAATGCATGGTGACTTGAAATAATAAAACATTAATTGCTGGCTTCACTGTAAAAGTGGTCTTTACCAGATTCAAAGATTCAAGAGAGATTAGATCATCCTGGGCCCCTCTTCTTGGGAAGGGTGGGCTTTTTGGAAGAGTTCTGGTGCTAAGGGCAACCTTGAACTGAGCACTGCTTTCTTCCTGGGGCGCTCTGTATCTTGTACTTAAGATGATTGGCATGGCAAATGCAGCTTCAACTATTCATTGCTCATTTGGGGCCAGAAAAGCAGCCTTTTTTTCCTGGAAAATAACAGGTTTATAAAATAGTCACCATCTTATATGACCAATACTGGTATTTGTATTGTGGTGACGTGTCACACATACATATGTTTGGGATGGTGTTCTAATGAGGCAAAGGTTAAGAAACTTCTGGTTTGCTTAGGGTTACCTAGGGCTGTTTCTCCAAAGGTGACAAAAAACATATTTGGTTCATTATTGTCTAATATCATGGTTTAGGGCTATTATGCTCACACAGTGCTTCCTGCATTGTTCCGTTTCATCCACACAGTGATGCTAGAACATCAACAACTATTATGTTTCTTTCTTATTTAGAATATATATTTTTAACCATTCCTCATAAAATAGATACTCTTTAAACTAAGGGGCAAGTTTCCACAGCCCCCATCAGCATTCTTATACACTGAAGGGTTTGCCTGTGAAGTCTGAAATGTCTGCAGGCTTCAGTCATCCTCACTGAGTGACCTTCTCGCGAGCTTGCGAATGCTTTCACCCTTTGCCACAATCTGTTCTCCACATCACACTTTTAAGTACTGCCTTGGGATGTTGGGCCAGGGGTGATGGTGTGTGCACACACTGATTCCCAGTGTTTGGGAGGCAGAGGCACATGGATCTCTGTGAGTTAGAGGCCACTGAGTTCCAAGTCAGCTAGGGCCACATAGTGAGACTGTGTCTCAAAAGTACATAAAAGAGAACTGACCTACTTCAGGAGATTAACAAAAGCTCTCCAAGATGAAAACAAGACAAAAGGAAGAATTAATTGGAGAACTACACCTTTAAGTAACATTCCTTCTAAGCAAAAACAAGGAAAAAAAACAAGCATTCATACTGTCTGTCTTAGTTTTCTTTCCTGTGGCTGTGATAAAACCCTGACAAAAGCAAGTTAGGGAAGAAAGGGTACTTCTGTGAGTCACAATCCCAGGTGACCAGGTCACTGCTGGGAGAGTCATGGCAGAAACTCACAGCAGCTATTCACATCTGTGGTCAAGAACCGAGAGAAAAAATGCACAGAGTGCTAACCTCTCTATCCCTGTCCCTCAGGCCAGCCCATTAAATGCTGCCACTGCACTCAAGGTGCCCGGCTCAATTAACCGAGAAAGAAAAAAGCTTTTAAATACACTTTACACAGATGTAGCTGATGGGCAGCTCTGGCTTCAAGTGTTCCACTTGTGAGGGGAGCGAGAGGGTGGGTGTGGGTGGGGGGGAGCTGTCTCTGACATGGGCTCTGTCGCCTGCTTTGTGATCACTTCTCCCTGATGGGGCTGCCTCAATAGGCCATGGGGGAAGAGGACAAACTCAGTCCTGATGCGACTTGATGAGCTGGGGTGGGGGGGTAGGGGGGCCCCCCTTTTCGGAGGAATGGGGGGGGGGGGAATAAAGGAAGGAAGATGGGACTGGGAGGAGAGGAGGGAGGGGGCTATGCCTCGGATGTAAAGTGAATAAATAATTAACAAAACATCTTTAAATGCCAACAAAACAACCAAACCAAAGAAAGAAAGAAAGAAAGAAAGAAAAAAAAAAAAAGAAAAGCCCCTCTGATAATCTGATGTCTGCGCTCCTCCAGTGGCAGTGCTATTCTTGGTACACAATTCTTGTACTTACCAAGCCCACGGTATGCTGGTTAGGTCTAATTGTCAATTTGACACAATGTGGAACCATCTGAGAGGAAGTCACAGTAAGGAGTAGATTGGTTAGGTTTGCTTGTGGGTGTCATGGGGGCGGGATGCGTTTTCTTTCTCAGTTAATTGAGCTGGGCACCTTGAGTGCAGTGGCAGCATTTAATGGGCTGGGCCCTGGCCTGAGGGACAGGGATAGAGAGGTTAGCACTCTGTGCATTTTTTCTCTCGGTTCTTGACCACAGATGTGAATAGCTGCTTCGAGTTTCTGCCATGACTCTCCCAGCAGTGACCTGGTCACCTGGGATTGTGACTCACAGAAGTACCCTTTCTTCCCTAACTTGGTTTTGTCATAGTTTTATTGCAGCAACAGGAAAGAAAACTGGGACAGACAGTATGAATGCTTGTGTTTTTTTTTTTTTCCGTCTTGTCTTTGCTTAGAAGGAATGCTATTTAAAGGTGTAGTTCTCTAATTAATTCTTCCTTTTGTCTCTTGTCTAAATCTTGGAGAGCTTTTGTTAATCTCCTGAAGTAGGTATATATATCCTACTGGTACTTGTATTTTTTTATATATAACAGTTTAATTTTATAAAATTGATTATATAACATGGGATTGTTTGACTAGTGTCCCTTTGTTTTGTTGGGGGTTATTCATTTATTATTTTGAGACATGGTCTCACTGCATGGCCCTAGCTGGCTTGGAACTCTCTGGCTTCTAACTCATAGAGATCCATGTACCTCTGTCTCCCAAACACTGGGATTCAATGTGTGCACCATCACACCTGGCCCATTATTCTTTTTCTTACCAGATCCTAAGTTCCTAGAAAATATGAATGTTTTCTCTTTGTGTATCAGTGGTGTCGTTGGTGCTTACTAAAAGACTTGCTAAATAAGTGAGTGAATAAATATTTAAGCCAGAACTCAGTGCAGGCATTGAAAATAGTGAGCCGGGTGTGGTGGTGCACCCTGTAATCCCAGCACTCTGGGAGGCAGAGGCAGGTGGATCTCTGTGAGTCCAGGACAGCTAAGCCTATAAAAAGAAACCCTGTCTTGGAAAAAAAATTAAAAACCAATCTGTGCCCCTCCCCCAGAAAGAAAAAAGACAAAAAGGAAAAGTGGGATTGGAAAGGCAGCCCAGGAGTTATTCTCGCAGAGGATCAGCGCCCAGAACTGATTACAGATGTTCACAGGCATCGGTAATCCTAGTCCAAAGACTCAGATGCCTTTTCAGCTGCCACGGGCTCCAGGCATGCAAGTGGTGCACATACATTTATACACATAAACACATACACAAAATAAAAATGAAACTAACAAAGTGGTATGATAGCCTGGGTGGTTTTTATTGTCAGCTTGACATAGTTAAGAATTACCCAGAAGAGACATCTCAGTTGAGATATTGCCCAGACCAGACTGGCCTGTGGCTCTGCACGTGAAGAACTGTTTTTATTGTTGATTGATGTGGGAAGGCCCAGCCCGCCATAGGCAGTGCCATCTTGATGATTTATAATGGAAGTATGAGAAAGCTGGCTGAGTACAGTCAGAAGGAGCCAGCCAGCAAGCAACAACATTTCTCCCTGGTTTCTACTTCAGTTCCTGCTTGAGTTTCTGTCCTGACCTCCCCCAGTGATGAACTGTGACGTGGATGTCAAAGCTGGAATTAACCCCTTCCACTCTGAGGTGGCTTTTGTCCATTTATCACAGCAAGAGAAACCAAACAAAAACACTTTGTAAGGAAGAAAACAGTTGCAATAAGAATAGAATTAAAGTGGATTTTATAATCGGGTAGCATGTAGGCTCAGTGCAGTTAACTTAATATTTCTTGTTGTAATAGAAATGAATTGTAAGACATGAGTAGTCCTGAGCTGCAAGAGTTCTTAAGAAAGACAGGAGTGAAAGGGAGAGACCATAGTTGACCAGTTCCAAACTAGGAAAACAGCTAATGTTTTTGTTGAGAGAGCCCTGTTCTGTACATAGAATACCTGTATATGCCCTATGATATTGTTTTATTCTATAGAATTGGGGAAGATGAAAATAATGTCGAGGTCACTATTTGTGTTAACACATAATTTTCTTTTTCTTTTGTTTGTTTGCTTTTTGAGACAGGGTTTCTTTATTGCAGTTTTATAGACCAGGCTGGCCTTGAACTTAGATATCTACCTGCCTGTGCCTCCCTGAGTGCTGGAATTACAGTTGTGTACCATTGTGCCCGGCACACACATAATTTTCTAACTGTATAATCATATAATAAAGACACTGTCTCTTTATGATAAAAATAAATAATACATTGGAGTAAGAACTTTTTAAAAGCATAAAAATGCTTTATCACCTGGGCTTGTTTAAGACTAGAAGTCCTTTATGTTAATGTTATTTTTATCAAATTGTGTTTGTTTCTCTTAGTTTATTTCTTAACCTGGCTATCACAAAAATAATTGAGACTCCTTTATATTTGTTTAAAAGGCTTTACAACTCAATCTTGAGCAGCTTAAGTCTGTTCTTAACTCTCTGTGCTATCCTGACTCCATCTTTGCCAAAATCCCAAAGTTACTTGCCTTTTAGTTCTCTCTTTGCTCCAGCCGAATCTTCATCTCTCCTGCACCTCTGCCTGTGGCTGAACCTCCTGCTGAATCTCCTACTTCCTCTTCTAACTCCTCCTCTGACTAGCAGGAAGTCCAGCCCTATTTTCTCTCCTCTTTAGTAATTGGCTATAAGCTGCTTTATTGACATACATGGAGACAATTGGGGATCACAGTTTATATAACATTGAGACAAAAAATTCTCAGAACAAAAGAAATTGATAGTAGAATACTTTATCCAGGGGTTCCAAATATACAAATGTAAATCTTACCTAATAATTTCATAACTGTTATTATTACATATAGTTTGCTATTGTAAAAGAGCCTTTTATTAGACTAAAAGGGGGAGATGTAGACATAAAATTGCCATGTAATTAAAATGCTGATTTCTGTACACTCCCATATCTGGTTGCCAGCCTTGTTCTGAGTATCTTAATGTGTCTTAATGTTATATAAACTTTAGCAGGTTTGTCCCTTTTACCCTGGGACCCTGGCCATGGTGGCAGATGATGTCAGGTTGCTATGCAACCTAGAGGCAGGCCGCTTATATGCCAACAAAATTACCTCAGCCAGGGATAGGCATTGCAAGTCTAATTTTTTTCTCATTGCTAATGGTAGAATATTTTACCTTTAAAAACATTTTTATACAATTGACCTTTACATTAAAAACTTCATTAAATAACCATAATTTTCCTGTTCACATTTTTTCTCCACTTAAACATTTTAGACATAGATTTCTTAATAGGCTTTAAGGACTCTTGAAAAATTTTAAGGCAAGCTGATGTTTATATGGACATTATTCCTGTATTTGTACTCTGTGTTGTATAACTTTCATTTTTTGCATAGGAAATCATTAACTACCCTAAAATTATTAAAACAGTCCTCTATCAGTCATTTAATGCTTCCTCTAAAGCATCCAGGTAAATAGTTGGTCTGGAATATGGAGTCTTTGTGTGCATGTGTCAGAGATGAGCTTTTTCCCAGAAGTGCTCTGGTGTGTCAGTGTCATTTGTTGATGAGTCTGTTTTCATTTAGTGGAAGTACCAAGTCCTGTTGTAAATGCACATCAGCCTATGGCAAACTTTCTCTTAACTGACCTCCATTTAACTGCTTGGATAACTGATGTTGATTGCTTCCTCCATAAAACATCAGTACTGGAGACTACAGAAAGCTAAGTGTTTACTGATGATGTCTGTACTGCACTTTATATGATGCATATCAATACTGTCATGATACAATCCTGTTTAATATTGCTAATACTCAGATTTGGTGTTTCTGAAAACAGTTTTTGGTAGCTGTGCATTTGAATTACACAATAACATTTTAATAACATTTTGCCTACATCTTTGTTTTTAGGATTTCTTTCTTTCTTTCTTTCTTTCTTTCTTTCTTTCTTTCTTTCTTT
>OU015748.1:73815217-73856148 GCA_907169655.1 Acomys percivali | reverse complement strand
TTTCTTTCTTTCTTTCTTTCTTTCTTTCTTTCTTTCTTTCTTTCTTTCTTTCTTTCTTTCTTTTTTTTAAAGAGGCACTCCTGCTTTCTCTGTGCAGCTGCTCTGGACTTGCTTTGTAGACCAGGCTGGCCTCGAACTCACAGCGATCAGCCTGTCTCTGCCTCCTGAGTGCTGGGATTAAAGGCATGCACCACTACTGCTTGGCATTTCTATTCTTGTAATTCAAAATTATAGAGGTACATAAAAGGAAAAGATTGTGCTATGAAAGTCCTGCCTGTTGTAGCCTTTGTAGCTGGCATTGTCTAGTTTCTGTGCCCTATAAGCAGCCATTCTGAAGAAAGGAATGAAATGACACACAAGTTTTGGTAACTATGTTTATATTTATGTATAGATATATGTAAATATATGTATATATTTGTAGGCTTAATTTTCTTAGCAAATTTATTACGAACTTAGTAACTGAGAGTACCTCACTTATAACCGAACTAACCTAAACAATAGGAAAAGGAGATTAAAGAATACAATAATGAAACCGTAAGGATATCAGTTCCGAGGAATGATTCTCCTGGCGTAGTCAGCAGGATTCTGTCTGCTGGAACCTGGAGCAACCAGAACCCAGAACCTCAGCGGAGCCTGGAGCCTGGAAGCCTTCCCTTGAGTAGTTCTCTCTAGGAGCATCTCAAAGTGGAGCATGAACAGCCAAAACTATCCCAAGTCTCTAAAGGCCCCGCCTCTTGTTTTTGGCTCACATTTATACCTCCTCTCAGAATTAGTTCAATAATGTTTTTCAGCTTGTTAATAACCAATCTCCCCCACGTGGTGGTTCGAATTCTGAGGAGATAAACATCACCTGCTCTCTCACAAGTCTTTTCTTATCTTCCACTTGTGATCTAAACAAAAAACATGTTTATCTCTCCTTCATCTCCTCCTTTCTATTAAGTAAAATAAGCTATATAGAACAAAATAATAATTATTCATTAAGTCACATTTACAAGGACCAGTCAGTCCATTTGTAGTTAACAATTTTAAAGAAATTATTCCACTATCTAGCCTATGCTACTGATTATCCTAATGTCTAAAGTTTTTAAACTAAACTTATATTAATACTGTGGCTGTCTAGTCTTCAACCCCATCAGAGACCCCAGAAGGAAAAACTATTTAATATGAAGGAAGTACAGGCAAGCAACTTCCAAAAGTATTGACAGGACAGAGAGATGACTGTCTGGACAGTTACAAGTTCCTCTCCATTATAAGTGCATCCCGCCCTCAGCCAGCCAGCCCAAAGCATCTCACAGACTGCTCTGAAGCAGGAATCCTGAAGGACTGCAATCCTTCTAATCTCTGCAAGGCTGGGCAGCCAATTTCTCAGTATCAGGGTTGATGATAGTACATGGTCATTCTGTCATCAGCAATAGAGATAAACATTGTTCCTCAGACCAGTGGCTATCTCGCACTATCATTTCTTGATGCCCGCATAATTAGACTGGAGAGCTGCCAGGAATGGATGTGTCTCTCTGTCATAAAAGCCCTTTATTATTAAGTGCCATTTTCTGTGGATCTCTAAAGTGTTTGAAGACCATCTGTCCTACCCATCCATCATCTATCTATTCCTTTGAAAACATATATAAAAAACTAAATAAAGCTTATTCTATAATTAAGTAATTTAGTATTTAGTAAGATTTATAAGTGACCCACTACCAATTTCTATCTCCGACCATTCTGAACAAATTATAACAGTTATTTTTTCACGTTTTCAAGTAAGTTGTACATGTAATACATTAAATAAATGTCCAACGAAATGCTCTTAAGTTTCTACCAACATACAATATACAATTTAATTTTCCATTAACATACAATATACAATATATAAAGCAAAAGTTGAAAAAGGAAAATAAATCTTAAATTTCCATCAATCTACAATACCAATGTGAAATATTTGAATACCAATATAAATTATTTGAGGCTAGTAGATTCAATAATCTACTTTTTATTCTATAAATCTATGTCCTCCTTTATATCCTTCCCTTATATCTTCCCTTCTTCCCTCTTTTCCCTAATGTTAGATAAGATAGAAAAATGAGAAAGAAGGATAGAAGAAAGAAATCCCTAAATGAAACTTTTATTATTTATTTATTTTTTGGGTTTTTTGCAATTTGATTTTTCTAACTATTTTTTTTATTAATTCATTCATTTTACATCTCAGTAGTTATCCCATCCCTTGTATTCCCCCATTCCTCCCTCCCTCCCGCTTTCCCCTTACTCCCCTCCCCTATGACTGTGACTGAGGGGGACCTCCTCCCTCTGTATATGCTCATAGGGTAGCAAGTCTCTTCTTGGTACCTGCAATCCTTCCTCTGAGTGCCACCAGGCCTCCCCATCCAGGGGATGTGGTCAAATATGGTGCACTAGGGTTTGTGTGAAAGTCAGTCTCCACTTTCCGCTCACTTGGAAACTTTTATTAACTTATAACTAATCCCCCTAGGCAAAACTGAACATTGATAACACACCAAAAACTGCCACTCCACCTATTGGGAATGGGGGCATCGTTCTCTCAAAATTACTTTTTTCTGTTTGGGGAAAACATCTTTTGGGTACTGTGGCGCCCGCGCCACTGCAGTACTGAGTCGAGGGCGAGGGGCTGCGGATTTAACTCATGCACACACACACACACACACACCCATACACAGTAACACAGTGGGTCCTTCATGCTAAGAGAGCAGCAGCCGCAGCAGCAGCCATGGCAGCGGTTTATTATCCTTCCCAGAGTTCCAAAGAGCCTTCTTGTAGGCAGTAAAACAGGAATCCTCCTCCCAGGTGAAATCCCTCAAGAGGTGATCGCACACAGGAGGAAAAGTCTCAAGGAAGGGAGGGGTGCGTTCTCAGAGCAGTAAACATGACTAGCTAACCAAGATAAACACAGACATGGAAGCTGCTAGAAACAGGTCATGAAACAGCAAGACAGGCAGACAGCCCAGTCGGTCCTGGTTCCTACAGGGTACCCTTAGAACTGTTTAAATCTGAATCCCCTTGTAATGTTTGAAATAAGTTACTTAACTCATAGGTAGCTAGTTCAATTGTAGGCCTTAACCAGTTAATGTCTCCCATTAATTTTTGAAAATCATTTAGTGTTTGCAATTGATCTCTATGGATCTGTACCTTTTGGGGTCCAATTTTTTGTTCAGTTATCTTATAGCCTAGCTAGGTAATTGGATTCCCTCTTTGTATTTTTTTTCTCCAGCAATTTGTAATCCCCAGCATGGCAGAATGCTTTGTACTTCTTTAAACATTTTTTTCTAAAGTCTCCTAATCAGAATCATCCAACAGAATATCATCCATGTAATGGTAAATGATAGATTGAGGAAACTGCTTACGAAGTATTTCTAATGGTCTTTGAATGAAATTTTGGCATAAAGTGGGGCTATTCAACATTCCCTGTGGGAGTACCTTCCAGTGGTTATCTCTTCATTGGATAACAACTATTCAGTGTAGGTACTGAGAAAGCAAACCTTTCCCTATCCTCATGCAAAGGTATCATTTAAAAAAATCTTTTAACTTGATTACTAGTACAGGGCAAGACTTAGGTAACAGGGAATGCACCTGCTCATTCTCCTGGTGCAGCTTTGCCCTTAACGTAGGGAAATAGTAATAGCTGAGCAATTCTATCCCCTGCATTAACTCTCATCTTCTTCTTTACACATGCCATGATTTTTATTTCCTCTTACAATCCCCATCTATAATACTGGGGTATACAATAAGACCTTGAGAAGTCAGCCCACTTCTTGCCAGAACCATTCCTATTGTCGCTAAAGGCAAAGAGCTGTGAACACCAGTACTCAGTTTGTAACAGTCAACCTGTGGAGATAATGTAATAGATTTATCTGAGGCCAGATCCATGGCTGTGCTGCCTTCAGTAGCATGTATTAGATCACTAATATCTAATTCCTGTTTCCCTGTGAGTCCGTTACTTCTGGACTGGCCAGAGGAATTTGGCTTGTATTGTTGGTGGTGGGGCCCCGAGCCGATGGGCCCCTCCTGCCGTTTCCCAATAGTAAGATATTACCCTGCACATCTCTTTTGGATTGACAATCTCTAGCCCAATGTTTTCCTTTCCTACATCAGCTACAATACCCTGGAAGTTTTGGCACCTCGTAATCATCATGGCCAGATGCTCCTTGTTCTGCCCTACGAGTATCCTTTACTCCAGATTGACTGCACCTGTTGAGGCCTGAAACTTTTAACCTTACAGTTTGTTTGTACATGATCCGTCTGCTGCGCTTAAAGCACCGGGTGCTGTGATATCTGGGACCTCTGGCCACAGCTTGACCTCCTATATTGTCTTGATGTTCTGGAAAGCTAGTATTAACTATTTCTCTTACCCATTCATATAATGGAGCTCCTGTTTCCTTTAAGGGTCTAATTGCCCTCTTACATTCAATGTTAGTGTTCTCATATGCCATAATGAGTTTCAGTGCCTGTTTGCTGTCAGCATCTGCTATTGCTCTCTCTAGCGCTGATCCCATTCTCTGCAAAAATTCTGTGAAGGCTTCCCTAGGCCCTTGAAATATGTTAATAATGGGAACAGTTATGTTACCAGGTTCCTCCACCATGTCTCAAGCTCTTAAGGCTGCAGCACGACATTGTTCAAGCACTATGTCATCATATTGGACTTGTCTTAAGTCAGCATATTGCCCTTCATGAAGTAATTACTCTTTACTAACATTTATCTCCCTTCTCCTATTTTCTTGTTCTGTTCTTTCTGCCTCCTGTCGCCACATGATAACCATTGAAGTTACTGCACTGCTTCTAAAAACTGCTGAAACCAAACTTTACCAATCTTGGGGAATAAGTCTATGCTGCGTGGCCCAGTTCTTCAACATTTCTTTGACAAAAACGGAATGTAGTCCATACCTGACGACAGATTCCTTAAGATGTTTTAAATATAACATATCTATTGAACTCCATGCCATTTCATCATAACCCTCAGCACCGTTCTGAGCAGGCACGCGTCTTACAGTAACAGGATAAGCTGATGGTGGGACTCTGGGGGATTTCTCCATGGGAACATTTTTTTCTCCAAAGACTCTTTTGTTTTCCTGCTCTCCTGTTCCTATAGTTTTTTTTTTTTTAAAACAGCCTCTCTGACTTCCCGTTTCTCTCCTCCCCCTTCCCCACGCTGGTGCTCTGACCACCTGGCCCGTGGAGCAGGGTGGGGTGGCAATTGTGGGAAACACTCGCTATTAGTTACCAGGTTTTTCTCCTTTATTGACGGCGCAATTTGTTATCTATTTGCTTCAATCTCTACCTTCAAATTTTCTAGTTGTACTGCCAACTCTGCCGTCTTTTCCAGAAGGATAGAATTACTGACCCTTCTGGTTTTTGCATCTTATCGGTCTTTCTTCCAATCTTTTAAAATATGTTGTACAGTAAAAAGACCAAGAAAAAACAAAAGATTCCGTCTGGGTATAAGGCAGTTCGGACTTTGTAACAGCAGCTGCAACTTTGCTGACACCCTGAAAGAGCATTACTATCTCTTGAAAACCATTATCTTCTTCCACAACATTAGAAGTTAAGTGATTCCCAGAGCACGTTGAGTGCCACTTGTAGGCTCAGTTTTCTTAGCAAATATATTTTATTATGAACTTAGTAACCGAGAGTACCTCACTTTTAACCGACTAACTTAAGCAATAGGAAAAGGAGATTAAAGAATACAATAACGAAACCGTAGGCTATCAGTTCCGAGGAATGATTCTCCTGGCGTAGTCAGCAGGATTCTGTCTGCTGGAACCTGGAGCAACCAGAACCCACAACCTCAGCGGAGCTTGGAGCCTGGAGCCTGGAGCCTGGAGCCTGGAGCGTGGAGCCTGGAGCCTGGAGCCTGGAGCCTGGAGCCTGGAGCCTGGAGCCTGGAGCCTGGAGCCTGGAAGCCTTCCCTTGAGTGGTTCTCTCTAGGAGCATCTCAAAGTGGAGCATGAACAGCCAAAACTATCCCAAGTCTCTAAAGGCCCCACCTCTTGTTTTTGGCTCACATTTATACCTCCTCTCAGAATTGGTTCAATAATGTTTTTCACCTTGTTAATAACCAATCTCCCCCACGTGGTGGTTCGAATTCTGAGGAGATAAACATCACCTGCTCTCTCACAAGTCTTTTCTTATCTTCCACTTGTGATCTAAACAAAAAACATGTTTATCTCTCCTTCATATATTTATATATTTTTGTCTTTCAGCTGTGGCAGAAGTAAAACTTCGGGATGAGCAGTATACATTGGAGCACATGCATGCTTTTGGAATGTATAATTATCTGCACTGTGATTCCTGGTATCAAGACAGTGTCTACTACATTGATAACCTTGGAAGAATTATGAATTTAACAGTGATGCTGGTAAGAAGCATGCAGAGTACAAAGACAGAGCTCATCGTGTTCTGTTTGCTCTTTAATCTCTTTGTATCTGATGTCCAGACAGCCAATGGACACATACCTTTGGAATGTGGGCACCTGTTATCAAGCAGTGGAAGACTCCCTTTCTGCTTAGGGCATTGTAGCTTTTACTCTTGTTCTTGTTTTTTATAATCCCTTGTACCCAACCATTTCTATCTGTGTGTGGTATATCCTCAGTGTAGTAATGGATTTCTTCCTTCCCTGTTTAGTTAGAGTTTTCATTATGTAATTTAAACTGTGTTAATATTCAGGTTTGGTTGTTTGAGTTGATCCTTTTAGCATTATGAATTAGTCTTTTTTTTTTTTTTTTTTGGTAGGTCTTGGGAATAAGTTTTGCCTTGGAATCTTGTTTGTCTGATATTAATATAGTCATAGTGGACTTAAAAACTAATATTCTGGCTAGGGAGAAATCTCAATCAGTAAATGTGCCTCTTTAGAATCCGAGTTCTCTATCTAAAGCCTATGTTAACAGTCCTGGTGTGGTAGCACTTTTAGTCTCAGCCCTGAGAAGTCAGAGATAAGCATGACCTTAGAATTTGCAAGAGTAAACAGTGTCTGAAAAATAGCACCTTTCCCCTGGGTGGGGAGCCCTGCTGACATTCAGAGAAAGGATAGACAGGCTACCAAAGTGAGACTTGATAGCCTATAATCATATAGTGGGGAAGGAGGTCCCCCTCAGTCACTGACATAGAGGAGGGGAATAGGGTGAAAGTGGGAGGGAGGGAGGAATGGGTGAATACAAAGATGGGATAACAATTGAGATGTAATCTGAATAAATTAATTTAAAAATAAAAATAATTAAAAAATAGATGGGTGGATAGATGGATAGATAGAAAGATAGATAGACAGATAGATAATCAACACAGCTTTTCATTCTTTGGTCTGTCTGACTTCACACATACCATGCAGAGAATTGTAAGGATTGTGAAATCAGTTTAAG
The DNA here is from genome assembly GCA_907169655.1 of Acomys percivali. Lineage (NCBI taxonomy): Eukaryota > Metazoa > Chordata > Mammalia > Rodentia > Muridae > Acomys > Acomys percivali. The sequence goes on along the minus strand of OU015748.1, from coordinate 73,848,772 downwards.
CCAGAAAAGGTAAGGAAATACCATACTGGACAGAAAATGTCACTATGTTAATTTTTCCTTCTCCCCTTTGTGTTAATAAAGAGAACTCAAAACTTTCATCAGGCTTTAAAAACAGCACCAGAGGTTGACCTCTAGCCTCCATGTACGTACAAACTTGTGTACTGTACAAGCACACACAGACACACACACACAGGGTTCATATTTTTATTTTTTCGTTGAATTTATCAGCGTTCGTAATTCAAAGAGTTAAAGAGTCTCTCTAACAAATTTAGTTAATTTGGTAAGAGTTTGTCCATCTTATTGATTATTCTCAAAAACTAACTCTTTGTTTCATTGACTTTTGTTACTGTTTTTGTTGTTGTTGTTTTTTGTTTCCTTTTTGCTCATTGTTTCTGGTTTATTGACTTAAGTAAGTGATTATTGATACCATGTTCTGTAATTATTTACTGCTCTTTACTTATTTGGGTGTGATTTCTTTTTATAGAACTTTCAGGTATACTGTTAAGTTTCTAGTATAAGATTTCTCTAATTTTTTTTTAATGTAGGAGTTTAATGCTATGAATTTGCCTCTTAGAACTGCCTTCATTGGGTCCCATAAGTTTGAATATGTTGTGTATTTGCTTATCTAAATTAATAAACTTAGAAATGAAATGAAGAACAAACAACAGATAATAAGGAAATCCAGAGAATTATAAGGACATACTCCACCAAATTGGAAAATCTAGAAGAAATGGATAATTTTTCCAGTACATACCAATTACCAAAGTTAATCAAGACCAGATGCAGAATTTAAACAGACCTGCAACCCCTAGTGAAATAGAAGCAATGACTAAAAACTCCTCCCCCCCCAAAAAAAGCCTAGTACTAGATGGGTTTAACACACTCTTTCAAAGAAGAATTAATGCCAGTACTTCTCAAAGAATTCCAAGCATAGAAACAGAAAGAATATTGCCCAGTTCATTTTATGAGGCCACAGGTATCCTGATACCCAAACCAAATAAAGATCCGACAAGAAAGAGAAAAAGACCAATTTTCCTTATGAACATAAATATAGAAATACTCAATAAAATAATTTCAAGCTGAATCCAAGAACACCCAAAAAGATCATCTACCATGATCAAGTAGGCGTCCTACCAAAGATGCAGGGATGATTGAACATACATAAATTGATAAATGTAATCTACTAGATAAAGAAACTGAAAGGTAAAAACCATTAATAATCTCATTAGATGCAGAAAAAGTCTTGGACAAAATTATACATCTCTTCATGATAAAAGTTCTGAAGAGATTAAGGGTACTAGGGACATACCTCAACATAAGAAAGGTAGTTTACATGTCCGTAGCAGCTTTATTTGTAATAGCCAGAAACTGGAAACAACCTAGATGTCCCTTAACTGAAGAATAGATAGAAAAATATGTGGTACATTTACACAATGGGATACTATTCAGCTTTTAAAAATAAAGACATCATGCAATTTGTAGACAAATGGATGGAACTAGAAAAGATCATCCTGAGTGTGGTAACCGAGACCCAGAAAGACACATAGGGTGTGTACTCACTTATAAGTGGACATTAGCCATAATGTACAGATAAATATGCTACAACCCACAGACCCAAAGAAGCCAAGGAGGGCCCGAGAAGATGCTTAAATCTCACTCAGAAAAGGAAGTAAAATAGACATCTGAAGTAGGGTGAGGGAGTTGTGTGGGAAAGGGGGTGGGGAGAGCAACAGGGGTAGAGATCATGTGAGCAGGAGATTGGGGGATGGGTAATGGAGGGGAGGGCTGCACGAGAGAGCAGAAATAGGTGAGGGGGCATCTCTGGGACAAGTGAGGCCACTGGGAGGCTAAGAGGTGACCCTAGCTGAGATTCCTAACAGTGGGGGTTTTTTGGAACCTAAAGTTGCCACCTCCTTTAGCCAGGTGTGATTTCCAATGGAGGGAGGGGGCTACTCATTCCTAAAACCTTTGACCCAAACTTCATTCTGCCTATAAGAAGTATAGTGATAAAGGTGGAATAGAGATTGAGGAAATGGCAAACCAATGACTGGCCCAACTATGAGACCCACACTATGGGAGAGAGCCAACCCCTGACACTAATAAAATTACTTTGCTATACTTGCAGACAGGAGCCTAGCATAACTGTCTTCTGAGAGGCTTCATCTAGCAGCTGGTGGAAACAGATGCAGAGGCTTTCAGCCAAACAACAGGCTCAGGGAGTCTTGTGGAAGAGTGGGAGGAAGTGCTGAGGAAGCCTGAAGGGTCAAGGGTACTGTAAGAAGACCTACAGAGTAAACTAACCTTGGCCCATGGGCGCTCACACAGACTGAACCACCAACCAAAGTACTTGCACGGGCCAGACCTAACCCCCTACACCTATGTAACAGATGTGTAGCATGGTCAGTCATCATCTGGGTCCCCTAACAATGGCAGTGAGGGCTGTCTCTGACTCTGCTGCCTGCCTGTGGATCCCTTCCTCCTAGCTAGGCTGCCTTGTCTGGCCTCAGTGGGAGAGGATGAGCTTGGTTCTGCTGTGACTTGAAGTGCCAGAGTGGGTTGGTACCTCTTAGGGGCCCCCCTCTTTGATGAGAAAAAGGAGGGGGAAGTGGGAAAAAGGGGCATGAGGGAAGGACTGAGAGGAGAGGGGGTGGGGGCTGGTATCAGGCTTTAAGGTGATGAAATTAAAAAAAAAAAAGAAAGAAAGAAAGAAAAAAAAAAAAAAAAGGTAGTTTGTAGCAAGCCCATAGCCAACATCAGCTTGAATGGAGAGAAACTCAAAGAATTTCACTAAAATCAGGAACAAGGCAAGGTACCTGAAGTCTTAGCTAGAGCAATAAGACAACTGAAGGAGCTCAAAGGGGTAAAAATAGGAAGGGAAAAGGCCAAATATCTTTATTTGCAGTATATTATACATAAGTGACCCTAAAAATTCCATAAGGAAACTCCTATAGCTGATAAACTCTCTCAGCAAGGTAGTTATGTACAAAATTAAATCACAAAAATCAGTAGTCCTCCGACTTACAAATGACAAAGAGAGTAAGGAAGAAATCAGGGAAATACCTTTCATAGTATCCTCAAATAATATGAAATATCTTGGCGGTAACTGTAACAAAGCAAGTAAAAGACTTGTATGACAAAACCTTCAAGTTTTTGAAGAAAGGAATTGAAGAAGATATCAGAAAATGGAAAGATCTTCCATGCCTATGTATCAGTAGACTTAGTATAGTTAAAATAGGCATCCTTTCAAAAGCAATCTATAGGTTTGATGCAATCCATATCAAACTTCAACACGATTCTTCATAGATCTTGAAAGGACAGTTTTCAGCTTCACATGGAAAACACACACACACACACACACACACACACACTCTCAGGAAAGCTAAAATAACCCTGAACAATAAAAGAAAGGCAAAGGTATCACTATCCCTGATTTCAAATTGTACTACAGGGCTTTAGTAATAAAAACAGCATGGCACTGGTGCAAAAACTGATGTAGTCAATAGAAGTGAATTGAAGACCTATATATACACATGGAAGCCACAAATGCACACTGGGAAACAGACAGCATCTTCAACAAATGATGCTAGTTAAACTGAATGGCTGCATGTAGAAGGATCCAAAGAGGTCCATATTTATCACCATGTACAAAACTCCAAAGACCTCAACCTAATACCAACTATACTAGATCTGATCAAAGAGAAGTGGGGGGATAGTCTTGAACTCATTGGGACAGGAAAAGACTTTCTAAATGGAACACAGTTAGCATAGGTACTAAGATCAACAGTTAATATACGGGACCTCATGAAACTGAAAAGCTTCAACAGTCTAAAGGACACTGTCCTTCAGAATGAAGTGGCAGAATATAGAATGGGAAAACATATTTTGCCAACTACACATTTGATAGAGGGCTGTGCCAGATAGATTTATGTCAACTTGACACAAAGTATTAAGTCTTCATAGAAGAGGGAACTTCAATTAAGAAAATGCCTTCATAAGATTGAGCTGTAGCAAGCCTGTGCTGGTATTTTCTTAGTATTTGATGGGAGAGGGCCCAGCTTATTGAGTGTGGTCTCATCCCTAGGCTAGTGGCCCTGAACTTTATAAGAAATCATAATTAGCAAGCCAATAGGCAGCACTCTTTTTTTGGTCTTCTCTGGCTCCTGCCTCTGGGACCCTGCCCTGTTTGAGTTCTTGTCCTGATTTCCTTTCATGATAAAACTGTGATATGGAAGCATAAGCCAAATCTTTTCCTCACCAAGTTGCTTTGGTTATGGTGTTTTATCTTATCAATAATAACCCCAACTAGGACAAGGGGTAATATTTCAAAATATAGAAAGAACTAAAAAAACTAGATACCAAGAAAACAAATACCCAGTTATAAATGGGATGCAAATCTAAATGGAATTCTTAAAAGTGGAAACTCAAATGGCTGAGAAACATTTAAAGAAATGTTCAACATCCTTCACCATCAAGGAACTGCAAATCAAAAGCACCTTGAGATTTCATCGTAACAACCACCAGCATGGCCAAGATGAAACAATGACAGCTCATGCTGGCGAGGATGTGGAGGGAGGGAAGCACTCATCCATTGCTGGTAGGAGTGCAAACTTGTACAGCCACTGTGAAAATCAGTGTGGCAGTTCCTTAGGAAGTTGGAAATCTGTCTTCCTCTTGAACATATACCCAAAGGATGCTTTATCTTACCTACCTCAAGGATACTCACTCAACCATTATCATTGCTGTTCTATTCATAATAGCCATGAATTGGAAACAGTTTAGATGTCTCTCAACATAATGGATAAAGAAAATGCCATCAGTTTACACAATGGAATATTACTCAGCTGTTAAAAAATGAAATCATTAGTTTTTGCAGGTAAAAGGATAGAACTAGAAAAAAATCATCCTGAATAAGGTATCTCAAACTAAGAAAGACAAAAATGGTGTGTATTTGCTTATGTGTAGATAGTAGCTGTTATAATCAGACTGTAATCCATATAACCACAGAGGTTAGGTATACAATAAGGGACTAGGAGGGACAGATCGATCTTCTTTGGAATGGGTAATAGAATAAATAGTTATGTATAGATGGTGGAGGCTGGAATGGGAGGATCAATCTAGGAGAGAAGGGGATGCGGGAGGAAATAGTGGGAGAGACAGCTAAACTCAAGGGGCATTTGAGGGGTAGTATGGAAAACTAATACAGTAGAAGCTTCTTAAAATAGATACGTATACAGAGGTGGTCTAACTGAAATCACCAAATAATGGGGAGACAAAGCCCCAACTGTCTATCTCTTGTCGCCAAATGATGCTTTAGTACTGCAATTGTGTTATATCTAATTGAGTTGTTAGTCAAAAGGCTCCCATGGGAATCCCCAAACAACCCAGGCTGTTGCCAAGACTATATAGATTACTCTCCATAAATTGACAGAAAGTCCCCATTGCTGAAGACAACTGTAGGCTCAATTTTTTAAACAATTATATTTTATTATGAACTTATTAACTGAGTGTACCTCACTTATAAGCCGACTAACCTAAACAATAGGAAAAGGATATTAAAGAACACAAAAAGGAACCCTCTGGGTATCAGTTCTGAGGAAAGATTCACCTGGCGTAGTCAGCAGGATTTCTTCTGCTGGAACCTGGAGCAACTGGGACCCGGAGGAACCCGGAGCAGCAACTGAAGCCCAGAGCCCCGAAGCCTTCGCTTCCAGGAGCGTCTCGAAGTGGAGTGATGAACAGCAAAATTATCCCAAGTCTCCAAAGACGCCCCGCCTCCTGTTTCTGGCTTACATTTATATCTCCTCTCAGAATCTGTTCAAGGATGTTTTCCAGCTGGGAACAACCAAGCTCCCCCACAAGGTGGTTTGACGTCTAAGGGGATAAACATCACCTGCTCTCTCACAAGTCTGTTCCTCATCCCACACTTAGGTCTAAAGAAAAAACATGTTTATCTCTCCTTCAGGCAACACCTACAAAACTCACTGAACATGGAGAAGTTGCACTGATGCCCAACTACAGTCTTCACCTCTTTGTGCTCATGTCTTTTGTACAGGAGTGTACTTTGCATCCTGCCAAAAGAGACATAAACATCAAGCTAGCGACAAACCCTTTGATTTACCATGATGTTCTGCCTGTACAATATGCTGGGACAATGGTAGTACAAGCTTGTGGGAGTAACCAACCAATGTCTGATTTGACTCAATGCTCCCTTCACGAGATTGAACCCATACCTGGTACTGCTTGGGTGACCAAGAACGTGAGGCTGGATTGTCTTAGCCCAGGGACCTAGGATAAAACCAAATGCTGTTGTCCTTAAAAAAAAAAAAATGTAATAATGAAATGACATTCTGCTATACTCATACATCAGTGCCTTGTTCAGCCATCATCACAGAAGCTTCCTCCTGCAGCAGATGGGTGGAAACACAGAGACCACAGCCAGATATCACACACACAGAGAAACCTTGGAACACAGCCCTAAAAGGGATGTCTCTATCATAGCCTGTTGGCTGTTTCTTAACAATTAAACTTTATTATACAACCCAACTAGCTTACACAAGAGGGAAAAAAGAGTGAACCTTCCGGTATCTGTTCCACGGGACGGGTCCCTAGGTGTCTCTGGCCTGTGTGCTGGTCCGGCCTGTTTGCTGATCCTCCTTCCGATCCACATGTGCTCAAGCCTTAACCTGCTGCTCCTCTCTCCTCTCCGCCTGCCTGTCTGTCACATGCAAGGGGCGGTCTCCCTCTCCCATTGAGGGTCGATTAGAAACACAACAGTCCAGGTGGTGTTCCCAGGTCTGCTTCCTGAATTCCAAGCCCAGGATGGCTCCACCTAGTCTATCTCAAGGTTAATCTCAGGGTGTGTCCAAGGGCAAAGCCCACCAAGACTGCTTTCACCTGTGAAAATGCCTACACTCCTTCCCACAATATCCTTCTCTTAGTGCTCAGGGATCTCTGTGGAAGAGGAGGCTGAATGAGTGTGAGAGCTAGAGGGCGTGCAGGACCCTGAGAAGACCAGGCCATCTAAATCAACATGAGCAAAAGGGCTGCACTGGGCTGTGCCAGGTGCGCTCTCTCTCTCTCTCTCTCTCTCTCTCTCTCTCTCTCTCTCTCTCTCTCTCGTTTAGTGTTTTTATGGATTCCTGTAAATGACAGGGTCTCTGTTTCTTGTGCCTTCTATTGGGCTCTTTTCCTTTTGTTTGTTTGATTTGTCCAATTCCAATGTTAACTTTTTAAAAAATCTTACATTTATTTTATTACTATCCCTTAGAAGCCTGTTTGCCTTCTAATGAGAGACAGTAAGGGCGTAGATCTGGATGGGAGGGAAGGTAAGGAGGAAGTAGGAGGAGAATAGGGAGTAGAAACCATAATCAGGATATATTATGTAGGAAAAAAATGTTTCTAATAAGGAAAAAATGAATATTAAAATAATAAATAGTTAATTCTTGAGTCTTTTTACCTAGTTGGACAGTATTTTAATTAGGTGGTTTAGTATATTCATATTTAATTATCTTGAGTTTTATGTTGTCCTCCGCACAATTTGTACTCTGATTTCTTGTTCTTTAGTGTGTTTCTCTTCTAAGGTCTAGGAGGTAAGCAAGCCTGAGAAGCTTAGTGAATGTTTTTCATTTTATTTCTTAAACAGTTTGTGTGTGTGTGTGTGTGTGTGTGTGTGTGTGTGTGTGTGTGTACATGTGTGTATGTACGTGTACATACCGGTAAAGGTGGGCTCCTCTTTGCAGGCACATGTTCAAACTGGAGTTTGATGTCAGAATGGTGCTCCTCCACCAGGCTTGGTGGCACACGCCTTTTAATGTCAGAACTTGGGAGGCAGAGGCAGGTGGTGGATCTTTGTGAGTTCAAGGACAGCTGAGGCTATATAGAGAAATGCTGACTCAAAAAGAAGAAAATGATGCTTTTCCATCACTCTCCCACCTTACCTTTGAGGCAGGTCTCGTAGTGAGTTGAATGTTTGACATTTTGGCTAGACTGAACGGCCAGAGAGGCGCCCATGTGCCTGTTTCTGTTTCCCCGTGCTGGGATTAAAGGCACCCCTGTGCAGGACTTTCCATAGGTACTGAAGATCTGAATCAGCTGAGCACATCCGCTCAGTCCCTACTCTTTCCTCAACTTTTATTTAAATTTCTTGTCTTATGTTTAACCATGGTGGTGTTATTATTTATATTGGTCAGCGTAGAGATCATGGTGCACACTCTTCCTAGGTGATTCTACTTGTGTCATAAAAACTGTATATTTGCTTCGCTCATCTTTTGAGCAATTTGTGTCATGTATTTTATTTCTTCATATGCATGCTTCATGTTACTGTTTTAGTTAAACAGCCACCACATAGGGTGTTAACTGCTCCCTGTCTGCTCTCTTCCTTGCTTGTCTTTCTGAGCAGTGCCCCTACAGTGTTGCCTGGTTCATTGGCTGTCTCATCTAAATTTGTTTAGTAGTTACTTCATGGTAGGGCACAGCGTAACTTTACAATAGGCAAAGTGTTCATGTGATTTAAAAACTGCAAACTGCAAAGGTATTAAGCAATGTCTTAGTCACATTTTTGCTCTGTCCTCACAAGTACTCATATCTTGCCCAAATTTCTTCATTTATGTAAAGTGAGGTAAGCATGCACACATATTTTCTTACAAGTGCAGCTTTGATCATGGAATAAGCCCCTCACCCCTTCTACCACGTTGTGCACGATACTCCAGCAGTACTAAACTGGTGCGCTCCTGACCATCCAGTATTTACCATAGGGGCTTTTTTTTATCTGGTCACATCCATTTGGCCCATCTTCTTAATCCTCTGTCAGGCTGCATCCAAGTCTTCTCATAAGTCTCAGTAAATCATTGCTCATTTAAGAAGCTCTGTATCATTCCTCTGCTGCCCAGGAATACTCAGACCATCAACGCTCAGATGTGCATGGACCATGAACTCCTTCAGAGGCTGGCAGACTTTCTGCGCAGGGCTAGTTAGTTCAGTCTTACCATCTAGACTTTTGTTACAGCTGCTCACTGTGGGAAAATTGCAGTAATTGGGTAAAATACAAGCATGGCTGCCTCCCAATAAAACTTTGTGTATAAATGCAGAGAATGAGCCAGAAACGGCTGATAAACTGTTGTTAGCTAACCTGTGGTCTAGACTGTGGGTCTTTAATACATTTCTGTGAAACACTGTCTTCATTACATTACTACATTTGCTGCTACTGATTTCTAGTTTTTAAATAACTTAAAGGGCAATAGATTGACATATGTTTTGTGTTTATTGATTCCCCTTCCTTCTTACTCCCCCTTTTCTCTCTGCACCCCTTTCCCTGCTGTATTTCACCGCTGGTATTTCCCCATCCATTTTGTTGTATTGTCTTCCCCACTCTCTACTTCCTTAAGGCCTCATTTTTCCCTCCAGTCACATGGACTTCTTTCTAGACCCTGCCCATATTTACTCCTACCTGGAAGCACATATTAACACTTGGAGTCTCGGGTCTGTTTGTCTGTGCCAGGTTGTCTCATGATGATGCAGTATTCTGTACTTCTGCCTGGCTGTCTCATGATGCAGTATTCTGTACTTCTACACACTTCTACAAATACCTTGGTATGCGTCCCACATCTTCATTATCCCCTCATCTCATGATGGACATCTAGCCTGACACCATTTCCTTGCTAATGTGACTAGAACAGTGCTAACAATGTATATGCAAGTGTCTCTGGGTTTTGTGTATATGTCCAGACTTGGTGTTAGCTGGCTCACATACATATTAATCCTATGGTTAGTGTTTTGGGAAGCCCTGCACTGTCACAGTGTGCAGCTTTGTGTTTTCATCTGCTCCATATAATTTTTTCTGTGGAAGTTCCTGTTCAAATCCAGCATATAGAGCAGCAATCAGCTATGATGATATATGAAACCAAGTCTAGAATTTAATTGTTTTTTACAGAACTCTCAATGCTTCATCCTTTAGAATGCACTGTTTGAATTCCAGGTACAGTAGCCATTCCCTTAGTTCCAGCCTTTGGATCTGCGGGAAGGGACACAGGCCTGTTTTGGGTCTGCAGATGAGACTGTGCTTCTAAAGTAATCACGTACACTGTGTGCATTTTAAACTCTCATCAAATGATTTCTTAAGGGTTTTATGTCCTGGTTTTTAGAGTATGGCTATTGACTGTGGTTCAGTGAGAGGAGAGGAGAGTGAGCCTTTTCAACAATCTAAAGGAAGGGAGTGGGTGCTTAGTGTAGCTTTGGCCTTTCCTTGTCATTCTTACACCTTTTTCTTTTGTAGGAAGCTGACTCAGACTACTTAAGTCAAACTGCCTCTTTTGGTCCTTGTCTTCTGAATACTGTCTCTAAGCTACTTGTATTATATGCTCAGGATCAATTCGGCCTACTTTTGCCATGTGTATATGCTTAAAAATTTTCCACCATTATTCATCAGTAAAATCATATTTCTTTGTTCTTTTTTTTTTTTTTTTTTTTTTTTTTGGTTTTTCGAGACAGGGTCTCTCTGTGTAGCTTTGGCTGTCCTAGACTCACTTTGTAGACCAGGCTGGCCTCGAATTCACAGCGATCCGCCTGCCTCTGCCTCCTGAGTGCTGGGATGAAAGGCGTGCGCCACCACGCCCGGCTTCTTTGTTCTTTTTCTCTCAGAAATTTCTTAGTGAAATAGAAGGGGGAATATTTTCAGTAAACTCTAGTGGTTCTCCCTGAAGGGGGATGCTTTATTAGCACTTTCTAAAAGGCTCATATATAACCCTTTTTTTTTCTTTTTTACTAATTTTTCACCATTCAGTATGAAAAAAAGCCCAAACGAATACATATTCTTAGGCATCTTTTGGTTTTTCAGATAACTTCATTTCCTGACTAAAGAAGTGTATTTCTTCAAACATTGGTTGAATGCTTCTATAGAGTTAGTAGTAAAAAATAAGTGGATAGCATGGAGAAGTGAAGGACGGCAGAAGATGCAGAACAGCACAGAGGAAGTAATGACAGGTATACAGTGCAGTGGTCAGGGGTTCCTGAGCTTCCACGTCCAAGGTGATGTCAAGTGAGTGTGGAAGGATGGATTAGAACTTGCCATGCAAGAGCGAGGTATGTTGATGCACACCTGACCGTCCCCCAGAAGATGGAAGCAGGATAATCACAAGTCAGAGGCAAACTGAGATACATAGCAAAACTGTAAACAAAAGGGAGAAAGAAAAGAACTTACCTTTTAGACAGGGTGATGGGTATTCTGGAAACATCCAAGCACATGTGACAAAACTAAGGCATAATGACTCCCTTAGATGCTATGTGGGCTTGGCGAGGCACATAGACAGTGCCACAGAGCCATGGTTGTGACCAGTTGTCATCACTGATGACCAGGATTTGGAGTACCATGTCCAACATAAATCACAAATACTTGATTGGAAATCCGAAGTAAAACCTTAATTGTACTGGGAATCTACATAAATGTTGTAGACTGGTCCATTATTTTCCTCTGTTGGAAGACTTTGACAGGAACTTAGTTACTATAACTATACCCAAACAGAGTATTTGACATGTAATTGGGGCAAATACCAACATTTTTAAAATTTGTTTTTTAAAAATAATTTATCTTTTCTATAGGCAAGTTAGAGAAAGTGTTTCTACTTTTTTAGTTTAGTTACTGCCTTCTTTCTGTAATTTTTCCTCCTTTTACTCAGTTAGGTTTTAGAAAGATGTATTATAAAGAGCCAAGTTTTGTCTTTTGTCTTTTAAAAAAAAATTCCATTAATTCAGCTTCTTTCTTTCACTTTTGAACTCCATTTTATCTTATAATCTCATAGAGTAATTGATCAACATAAGAACTAGTTTTAGGATTCCATTTCCAAAGACGTTATGGCTGACAGTGGTTTGGATATTTAAAATTTTATCTGGCACTGAAGGCGCTTTCCTGGGGCCCTAATGTTGACTACATCTTGAGAAGCCCCGTCAGTGCTAGGGAATAGAATACAATACTTACTATTTTTCTCATCATCAGCAAAATAAACCAGCCAGTTCTTCGAACTGTTATGTTGAGAGCATGTGAAGAATGCCGACCACTAATTAGACACCAGCTTTTTTCCCCGTGGCTGGTGCAAATGAGTACCTTGTTAAATCTGCAAAATTAGGTTTGAAGACCACATACTGTTCCTTTCTCTAACAGTTAGGAGCCAGCAGATGGCAGCAACTCAGTGGTGCCACACATAGGCTATCCACTTCAAGCAGATTTAACTATAGGCTTGCGGTATTTAAACTTTGGGAAATGTCAATGAGGAGAAAACATGTTGAGGATGTAGAAAAATGCCTTGAGGGGAGAAATATTTTATTTGCTGCTGCTGCTCAATGTACAGAAACTTGTTTCTCAATATTTACTTGAAAAGCTATTTTGTTTTCCTCAATAACAAGAGCACCATTCTCTGTAGTGTCTTTAAAATCTGGTCAATAGTTCTTGGATTTCATTTATAAGCATGCATTGTTTGCCATGCCTTAGAGAAGCAAGTTGTAACTGCTTTCTAGTCCAGACCCTGTGTGCAAGCAGGCTGCCACTTGGCTGGAAGCTCAGCTTATTTATAACAGTTCTGTTAGGTAATAGGAACCTAGTTATTTAAGGTGAAATAAGAAGATAAAAGAAAGGGATGGAATTTGAAAATACAAATGTTTAGTACAGTACTAAAAGCTTCATTTTACTTAGACATGATCAAGTTAAATTGATTATAAGCATCTATTCATAAAGCCATATGATAAGAGAAATGAAAAGACATTAAGAGATGATGTTGATGCTTAGCAACAGATGCTTTCTTTTGCTTCCTTTTATGGGGTAAAATTATAGTCGCCAGTCTGATAATACTGATGAGCAGCATCCCTTACAGGGTTTGCTTGAGCATGTTTTTACCCTTGAGTTTTCCCATAAGTGTGTATGTATTAAAACAGCAACAACAAAGCTTTATTCATTCAAAGCTTCTCTATTTCCATCTGCAACTACAAGAACCCCAAAATCTAGTTTAATAAATATATGCCATTTAACTGTTTATTAGTTATTTCTTTATAATGTCATCCAGCTGTAATACATGAACATTATGAGCTGTATTATATCTTACTGGTATAGGAGTCTTAATTTAAAGTATCATATGTTTGGCTAATGAAAAACTAAATGTAGTAACTGCAATCAAAGAGAATGTTTTAGGAGTGGTATTTGAAAGTTGCATGGAGATTTGAAGTATTATTTGTTTAGAAAAATGCAGAAAATAGTTTCTTCTCTAGAAGACACAGTAAGGGGAAGAAATATTAACCATGCATGGGGTTGAGACGGTTTGGAATTTTAGCCCTATAGCAGTGGAGTTTGAGTGAGATGTACCCATCTGAACCTCTCTCCTTACACTGGGGTTAATGAATGCAGCTTCACAGGTTTGGTGACGTCTCCGTAAAATGGCTCCAATGAACATGCTTCATACTGTAGGTCCTCAGTGAGGAGTCACTTTGTCAGGACAGCTTCAATCCTGCAAACCAACAGTGAATTATTGCCTCACAATAATTTTCTAGTATCCTTGAACAAAGTTGGTTGCCTTAATTTTTGTGAGGAAATGGAAAATGGGTGGAACCTGGGACTGGAGATGTCACTTTCATAAGGCGTTACTTTTTTTTTTTTTTAATACAAATGCTTTATTTAACAGTTGCAGGTCATTTCATGGGTTAAGTGGTGGATATCCAGGACTCAGCAGCAGGGTCAGCGCAACCTCTGAGCCTCTCTTTCTGACTCCAATAGGGCGAGCACATCACCCTCTCGAACGGGGCCTTTGACGTTTCGGATGATAGAGCGGCTGGTGTCATCCATAAATTCCACACGCACCTGAGTGCACTGTCCCTGCGAACCGGTCCTGCCCAGCACTTTGGTTACCCTAGCCAGCTTTATGGGCTGCATGCAGCTCGTGTCCATATTGGCGGCGATCTGGCGGAGCCATAAGGTGTTACTTTGAGGATACTTTAAAACTGAGCCAAATTCCAAATCAGGAATGTTTGGGTTTTCATTTTATTTTATTATTTAACCCAAGTGAGAGACCCAGTGTGTTTTAATTTAGTTAATTTTGGTTTCACATATATATAACTGAGCATCTTAATTATTCTATTAGATATTGCACTAATTTATCTGATAATTATATTTCTATTAACTTCAGTCATGTGTAGCCATGTACTTAAGAGAAAATGGCCTAAAATACTTGTATATGATTGAACAGCAGTTGCCTAGTTTTGCCTTCTTTCTTAGTGATGGCGCACTAGAGGAAGTCTGGAGGGCCATGTAGGAAAACACTGAAGATCTTTGCCTTGAAACATCTGCTTTGTGGAATTTTATTTTGCCTTACTAATACTTTTAGTTTATATATGTCACACAAATTATTTGGCATAGACCAAAAATAGCAACATACTTGAAGCAAAAGTGGAAAAATTGCCTTTACCTCAGTTTCCCTGCCCTCCCGTACTTCTGTCTTATTCCTCTTTCTTATACTTAGCGCTATTATGTGCCTATAATTTACTGTGAGTTGATGCCTCACCTTTGTTACAGCGTATATGAATTTACATTGAATGTTGAATACAATATACCATTTTGTCTTTGTTGTTGTTGCTGTTAGTATCTCATTGATTTTACTATTATTTTTTTGCCAGCAATACTCACCTACCTCAGTATATTTGTCAGGTATTTGGGATTCTTTAGGATGGGTATTCTATTTCATTGTCAGCACTTCCTAGAGAAAACAGTCACGCTGTTTGAACAGGTTGGATCTATTACTTCTTGCAGCAAGGCAGAACATAAGTGAAGGGGAGCCACAGGGTGTCTGGGAAGAGTTAACATTGATGATATTAAGGGATCTGACTTGTATTAGGGGATTTAGAGGGGAAAGGTCTAAGGAAGTGGATGAGGTGTGGGTATGGTAAATCTCATCTAGGAAAGACTAGAATGGGACTCTGGCTGTGGTTAGTCAGGGAGATGCAGTGGCTAATTCTAGTGTGCTATATGATCACATTTGTACTGTTGATGTGTTGTTTTGTGTATGTGAGATTTCATGTAATGACATTGTTTTGTTTTGTTATGATGTGTTTGTCTGATATTTATACTCATAGAAGAATGCTCTACATATTGAACTTTTGTAGCCAAACCAAGGCCTGCCTGAGGCCCCTAGGTCAGCTCCTCGGCGACAGGACCACCTGCTACACTACCCCCATTTTTACCGGCTTCAGTTTTCTTATTATTTATACTTGCGGCTTTATATTAATGGAAATAGTATACACATTCTATAAGCTGAATTATACCAAAGGGTATATATCATTAAATTAGAATTTTAAAAATATATTTTATTAATTTATTCATATTACATCTCAATTGTTATCCCATCCCTTGTATCCTCCCATTCCTCCCTCCCTCCTATTTACCCCTTACTCCCCTCCCCTATGACTGTGACTGAGGGGGACCTCCTCCCCCTGTATATGCCCATAGGGTATCAAGTCTCTTCTTGGTAGCCTGCTTGAATTAGAATCTTATCATTTTTAAGCCGGTACTTATTTCACAAGGCACCTCAGCCAAGGATAGGCATTGCAAGTCTGATTTTTTTTCTCACTGCTAATGGTAGAATATTATTTTACCTTTAAAAACATTTTTATACAATTGACCTTTACATTAAAAACTTTATTAAATAACCATAATTTTCCTGTTCAAATTCTTTTTCCACTTAAGCATTTTAGACATGGATTTCTTAATAGGCTTTAAGGACTCTTGAGGAGTTTTAAGCAAGTATATGGACATTATTCCTGTATTTGTACTTTGTGTTTCTTTGTATTTTTGCATAGGAAATCATTAACTACCCTAAAATTATTAAAACAGTCCTCTATCAGTCATTTAATGTTTCCTCTAAAGCATCCAGGTAAATAGTTGGTCTGGAATATGGAGTCTTTGTGTGCATGTGTCAGAGATGAGCTTTTTCCCAGAAGTGCTCTGGTGTGTCAGTATCATTTGTTGATGAGTCTGTTTTCATTTAGTGGAAGTACCAAGTCCTGTTGTAAATGCACATCAGCCTATGGCAAACTTTCTCTTAACTGACCTCCATCTAACTGCTTGGATAACTGATGTTTGCTTCCTCCATAAATCATCAGTACTGGAGACTACAAAAAGCTGAATGTTTACTGATGATGTCTGTACTGCACTTTATATGATGCATATCAATACTGTCATGATACAATCCTGTTTTATATTGCTAATACTCAGATTTGGTGTTTCTGAAAACAGTTTTTGGTAGCTATTTTGTATTTCTTATGTAATTCAACATTACCAAATTTATAAGATGTGTGTAAAAACATGAATGCTATGAGTATACATAATAGAATTTTTTTTGTTTTTGTTTTTCAAAACCTTGTGGCTAGTGAGAACTTTGTAAGTAGAAGAGTGTAGATTAAGACAATTGTAGAATCAAAAGATTGAAATATATGAATTAAAGATGAATTTCCTTCTGTAGGGAAATCTGATATTTTTAAAAAAATGTGCAATTAAATATAGTCTGATTATTTATGACCATTTGTTTCTTAAATGGTAAAATTTTGAGTGTATTTTATCATAAAACATTTTGGTGATTCTTCATATTGTGGCTCTTTTTTGTAATAAAGACATACACAACTAGAAATTTGTTAACAAAAATCTAAGTTGGTAGTAGTCTAAATCTAGTGCTTTTTGCTACAAAACAGCAGTTCTCAATCTGTGGGTTGTGACCCTTTGAAGTTTAATGACTCTTTCACGGATTTTGCTTAAAACAATAGGAAAACACAGATATTCACATTAGGATTTATTAACAGTGGTAAAATTAGTTATACAGCAGCAAAGAAAATAATTTCATAATCTCTGAAGAAGATGAAAAGATCTCCCTTGTTTGTGAATTGGGAGAATTAACATAGAAAAATGGCCATCTTACCAAAAGCAATTTACAGATTCAGTGCAATCCCTATCAAAATACATACACAATTTTTTAAAGACATTGAAAGATCAATTCTCAACTTTATATGGGAAAACAAAAAACCCAGAATAGCTAAAACAATCCTGTACAATAAAAGATCCTCTGGAGGAATCTCCATACCTGATCTCAAGCTGTACTTTAGACCATCAGTAATCAAAACAGCATGGTATGGGCATAGCAATAGGCTGGTTGATCAATGGAATTGAATTAAAGACCCAGAAATAAATCCACACACATATGGACACTTGAGTTTTGACAAAGAAGCCAAATCTATCAGATGGAAAAAGGATAGCATCTTCAACAAATGGTGCTGGTCTAACTGGATGTCTACATGTAGAAAAATGCAAGTTGAAAAAAAAGCAAGTTGACCCATATTTAGTACCATTCACAAAACTCAATTCCAAGTGGATTAAAGACCTCAACATAAAGCCAAGAGACACTAAATTGGTTAGAAGAAAAAGTGGGGAAAAGCCTGGAACACATTGGCACAGGATATAACTTCCTAAACAGCCCAGGCCTTAAGGACAACAATTAATAAATAGGACCTCATGAGGCTGAGAACCTTCTGTAAGGCAGGAGACACTGTCAGGAGAACAAAGCGACAGCCTACAGACTGGGAAAAAATCTTCACCAACTCTACATCTGACAAAGTTCTAATTTCCAAAATATATAAAGAACTCACGAAATTAAACACCAGCAAACCAAGTAACCCAAATGAGAAATGGAGCTCAGAACTAAACAGAGAGATCTCAAGAAAGGAATATCGAATGGCTGAGAAACACTTAAAGAAATGCTCAGTGTTCTTAGTCATCAGAGAAATGCAAATCAAAACGACTCTGAGATTCCATCTTACACCCATCAGAATGGCTAAGATCAAAAACTCGAGTGACAGCACATGTTGGCGAGTATGTGGAGAAAGGGGAAGACTTCTTCATTGCTGGTGGGAATGCAAACTACAACCGCTTTGGAAATCAATCTGGCGCTTTCTCAGAAAACTGGGAATAGGGCTTCCTCAAGACCCAGCTATTCCACTCCTTGGAATATACCTAGAAGATGCTCCACCACACAACAAGGCCATATGCTCAACCGTGTTCATAGCAGCCTTATTCATAATAGTCATAACCTGGAAATAACCTAAATGTCCCTCATTTGAAGAATGGATAAAGAAACTGTGGTACATTTACACTATGGAATACTACCTAGCTATTAAAAACAAGGAAATCCTGAAATTTGAGGGCAAATGGATGGAACTAGAAATGGTCATCCTCAGTGAGTTAACCCAGACCCAGAAAGACTCACATGGCATATACTCACTTATAATTGGACACTAGCCCAAAAGGGATATCCCATAAAAGTCTTCACTTACAAGGAGATTGGGATAGATGCGAGGACTTGCTATTGGAATTCTAGGTGAGAGAAGTATGGGAGAATGGGGAAATAGAAGGATCCAGAGGGTCCTAGAAACCTACAAGAAGAATATCATGATGGGCGGATCTGGACCCAGTGGGGTCTGCTCAAACTACTGCACCAACCAAGGACAATACATGCAGTAAACATTGAACCCTTGCTCAGATCTAGCCAATGGACCGGACATTCTCCACAGTTGTGTGGAGAGCAGGGACTGACTCTGACATGAACTCTGGTGCCTCATATTTGATCACTTCCCCGTGGTAAGGAGGCCTGGTGGTACTCAAGAGAAAGGATAAGCAGGCTACCAAGATGAGACTTGATAAATAACCTTTGACCATATAGTGGGGGGGAGGAGGTCCCCTTTGGTCACAGACCTAGGGGAGGGAAATAGGGTGAAAGTGGGAGGGAGGGAGGAACGGGAGGATATAAATGAGGGGATAACAATTGAGTTGTAATCTGAATAAATTAATTAAATAAAATAAAAAAAGATTTTGTGGTTGTGGGTTACCACAACATGAACAAATACATTAAAGAGTTGCAGCATTAGGAAGGTTGAAAATCTCTGGTGAAGAAAGATATTTAAGTAAGCATTTGAAATACAAATACAAGGTGATATTTCTAGTTAGTAAATTAAGAATACAGATCATTAACCCTGACATCAAGAGAAAGAATTTAGAGTACTGCATTGTACTAGATCTCTTTTGCTATAACAGCTGCAGAACTTAGTGACTTGAAACAGTAAGCAGTGACCGTCACCATCATACAGTCTCTGGGCAGAAGTCACAAGGTGGTGTAAGTGGCAGTCTCCCTGATGGCTTTTCATGAGAAAGTTGACCACAGCTAAGGAATGTAGTTTCAGCCTGGTTCACTCAGAGTGCTGTTGTTGTTGGGCGCCTCAGTTCCTCCCTTTAGGGGTCTTTATATTACTTCCCTACCATCACCACAGCCTGGCAGGTAGCCTCTCACAGCATGTGACCCAGGGAAGAGCGCAGATGATGTAAAGCGTTTTGTGGTCTTGTCCTAGAGGTCACCTACCACCTGTCCCATCTAAGGTATGTACAGTTTATACTAAAAGGAGGGGAAATCCAGCCAGTTTTTGACTAAGAAAGAATCTAATGTACTGTAGGTATTTATGTTGTGTGTGTGTGGATCAGGGCTAGGAAGAGATTTGTTTATACTCCTTGGTTTCTTCTTAGGACACTGCCTTAGGAAAACCTCGAGAGGTGTTCCGACTTCCTACAGATGTGACAGCATATGACAATCGTCTTTGTGCATCTATCCATTTCACATCCCCTACCTGGGTTACCCTGTCAGATGGAACTGGAAGATTGTATGTCATTGGAACAGGTGACCGTGGAAATAGTCCTGAAAAATGGGAAGTGAGTTGGTTTTTGTTCTTTGTAAGACTTGTGGGGCTTCCAGAGGGCACATGTAAATGAAACGGAAGAGCCATTTGCCTGCATGCATTATGTGCTTTGGGAAGCACCCCCTTTTCCCTGTATGAGTCTAGGGCTTTGCTTTAGTTCTCTCTCTTTTTTCATCCTGTTATTTCTTTGTTTTGTTTTGTTTGTTTGTTTTGTCAAGAGTGCTGATCGCCCAGCATTTCAGACTGTCCTTCACTGGACTCCTATTAAGACTGGAATTTTGCAACATTTGGAAAGTGTATCACAAATGGCTTACTTACGTATTTTCCCCAATTTTTGGGGATCCCTTCAAAGGGACCCTAAATCAGCCTGAAGAAACCTTAAGAGAATGACGTTCCATTTCCTCTAAGGGGGGGGGGGTTGGATAGATTTCTGTTTACTCTCTTGGTCTACAGATGCTTATTTTCATTGGGAGTTGATTATAAGTGTTATCGGTCTTTTCCAGAGAGGAAACTAGGTTTGACTCAGGGATGTCTCTCTTTTCCTTTATCTTTCTTTTGTAGCTGAGAAGAAAGAAAGGAGGATATAGAAATATAGAGGGAGGATAGAACAAAAGGTAGATTACTGAATATACTCCTCTCAAAGCCTTAGTTGTTACTCACAAATAAGGTTATTATTTTTAAGTTCAATGGTAGTGAATTTTGTATATTGATGCAAAGCATGGTCATGTCAAAAACTAGTCTAATTTTATCACAAGAATATATATTCTAGGTCTAATAGATAGATATGATTCTGTAGATATATGAGGTAAAATAGTTAAATAAGGTCTTCAAAAGCCTCAGAGACCTACAGAATATGGCATTTAAAGATGTTTCTATTATTATAAAGATTCTTTGACAACAAGACAAGTTAATTCCTGGCAACACCCACCTTGCCTCATAGAAGATGCCTCCTTATGGAGATGGCTTCAAATGTGGCAAACAAGCCACTGGGAAAAATGTCCTTGTTTCTGCCACAGACAGAATTCTGCCTAAAAATGGGCAAGTTTAGATACAGGCAGAGTTGATGGCCAAACTCTGCCAAGACAGGGTAAGAAAGTCCTCAAATGTTCCTGTCTCACAAATATGTCTGCCAAATATATTGGACCAGAAGGCAGAAGATGATGCTCCAATGTTATAGAGAGTTTTGGCTGACTCTTCAGGGAGTAATCTGTCTCAATCATTTTTTCATTTTCGAAGCTGCTAACCTGCACTTCTGGTTCACTCAGATATTTAAGTTTTATTCCTTCTCAAATCTCTGATGGGGTTGAAGACCAGATAGTTTAGTCTTTCAATTAAGCTCGGTAGGTTAGAAATTCAGATGCTTTTAGATCAAAGGATGTTTTAAGTTAATAGAGATGAGATATGATAGATACTGAACTTCATTCAGAAATTTACTCCCAACAAGATAGGAAAGATGTTTACTTCAAGTTTGCCAAATACAAATAGCCAAATCACTATGAATGTAACATATAATTCCTGATTGTCTCATGGTTCTTCCTGCTGTATGTAGTTTATTTTATTCACGTGTAATAATATAAATTTATACATTAAAAAAGAAACATTAAAAAAAAAAGAATGCTGGTTGCATTTCTGTTTTATAAACCATGCATTTTTAAATATGTGTTTTTTCCTATAGATTATGTTTAATGAAGAGCTTGGGAATCCGTTTGTTATAATTCACAGCGTCTCGTTGCTGAAGGCTGAAGAACATGCAGTGGCTATCCTGCTTCTCCGCATAGAGAAGGAGGAATCAGACATGAAAGGAAGTGGGTTCTATGTTTCTTTGGAGTGGGTCACTGTCAGTAAGAAGAAAGAAGGTAAAGTAAACAAGATTCTGAGGTGTCAACTTACAGGAACTAGCTACTTAACTGTGGTAGTAAGTTTTAATGTAATTTAAATATATTTAAATATACATAAGACCAGGAAGATTGAGTGGTTGCCTTTATTTTGTTCACCTTGTCTCTTGTATTTATCTTCCATAAAACTTCTTATCCACATGTGTAGAAAAGTCTTGAACCTTGTTCAGTATGAACCTGTCAGACTTCCACCATGACACTAAAAAGTAGTGTCTTGTGTATTAATGAGATTCCTTAGTGGTAACTTCTCCTTGAAAGCCTCAGCTTAGCTTAAGTGGTGTACCTGATGTTCTTCTTCTCTGTCCCTCTCCTCTTTTCTCTGACTGGTAGCTAAGGGCCTTTGCCTTTTGTTCTTTATGTTTTGTTTTTCCATTTTGACATTGTCTCACTGCTTTTCTTTTATCAATTAGGGTAAATTAACTTCACTGAAATTCTTCATCAATACAGAGAAGCAAAATAAACAAAACAAAACATTCTTTACCTTACTGTCAATTTACAGTTCAGATATAGGTCATTATTAGACTTGTTTTCTAGAAGGAATAATCACCATAAGAAATGTATGTATCTACATGGAAATTGCTTATGCTTATGCTGAATAATTCTTGTTTTTCCCAGTATTTATTTCCATCTCTGTAGGAATGCAGTAATTATATTTTAGGAGTTGGAGGGAGACAGTTTTAAAGGACCAGATAGTAACCACACAGTTTTTGTCATAGCTATTCACCTGTGCTGTTATGACATGAAAACAGCAACGGGACAGTTTATGAACAAATGAGTAAGCTGTAGGTTCTAAAATACATAGGGACACTGAAGTACTAAGAATTGTTTCTCTAACATTTAAAATACAAAGTAATGCTCCAGCTGTACAAATAGAGGTGCAGATTCGGCTTTGGCTGTTGAGTTGTAGTTTGCAGACTGGGGATTAAGGAAGCAGTAGAAGTATTTTTAAGGTATATGACTTAGCTTAGAGAAGCCGTCATGTATTTTCCTTGTCTCCTCAAGAAACTCGGTTCTGTAGTTTCAGGTCATCCGTGGTACTTACCAGATGCCTGTACATGTCACAGCAGCCTTCAGACCCCTCTCTTCATCTCTCGCCTCAAGTGACCGGGCTCACTTAGGTGTCCCCTTCTTCTTTTTCCTAGGATTGTTACTTGTAGAACTCAGCAATTCTCTTAACATTCTCTTTGTCTTTCTTTGCTTCCCCCCCACCCCCAAGATAGGGTTTCTCCATGTCCTAGACTTACTAATATCTTGTTTCTCCAATTACTAATAGAATTATGTTCTTTAAAAAATAATTTTAAATCACATGCATGCGTGTGCGTGCGTGTGTTCAGGATCATGTGGAGGCCAGAGGTCTGCTTCGCATCGCATGTCCCTTCATGTTCACTGCTTCATTGGATGCATCCACCGTGTGTTCTGAGGCTGTGCCTCGCTCTAGTCTGGAGCTCACCAAGTATGCTAAGCTGGTTGGCAGCGAACACAAGTGCCCACTTGTTCTGATTTTCCAGTGCTGAGAGTACAAATACATGCACTGTCTTGGCTTATATTTAAATGTACTCCTGGGGCCAAAGTCAAGTTCATGTGTTTGCAAAGCAAGCACTTAACTGGCTGGTGCGTGCCACCAGTCCTTTTGATGTTTGACTCTAACACATTAGAGCAGTTTTTTTCCTCAACCATGTTGAAGAAAACATGGGATAAATTGTATTTTGTGGTCAGTTAAATTGGAAAATGACAATTTATTATCTCCAAAACACACTAAGTTGATTTTTTTAACTACTTAGTGTTAAATTTACAATACATCTAATGTCGTAGTAATATAAAGGTATGCACTTGCCTGAAGTGATATTTTGTTTGTTTGCATTCTTTATTATTATTTTTTATTTTCATGTATAGTATACTTTAATCATATTCTTTCTTCCCCACTCAAGTCCTCCCAGATCCATCCTGCTCAACTTTATGTTCCTTCACTCTCTCTCAAAAAATATCAACAAATCAAACCAAACAAACAAAAAAAGAAAACAAGACAGAAACACTAACCATAGCAAAACAAAAACAAAGTGTGTGCACACACGCACGCAACGCAGCAAACACACACACACACACACACACACACACACACACACAACACATACTTGGCATTTGCAATGTGTGTTCTGGGGACAGAGTGTTGATCAGTTATTCCTAAGCATGGTGTCTGCTCTGGAGTGTGGTATACCCGTCATAATGCACTGGAGAAAATCAGCTGCTATCAGTTGCAAATTAATTCTAAGTTAGGAGTGGGACTTTGCATACACTTTCACTTTCATTTAGTTTTGCTGGAATTTTTTGTGACACAAACTTGTACAGGTTCTGTATGTGCTATCATAGTTACTGTGAGTTCATAGGTGTATTAGCCCTGTTATGTCTAGATAATACTGCTTCCTTAATGTCATGCTGTATCTCTGACCTTTGCAATCTTTCCACCAGAAGAAGAGTTTGATATAAACATCCCATTTAGGGCTGAGTTCTCCAAGATCTATTGTGTGTAGTTTTTTTCTCCTATCCCAATCTCCCAGAAAAAGACTCATGAGACTCAAAATATATTTACAGATACCTAGGCCATATAGCTAAGCTCTTCTCTGACTAGCTCATAACTTAAAAAAGCCCATTTTATGAATCTACATTTCGCCATGTGGCTGGTTACCTCTGCTCAGGCACTATGGGTATCTCTTCCTCACATCTTGCCAGTAGATTCTCACGCACCTGGCTCTTTCCCAGAATCCCTTCTGCCTGTTGGATGTCCCGCCTTCTGTTTTCTGCCTCAGCTATAGGCCACTAACTTTTTATTGACAGGTGATGCTTCCATACCAACACACGAGATTCCTTCCACAGCGATCTCTTAACTATCTGCATGTTGTCCGGCTGTGGGTTTCTGTGTAATTCCCATCTACTCCAAGAAGGAGCTTTTCTCATGAGGATTGGACAGTGCAGTAATCTGGAGCCCAGCTAACTGTGGTAGCTGTGCGGTTCTTGGCAAAGAGTAGTTCTTTTATCTGAAGTGTTTTGAGTATGTTGAAAACAATCTGTCTTGATAAGAGAATACATTTACCAGAACCTTAAAATACAGTTAAATTGTTATTTACAGCAAAGTTGTAAGTACTTGTTATTTCATTGTTGATTATAATATTCATATTTTGGCATATTAAAAACAGCTACTATGAATATTTTTCTTTTTAAGAAACCCTCTTTATCAGTAGTTAACATGAGAGAAAAATAGTTCATTCTTTACTTTCCCCCTTATTTTCAGTGTCTCTATTTTAAGAGGTACCTATCACTGGGAAAGTAGTCAGTCACTTTGAAGGCCTAGACTTTGTTCTCCAGTGGAAACTTATTGAAGGTTGGACATGCTTTATTTGGGTGATATTCACTGGGATTAGCCATTAGGTACGTGTGGCTATTGAGAACTTGAAAGGTGCCTAAGTAGCTAAGGTAGTGCATTTTAAACTTTACTTAAATTTAATTAAATAGCCATTTGCAGTAGTGACTACTGCATTGGATAGTACAATTTAGAGCAAAATTCCTGAAAGCCAGTATTCTAAAGTAGATACTTGTTTGAGGACCATAAAGTTCTCAGGTGCAAATGCATACGTGCATGGGGAGTCATTTCTCTCTTTCTACCATGTTGGTCTTGGGTACTGGACTCTTGTCCTCAGACTTGATGGCAAGGGCTTTACCCACTGAGCTGCCTTGGTGGACCTAAATTGTCAATCTCTTACTCTTACCAAAAGATTCTTTAAAATGTAGTTTTTCATAATATTTATTTTCCTACAGATAGTAAAAAGTATGAAATTACAAAGCATCATGTTCTCCGTGGAAAGTCAGTGCCACATTATGCTGCTATTGAGCCTAATGGAAACGGTCTAATGATTGTATCCTACAAGTCCTTCCAGGGCCTTGCGGTAGGTCAGGACCCTGAAGAAAGTATGGATGAAGACAGGTCAGAGAAAAGCAAAGGTAATTTAACCTGTCAGGGAGCTCGTATGTACTTGTGTATATACACACATCTGTCTGCTTTGTCCTCCAAGGAATGTTATGGGTTCCAATAGGGCACAATAGATTCTTTCTCTGATTTTCTTTTCATCTCCCCCAGCCCCCACCATACACACATTCTCTGGAGAACACTCCCTGGGTGATGTGGACTGGTTTACCTTCATAATTTTGTAATTATCTGGTATTTTAGAAGTTGGAAGTTGGCTTACAAGATTCTCTGTTTAGTACTTACTAAATAATGTTTATATTAACACTGGGGAAGGCAGTATGATACTATTCTTCCAAAATAAGGTCTAATATGTATATTTTTACTTTCGTACTAAACTGACAGTTCTTGAGGGCAGAATCACTGTTTCTTGATGTTGAGTGAATGAGAAAAGGTTATGCCTTAAAATGAAAAGGTCTTCTGGAAGAAAATTGTATTCATTAAGGATAATTTTGTTCATATTAGAGAACAGTATTTTTAACAATTATATAGCATTTGATGATTATTTGAAATAATATTAGGGCTGCAGAGATGATTCAAAAGTTAAGAGCATTTGCTGATCTTGCTGATATGGGTGTGGTACCCAGCACCCATATGGTGACTCACAACCATCCTTATCTTCAGTTTCAGGGGATCTGACAACCTATTCTGGCCTCTGTGGACAACAGGCATACATTTATACATACATACATACATACATACATGCAAACACTCATACATATTACTTAGAAATAAATAAAGCTTTAAAATAAAATTGGCTTTAGTTTTTAAAGATACTAATGCAATCAATATTTGACGATATTTCCCCCAGATTTATAAATATATGTGTCTCTAGATACCAAAAAAAAAAAAAAAAAAAAAAAAAAAAAAGAAAAAAACCTTTAGGCTTTTTCATGTCCTCTTTTGCCACTTTGTTTCCTCACATACATTTTTGTTAGAGTTGAAGTTCTTAGTGAAATAAATTCACTGACCATATTTCAGTATAAATTTGCTAAATCCTTTCCTGAATTTGTGTTCTTATACTAAGCCTACATGCCCTTTAGAACTTAATTCACTGAGTGGTTGGGAAGGAAGGAAGGGATGGAGGGATGGAGGGATAGAGAGATGGAGGGATGGATGAGAGCTTGGTCACTGCCACGTCTCCGCCTCCGTCTTGGGACCACGCAGTTCCAGGGCAAATCAGAGTCCCAGCAGAGCACAGCATGTGCTTATGTCACTCTAGTCCAGCTGCTGGTTTTCTTGTTGATGACTCATGTTACATCTTGAATTCCTCTGCCACACATTAATTATTATGCGTGATATTTTCACAGTGACAAAGGAGAAGAGGCATGTGTTTAAAATTGTACATGCTTCATATCAGCACTCCTAACACTTTGGGAATAGAGACAGCTTTCATTTTCTGTAAGTCTCATGAAAAGTGGTGTCCATGGACTTTTTGGTATTTCATATCATCATCATAATATACAATATTGTATTTTCTTTTAAAATTGTAAACATAATCTCTAAGGGCACAGGATGCACTTCAAAGCACCCATACTCAAAAAGGTCTGCGACAGCCTAGTGGTGGAAGGCTTGCCTAGCATGTGCTAAACACAGGGGGAAATGTAATTGTTGATATAATCCCTAGGGTGAGGGGATTAAGATATTCTGGATTTTCTTTAATCTCTTTCTACTAAAACACATATAATTTTATAGGTTCTTCTCATCATCACTGTTTATCAGAGGTTATTCATTGTATAATTATATTGTATTTATATTTCAGGGAGACTACGTGTGTGTGTGTGTGTGTGTGTGTGTGTGTGTGTGTGTGTATGTGTGTGTTTTAAATAAGAGCGAGAAGAAGGGGAGGAGTAAGAGAGGCAGAAAGTGCAGTAACAAAGTAAAGGATTGCTGTTAGTAGTATTTGTGAGTTCCAGACTTTTAATGAATTAGTTGAGCCTGGAAAAGGAATATATCATGTACATTTATTTGTTATAACTTTTTGTCAAATTTTTTGAAGGCTGTGTTTATAGTTTGTATGTGTGAGAGAGATGATCATTAAAAAATATATTGATTGATTTAGATAGTTGTTCTCTTAAGGGTCTAAGATCTCATTTTGTATGTTGTCTCTAATTTTTATTACATAATGCATCTTTCTATTTCTAGTAGAACCTCTGTATTACTGGCAACAAACTGAGGATGATTTGACAGTAACAATAAAGCTTCCAGAAAACAGTTGTAAGGAAGATATTCGAATACAATTCCTGCCTGATAGCATCAGCATTGTGCTGAAGGATGTCCAGGTTTTGGAAGGAACACTCCACTCATCTATTGATCACGAAAGCAGTACATGGACAATCACAGAGAACGATAGGTATTTTTGTGGTTTTACATTTGAAATTTTATTTTTTACGACTTTACCTTTTAATTTTTTCTCTCTACAGTAGGTACATTGAAGATGAATATAATAGTTCTTTCCATATGGATGATTTTTCAGATAGATTAAAAATGCTGAAACTACAGAACAGATACAATTGTAGTTAAGATCAAAGATGCTACTGTACTTGCCTGTTTTTCATTACCAGCTGTAGATACAGCAATGACAAAAGGTGAAACTATTTGCTTGTTTTAATCTGTACTCTTAAATATTTGTAGTAGAAATATGTTCAAGGTTCATTTCGTTATGAAATAATACAAGCCTGTTTTTAAATATGTATTTAAAGCGTATAAAAGGTAATAGCATGAGAAGTTTCCCTCCAACCAGTCTCACCAGTCAGAGGTGCACCCTGCCCTCTAGCTACTGCTCCTAGCTTCCTTCCAGAGGCATTTTCTCTTTATTTTACTAAACTCTAGTTTGTTTTCAAGGAAGAATTATCTGTCATATACTGTATATATGACTATACATCTTGTTTTTTACATTTGCAACAGTAAATTTTAGATATTTTCCCACTAAGGATACATGCTTATTTTCAGTACTTCATTGTGACTTTATAAAGTTAAGTCTGTGAGTAGATCATCATTTAAAACAATTAGTCTTCTGTTATTGAACATTTACAATGTTTCCAGTCTTTTGCTCCAGTGACTAATTACCTATGTTTTTGCATAGGTAGGAAGATAAATTCTTGCATTCAAAGGATGAATATTTCTTTTAGAGTTTTGAGAAACAAATATTGCTTCAGTGTAAATTGATCATTTATCCTTTTCTGTATTCTGTGTTTGGAACACATACACATACAAAATTAAAGTATAAAAGAAATACATAATAGTTGACTTCATTTAAAATGTTTCTGCTTTTCAGAATTGAAAAGTCAAGTGTGGTGGTGCATACATTATATCCCAGTATTTGGGCAGCTAAGACAGGAGATTCAGGAATTGAAGGTCAGCCTCAGTTTTTTTGAGTCTGAGGTCAGTCTGGGTTATAAGAGACCCTGCCTCCAAAATCCATAATCAGTTTTTAAAAATTGAAATGTTCTGCTAATCTAAAAATGTATTTTTTTAAAAAGTAAGAAAATATATCAGAAGCTGAAAAAAATCTCCATTGCTCAAGGATCAGTAGGATTAACATAGTAAAAATGTCCATTTTACCAAAAGCAATATACAGATTTAATGCAATTCTAACTAAAATTTCAACACAATTCTTTACAGACCTTGAAAGAACATACTCAACTTCATATGGAAATACAAAAAAGCTCAGAATAGCTCAAAACAATCCTGTACAATAAAAGAACTTCTGGAGGCATCTCCATCCTTGATCTCAAGCTCTACTACAGAGCTGTAGTAAAAGTAAATAAAAAGATAGATGGTAGATGTGTGCTTGCATGTGTGTGTGTGCATGTGTGTATATGTGTGTTTGTAACATGAAAAGCTATTATCTTCAAAGTTCTTTTAAAAATACTCTATCTTTCCATGTGTGTGTTTCATGTTTATGTGTATGTAAAAGTCATCAGATTATTGTGTCTCTTAGAGAATGTAGCTAAGTCTAGGCATTATTGATTGTGGTGATAATTTTCAGTGTTAATGACAAGGACTTTTATTATATAAGTGATATTATTTTGTATAGTCTCTTAGATAGCTGCAGAAAAAATTTAAATGCAATAATTATGTTATAATTTATAATAATAACAACCTTGTTAAAGAATAGTTGATAAGTTTGCATGTTCTATTTGATAATTGCAACAATGGGCTTTATTGTACTCTTGGAATTATTTGCTTGACTTTGTTTTCTGTGGTGTGGGTTAGTTTGGTATATATTTATATCAGAGATAACTCATGGAAAAGATTCCTTCCTGTGGCTGTAACACACCAAGGCCTACCACCTGAGTTTTGTCTCCTGTCCAAGGAGCATGGGCGAGCTGCCTCCTCTGCCATCTATGGCCTGCCCTGACTCAATGCTTCCTTTTCCTGCAACATAAGTTCTTGATCTTCGGGTCTCTGGCAGGCCCTGCTTAGTGCATTTGAAGTTTCTGTTCAACAACTTGAATGTATAGAATTAGATTTAAAACAAGTTATATAGACTACATTAACATTTTTCCTGTATTATCAAGTGTTTTTTTCAATTTCTATATTTGTTTTCAGTTCTTTAAAAGTCCATATTTTAAAAATTAACATTGACATTAACTTAACTTGCCCAGTCTTTGATTAAAATTACATAGTAAGGCTATTAGTTTATAAGAGTAAATTGTTGAGTCTGTATCCTAGTTGTAGTCCATTTTCCTGCTGAATGTGTTCCATTGCATATCCTTGGTGTCCCACAGATCCATGCTGCTTGTACTTCTATTACTTAGTCTCAGTGACACACTGAATACCTGCATCCCAACAGCATTTTCTACATGCCGTCTTTCCAATCGTTCTGCCATTCTCTCTTCAAGCCATCTGATGGTCCATTTCCAGTGCTACTTTCATTTTTACTCATGACGTTTACCTTACTTATCATTGGATTGCAGATTTTTTCATCACATATAAAGCCAAAATGAATACAATTTTTGGTAAAACATTCTCTAGATACCAAATAATACTTCTCTTCCTCTCCCCTCCCTCTTTTTATCTCATCGTCCGCTCCCTTCTTTTCCCATCTCTCTGATTTTGATATGTGTTCTCATTGCGTAGCTTTGAGTGACCTTGGTCTTTCCCGTTTGAGCCTACTAAGTGCTGAGGTACTGGAATAAAAATACCACACTGGCTTAAATGTACAATGTGTAATGTAACTTCTTGTTTCTCATTTACCCTTTTAGCTTGGAGATTTCCTTGATTAAGAAGAACGAAGGGCTGACATGGCCAGAGCTGGTGGTT
Organism: Acomys percivali; assembly: GCA_907169655.1. Taxonomy (NCBI): domain Eukaryota; kingdom Metazoa; phylum Chordata; class Mammalia; order Rodentia; family Muridae; genus Acomys; species Acomys percivali. The sequence goes on along the minus strand of OU015748.1, from coordinate 73,817,839 downwards.
GGTGATGAACACGGGGAGCTTGTAAGGGATCCTGCCCAGTGTGCTGCCATAGCAGAGCGCCTGCTGCACCTGACCTCTGAGGAACTGGTACGCGGTTACAGCAGTACGGTCCCGCCCGGAGTCTGCAGTGTCTGATAGAAAGAGTAGGCCATGTCAAGCGTCAGTTTGCCTTTCCTAATAGAAATGACACAGATCAGTAATTATCCACCTAATTAATGTTTTAATATGGATTAAAGGTCTAATATTTACATATTTTACTCTGAATATATATAGAAGTGTAAAGGCATATTTTTTCATGGTGTATATATGTAGATATGTATCTTAACATTTTTAAAGAGAATCAGCCAATGTTGATAGAAACAATTTAAAATTATGCCATTTATATGCTAATAACCTAGGCTGATTCTGTTGTTTAACTATTATAAATAATGGAACAATAAACATAAATGTAGATGTCACTGCAGTAAATACCTCACTAGAATACAAATTGTAGATGTCACTGCAGTACATATAGTGTACAAATTGCTATGGCATTTCCTCACAAAACTAAAACTCCTTTCAGAAGCAAACTTTGGTTGTTTGTTTTTGTTTTATTTTTTATTTTTTGAAACAGTGTGTGTGTGTTTGTGTGTGTGTGTGTATGTGTGTGTGTATAGCCCTGGCTATCCTGGACTCAATTTGTAGACCAGGATGGCCTGGAACTCACAGAGATCCATCTACCTCTATTTCTCCAGTGTTGGGGTTAAAGGCGTGCACCACCACCACCTGGCCTTCAAAAGTAAATTTTTAAAAAGTAAATCTGAGCTGTACCACATAGCACTCCTGGGCAAGTATATAAAGTCCTCTTTTCCTGTGTCATCATGAGCACACAGTTATGAATGGAGCAGTCAAAACCTAACCAATAGAAAACCTACTTATTATGTATATGAGAATTTTTTTTAAAAGAAAGAGATAAAAATTCAATAAAACAACCGCATTGGTAAACTTGTCCTTTGTTTGCAGTGTCACTGAGTGTCCCTCCATTTCCTTTGTTGTCTCGAGGATGTGCAGTTTGTTGCTTTATAAGTCTTAACATTCAATGTTCTTTTCTTCATTGTTCCATGTCTGTGTTATTGCTGCCCTTTGCCTTTCCGTGCCACCCATTTTTTTCTCAAGTTGGGTCTTGAGATTTGTGATAATGTGGAAGAAGATTGCTGTTGGTTCCCACTCCACCATCTTTTAGTACAGTAATTATTTTTAATAAATGAAATATTTCTTTTAGGTGATTACAATGTCCTGACAATAATTACCTGGCTATGTAGTAGAAAATATTAGTATATTAATGACTCGCAGTAGCTTATTGAAAATTTGAAAGCATTCAGCAATGCTGTAGAACACTGGTAGGAGCATGTTTAATTGTCTAAGTTATTGCCGTGTTGAATTATAGTGATAAAGGAGATTCAGAAAAATTATTTACCCTGCAGGGTTAGATCCATCCTAGGCTGGGAAAGAGAGATTAATATATTGAAAATGAATGTTTTTCATAAAGAGAAATATGGCCCAAATAGAGAACACAAATTTCATCTTTGCCCACAGTTGTTAACAATTTCAAGAATTATTGGAATTCATGTGGCAGGCCAGAAAGCATGATTTCATAGCCCTTTTATAAGAAAAGGGAGCCACATCCCCTAGATTGTCAATTAAGTTTTTAAAAGATTTACTTATTTATTACATATACAGTATTCTGTCTACATATATGCCTGCACACCAGAAGAGGGTACCAGATTACTGATGTTTGTGAGCCACCATGTGGTTGCTAGGAATTGAACTCTGGACCTCTAGAAGAGCAGACAGTGCTCTTAACTGATGAGCCATCTCTCCAGACCAATTGATAATTACTTAAGAGGTTGACAAGTAAGCTAAATTCCTTTTAATCTTGATGGTTTCAATGGAGCACTGATATTTATGAGACAGTTACTTATTTTCCAGTGTTTTATGTTTTGAAAAATAGAGATACAGCCTTGTCATCCACACCTGATGATGACAGTGAACTTGGGGAATGGTAAATTGCTCTGCTTCTCAACTTCTGGAAATGTCTGTCCACTGTGACATCATCATGAAAGAGATGACATATTATTGCCTTATACCTTATTCTATAGTATTGCCTTACATTTTAGTCATATTTGCTTCAAGTCCCCCCCTTTTTTTTTTTTGAAGTTTTTACCTGATTTAATACATGGAATGTTATATTAAGTATCAGTTTCTGTTGACTTCAGTTTTTTTTTTCACTTTCTTAATTATTGCATGTTTCTCTCCCCTTTGTTTACTTTGAATTAACTTTGTTCTTTTTCTGCCTTTAGAGGTAGCTTCAACAATTAAATTGAAAAAATAATCACTTATTTAATGTGTGCTCTTACTTTTGTTTGGGTGAATATTTGTGTATATATATATTAAGCAACTATTTCTAATATCATTTCTCTTTTTTACAGTATTATTTCATTTTACAGCTTAAGAATTTTATAATATACCCATTTCTTTCTCTTTTGCCTTTTTGCCATATATTTTATTTCTGTCTTCTATGTCTCCTGATACATTATTATTATTATTATTATTATTATTATTATTATTATTATTATTATTATT
>OU015748.1:73797905-73815207 GCA_907169655.1 Acomys percivali | reverse complement strand
TTATTATTATTATTATTATTATTATTATTATTATTATTATTATTATTTTAGTCTTAGTCACTTTTTTGAAGAAGAGCAAAAGTAAGAGAAAACAAGTCTTTTCACCTATGTACACATTCACCCTTTCCTCTAGCTTACATTTGTGCTGACTTAGTTGTCTCTTTCATGTTTTCCCTCTGTGAAGCATTTCCTGGAGTGTCCCTCACAGGAGCGTAGGTTTGGAGTGTCCCTCACAGGAGTGTAGGTTTGCTGGTGATTAATTCTCCCAGCTTTTGTTGGTGAGAGTTTTTTCTTATTTTCCTTCCTTCAGTTACTTTTGTCAGGAATATAAATCAGTGGTAGCAGCAGCTTTTGCTTTTGTTTCAGAAATGCTGTATTTTAATTGGCTTGCATAGTTTGTATGAGAAATTAGTTATTTGTAACTTTAATATTTTCTCCCGACTGCTTTTAGTATTTTCTCTTTACTGCTGCTTTTTAGCAATCTCAGTACGGTGACTTGCTCTACTCTATGACTTTTTAAAACATGCACCAAGTTCTGGTGCTCTGTAGTGTTTAGTTCTTCTCCCGTTACACTCTGTGCGTTGGCTAATTCCCAGCTATCTCACATTCTGTTCTCTATTTGAACTTTGCATTTTCATATCTAGATGTTCACTTAGGTTCTTCTTTCTGTCTTCCATATCTCACCATGTTCAATTTTTTTCATCTTTGAGTATATAGAATGTATTTATAATAATAGCTAAGGGTTTTGTTTTGTATAGTTGCTGCTGGTTGTCCAGTTGATTGGTTGGTTTGCTTGGTTTTAGTTTTTTTTGGGATAGAGACTAGCCTAGACAGGACACAGTCTCATTATGTACCCCAAGCAGGCCTCAAAGATTTGAATTTTGGGTTCATAGGCTTGGAACCCTATGTCCAACTGTTATAATGTACTTTCTGACCAAATCTGTCATTTTAACAACATTTTTAAGGATGAATAAATGATTTCTTATTGTTTGATGTGTTATTTGCGCTTTTTTTTTACTTAAGAACCCAAACCCAGATAAAGAAAAACCGCCTTGTAATGCTCAGGAATTAGAAGAATGCGATATTTTCTTTGAAGAGAGCTCCAGTTTATGTAGATTTGATGGCAACACATTAAAAACAACTCATGTGGTAAGTTCTTGTTAATAGGAGTTCGAAAATGTTGTGGATAATAAGTAGAAATTTGGCAAATGAAAATTGAATGACTTATGTGTTTTGCAAAACTAGTTTGATGGAAAGTTACTGGGTGTGATAAATTTTATCACTCCACAAAGTAGCCTCATTTCCATACTACCAAATCAGTAAAATAAGGGCCATTTGTATGAGGTCTAGTCTATATTGACGTTTTTCAGGCTTTTTCCTCTGACTACTTTTTTTATACAGTTGTGACCATATTTTATATATAGTAACTTCCTTCATATCTGTTTTTGACACTGAACATTAAGCATTTTCTCTTGTTATTAATAACTTTAAAAATGATTTGTGTGTGCACACACGTGTGTGTTCACGGGTGTGTATGTGTGTGTGTGTGCTGGTTCATGAGTGCCCACATGTATGCATGAATGTGCAGACAGGCTAGTAGAGGGGGCTGGATCCCTGAAAGTTGAAGTTACAGGCATTTGCAGGATGCCTTCCTTGTTATGTGGTGCTGAAATCCAAACTCTGGTCCTTATGATTGTACGGCGAGTGCTCTTTAAGTGCTGAGTGATGGCTTAGTACCCTTTAATAACTAAACTACTATTCATTGTATGGTAATTTTTAAGGATGGTTCGTTCATGAAGCCTTTTTATATTCAGAGATCTTTAATGAAGAGCTACAGAAGGCAAATTAGTCGTAGGCTAAGGCTCTTGAAAACTGGCTTCTACTGCTCAGTCTCATGGCTGTGTTGTCCTTCATTGCTGGCCTCACTGTTTTCCCTGCACCTTCTGTGTACGTGTCAGAGCCAGTTCCTAGTAACTACAGCCGCCAGTTGTTTCAAGTAAAATGGCTTCCATGCAGAAGTGGCCTCTTAGTAATTGTGGCTTAAATGAGAACACCATGATTGTCACTTATTCACCCCATCCAGCTGTTTTATTTTTATTTTTTTAGTATTTGGGAGGAAATTCTTTTGAATTGTTCTTTTAAAAAAATCATTTTGATGCTTACAGAATCTGTAGTAAGAGTCTCTTTTACATGTGGTATTATATTTCTTAATCATTGTAGCTAGAAATTGATCACCTTAATAAAACAGTCTAGTTTCTTTATTTTTTTATTTTTTGCCAATTTCGTCCACTTTCCTCCTTATATTTTGTATTTTATTTGTCTATTTAATTTGTCTTTTTAATCTTAGGAGGTTAGGTAACTGATTTTGTTTGTTTGTTTGTTTGTTTGTTTTTGAGACAGGGTTTCTCTATGGAATCCAATCTGTAGACCAGGCTGGCCACGAACACAGAGATCCACTGCCTCCCGAATGCTGGCATTAAAGGTGTGTGCCACCACTGCCCAGCCAGACAACTGAGTTTTGATTCTTGTTGTCACTGAGTGCTCACTCTAGACTGTTCTGACCCGCAGGTGCCTGTGCTCTCCATTGAGAGAATTTAAACAAGATACAGACTATAGTGTGGATGGTAGGCAGTGCACTGCAGACGGAAGCCGTGCTTTCAAGGCCAAGAGTGGCTGTGTGGTTTTATACTCCTTTACCTTTGAGCAGCCAATTATAAATCATTTTGACACTAAATTCATTTTGTGCCATTCATTCAGTACAGACATATGTTTCTATTAGAATAGTTTGGTGAAATTTGATGAAAATTATTGTTTATATCACTAAACATCAAATTAATCAGTTTTGAAACTGGAAAAATTGTCAGTCTTTTTATTATATTTCTAACTGGAAATTATTCTTTTTGGGAGTTTTATAAATTTTAAAAAAAAAGTTTATTTCTATCATTTGCATTTTATATCACTTGGCTAGTTATATCATTCTAGCTTGAAATCATGTGAAAAAACAATTATATAGGCAATTTAATATAATGAGTGTGCAAACAAAATGAAACAGGGTTTTAGAAAACTTTCATGTTCAATTTAAGATATAAAGGCAAGTACAACTTACTTACAACCTAATTTATGTGGATTACCATACCTTTAATAGCACCACCCAGGGAAACTAGGGTAGATTCTTCATAGTTACTATAAAATGGGTTGTTGAAGAGAATACAGTTTGGTAATGAAGAACACAAGTTTGGAAACACATCAACATTTAAATTGTAGCCACTATTTATTATCTCCTTAACTTACATATCTCTACTCCTTAAGTTTGAATTTCTTCGTTTATGAAATGGGTTTGCCTTTTTACTTATTAGATAGTGAAGATAGAAAAAGGTAGGGAATACAGATCTTGAACAGATAAAATCACTTTCTCAGTATTTTTCAGTTTAATTAGTTAGTAACTATAATTGAGGATCTTTGAAAATTTTTTTTTTTCCTGACATGGAATCTTCAGAAGTCTAATTGCTGGGTGGTTCTCAGAAGGCTATCAGCTCACCACTTGAAATACTCTTCACATTTTCTTGAGACTATTTTACTCTAACTATAGACTTCACTGGTACTTCAACATTAAATATAGCCTTATCTATCGTGACTATAAAAATAGAGATAATGTGAAATTGTATTTAATTAGACAAAAGATTTATTAAGCTTAGGCCATACGATTAAGAATTAAGGACAACACAAAAACATCACACTGACAGACTCCTGTTTTACACAGTGCATATAAAAAACAGCAGAACGCGTCACCTTGGGAGGGGAGTGTTGAAGATTACCATCACTGAAACGTTGTACTCACATCATAGTTTGTGTTTGCAGCACTGGCAGGAGTGTTTAGGGTTTGCTGTTTGTTTTTCTAGAACATGTGCAATGGCTGTGTACAAGCAACAAAGTGGAGTCTGAAAGGAGCTATGGAACACTCATCAAAATAAAATATATTCAAGACCAAACAAAAGCAAGTTTAAGAGAATAGATATGAAATGTTCTCTGGCTAACAGGCCCAGGCCATAAATAAGTGACGCAAGATATGTGGACATTAAGGACTGTATTTCTCAGTAACTCACGAGCCCTAGAGGAATTCTGTATTGAATTCAGATGACACCTGGCACAGGCAGGATGCTAGATGCTTCGGAAATGGAAATTTCCACCCTTACTTAGGTTTCCATGTGAAGAGAAGGGCAAACTATAGTGGAAGGAGGAAGTAAATTATGAGCTGAGTTGTCTTCCTCAGTTAAAATAACCCATGGAATATGCAGTGCTGAGGGTACAGAGAAAATGGATGACCTGGAACTGGGCTGCTGGAGGCGGGTCCTTTAAAGAGCTTGATGTGGGTACATTAGGAAGGATGCACGGGCTCTGTCCAAACAGTGAAAGCCAGGGCACACACCAGGGTGTGTGTGTGTGAGTGTGATGGTGGTAGCAGAATTTAGAGGTGGGAACAGAAAGCACAGAAAGCATACGTCCCACTTACCCTGTGACCCTTCAGCAGCAGTTTTCCAGAATCTGTTGTCAAAGACATCAGATTGCCTAGTGTTTCTCTCTGTAAAATGCACTAGAGTGTTCTCACATCTAAGTATAGAGAATAAACACATAATATGGAGACAAGACAAACTTTTAGTTCTCAAGATATTTACTAACATGGCCACTATCTTGGGTTACTGTTACTATGAAAAAGTACATGAATTAGTGGTTACAAAATGTTAATTCATTCTGGTCTAACTGAATGTCAGATGTCCTAAGCAGGTTGGCAGGTCTGTCTGTATGCTTGTGGAGTTCTGGGGAGAATTCGTTCCCTGCCTGTGTCATTCCTAGAGGGTGCTTACTTTACTTCCCTCTTCGTCCCATCCCTTAGCCACATCGCCACCAGCGTAGTGTGTTGCTGTCACCCTCTTTCTCTTTGCTTCTGTTCTCCAATTGTACTTGATGGTCTTCTCTCCTCCCTCCTACAGGGAATCTTAGTCATACATTGAGTTCACCAGACAGTACAGGGCAATGTGTCCCTCGGGAATCCTAAATGTCCCTTTTTATTATCTACAGAAATAGTCGAGAGTTCCAGAGGCCTATAGTGTGGGTACACTGGCATGATAACAATTGGCCCACCATAGGTGTTCTGCGTCCTTAACATTAATCTAATATAATAGTATTTTGTTAGGACTAATAATCATGTAATAAGGAATTTTTAAGGTTCAGCATCTCGTAGGATCATGACAATAAGAATTTCAGGCCCAGGTGATGACTGGTCCGTCTTGGGCCAGAAGTAGGCTGGGGAAGAGGACAGGATGAGTCAGTGAAGGCAGACTGTGGAACTTCTGGGCCTGTGACGTATTGTGTAGCACGAGTGTGGATAAGGAAGTGGCATATGAGAAAGCATCTAATTGGAGTGAGGGTTTTATGTTGAGTGACCTCCACGCTCACGCTCTTGTTTGTGTGCTTGATCTCTCTTGGTTAACCTTTCAGCTGATGGGTTAGCTGATCTGTTCCCTTCTCATGGCTCATCCCATCATGCACAGGAGGCTAGTGGATGAGTTAGTTTCAGCATTAGTAATGTTAATTCGCACTTCGCTCATGAAAATAGGATATTTTATAAAAGTACTGCAGTCCACCTGTGCATTGCCTCAGTTAGGTTGGTCCTTCTGGGAAAGCCCTCTGTAATCCTGAGGAAACAGCGGAGGTGAGGAGAGAGCTGCAGCAAGGCTGGGTGCACAGAGGCATTCTCAGCAGGCCCACTTGCTAGCAGTATTTTGAAAGTAAGTCTTACTTAGCCACTGACAGTCCAGAGCAAATGGAAGGAAGAAAAACACTGCTGAAATCATGCCAGCCCATCATTGCTGCAGAGAGCATGCTCTGGGCCTACCTAAAAGCCTAGCTTCTGCGAGTTTTTCTCAGGAGGTGGGCAGCTTTCCTAAGAGCCTAGGTTGTTCCTGTGAACTAATAAATCCTCATGCTATAGCCTTTCCCAGCTTTCCTTAGAGCGCGAGTCCAGTCTCAGCTTCTCAGCCAACACTTTTGTTCTCTGTTGTACTGCAAATTTATAGGATTTCTCACACACTGGGTACCCTAACCGTAGCCCTAAATATGATGTTATTTCTGTCGATATTTAAAGCTCTAATAGTTAGGTGGCTGGTGAAGAGTGTGGCTGCAGCCGATGTACTAAAGCACCTGCCCTCTAAGTGGAATCTAACCATGAGTCTCAAATGATGATTTCTGTAGAGAAATGACTTTCTCAAGCATCAGTATTGCCATAGCAGCTGCTAACAGTATTATTGATACTAATACTGTAATTCAGGAACACAGTGGAGTAACCGGTAAATAGATCTAGGGTTTTATCCATTATTGTGATTTTTCCTTGTAGCCTAGAACCAATTACTCAAACTCTCAAGGCTCTTTCAGCTGTCCTTGAAGATAGCAGCTCCTCATGAGCTGTAGAGGCCAGTACTTAGCACGTGCCTAGCGCGTAGACTAGGTTCATGAGTTGTAGTGGCTGTTAATTATTCTTGGTAATGTTTATAAATTAACATGAGTAAGTTTAATGTTTGTAGTCTGTGGTTTAAAACGATTCTTTTTATCCAGTTGGTATTTCATGTCATATATTTATCTACTAGAATTGAGGGGCAGATTGCATAATGGTTAAGAACAGAGACTCTGGGCCCGCATTTCAGGTCTGCAACTTAAAACCATTCTGACTTTGGACAAGTTAAGTCCCTGTGCATCGTTGTTTTCCTCAGCTTTAAAATGAATGTAACAGAAACACATTCCTTTCAGGAGTTCTATGAAAATCAGTCCAACCAGGCCCTGGAAGTTTAGAGCAAGCAAAGCATGGTCGCTGGTTCATGTGTGACATCCTAGGTGGAGACAGGAGAATTGCCATGTACAGGGCCAGCCTGAAGACCCAAGGCCAGCCTCAGACTTCATTCTTAGGAAGATGGAGGGAGAAAAGGTTGCTATAAATAACTGGTGACAATGTTGTATGTCAGTTTTTGTCATTTATTACTAACTTTTTGAATAACTTTTTGTCACTTGAGGTGAATCTTGGCAGCAACCAGTATCTGTTCTCAGTCACTGTGGACCCTCAGGAGATGCCCTGCTTCTGTCTCCGCCATGACGTCGATGCTCTTCTCTGGCAACCACACTGCAGCAAGCAGGACGACATGTGGGAGCACATTGCGACCTTCAATGCCCTAGGTAGAAGGCATTCTCTTCTTCAGTAGCGTTTCGAGTCCACCCAGCTAGGCATCATCTTAACTTGAGCCCTCCTAGTTACATTTACTGCTTCATGCTATGCTTTGGTTGTCTGTGTTCTGTTAAGTTGCTACAGTTGCACAGAAGATGACACGGGATGGGCAGCTGTTTGTGTTAAGTCGATACAAGCAGGCGCTTTGACATTGCCATACGTGCAACTTGTATTGAATTCTCTTTAGAGTAATCTTCAACATCGTACAGCTGTTGTACAGGAATGTACATTTTTCTTCAGAAGACATACTTCTTTGAACTTAAGTGCAAAGGAAGCTAGGCCTGGAGGTACACACCTGCATCTCCACTGCCCGGGAGGATAAAGCAGGGGCAGTGCTATACAGCAAGAGTCTGACTCAAACTTGGAACCACAGTGAAAGCAGAGACCATGTAATGAAAATAGTTATGAAGAGGAAGAACATAACTGAATTTATTTGCTAAAGGAGAAAAATATTTGTTCCAAAAGTACTCCTTGGGAAATTTACAGTATGTAATGTAGACTTTGCTAGTATTGGTTTATGTCCAGTACATCTCTATTGTGTGGGAGTTGTGTTATAGGATTAGCTACAGTTGTTGCTTTCTTGAAAGTTTATTTTAAACTGGCAGCAAAACTGTAAACGTGAAAGCCTTACAGGCTGTGTGTGTACAGCTCTAGTTGATGGGGAAATTGTCACTAGCACTTCAAGCTGAACCGCTTCACTCAGGCCCATGTGGGTCTCTGTGACGTGAGTTACTCAGAGGGCTGACGGGTTGATTAACCACACCACTTCTGGCCTCTCCTGGAATTCCTATTTTGTAATTATCTTCTCTCCTTAAGGAGGTCGCTTTTAGATGCTCAGGGTCTTCAGGTAAATGTCAAGATCCTCTTGCAAATGAATTATCTTGATCCCGAGTGAAATCAACTTTATATTCGATAGTTCTCTTGAGTTGTCCACATCACTGTCAGAGCTGCTGTACAGTTAATGTTCATAGACCCCTCCATCTTCACTTTTCCCTCTCCACATCCTTCTAGTATTTTAAAAGCAGTGTTGACCTGTTGGTGCCTCATGGCTTTGCTCACTTTATAGTGCATATGTGAACATATACTTAAATATATGTAAATATTCATGTTTGTGTTTAAATCCAGAGGTTGCATATGAGAAAAATGTGATATTTTTGTCTCCTCCCTTATTCTTCCTTCCTCTCCCTACATTATCATCTATCTGTTTAGTTATCTTTATCTCTCTCTCTTTGTATTTACATGTGTGTGTGTGTGTGTGTGTGTGTGTGTGTGTGTGTGTGCGCGCGCGCGCGCGCGCACGCTTAAATCTAGAGTCTGTATGTGAAAGAAAAAATGCTGTATTTGTCTTTCTGAGTCTGGCTGACTTCATTCAGTGTGGTAATGTCCATTCACATCCATTCTCTTGTAGATAATATAATTTGTTCTTTATAGGTGAATAAAATACCATGTTTTTTGTGTGTAGCACATTTTCTATGTATTCATCTATTGATGGGTATCTAAACTAATTCTATATCTGCATTTCTGTAAATAGTGCAAGTGTGTGCAAGCATCTCTGGTTTCTTCTGTTATATAAGCAGGTAACACTGGATCATGTGGTAGTTCTGTTTTGTTGGTTGTACTGGTTTCCGTAGTGTCTGGACCAGTGTATATTCCCATCAGCAGTGAAGTGAGCGGCCTTCTTTCCTCACATTCTCCTCAACACTTATTGTCCTGTATGTTTTAGTAATAGTCATCCTGAGTACACGCAGGTAGAATCTCAATGAAGATCTCATTTAAATTTCCACATTAAAGATGCTGAACATATTTTATATGTCTGCTGGACATTTGTGCTTCAACTTTGAGAACTATCTTTATTTCATCACACATTTATATACTGGATTGGTTTGTTTTGGGGGTAGTTTTATGAGTTCTTTATATATTCTGGATACGAATTGTCTCTCAGATATAGAGATAGTAAAGTCTCTCATTCTGTAGGCTGTGTCTTCCCACAGTTACTTGTTTCCTTGCTGTGCGTTACCTTTTTACTTACATGTGATCCAATATGTCAGTTTTTTATTTCATTTCTTTAGCTATTGAAGTCATTCCCAGAAAGCCGTTCTTCTGCTTATCAATGTTACTCACTTGTTTTTCTCTACTAGTTTCAGAATTTCATGTTGTAAAGGTTTTTGATACACTTTGAATTGGTTCCTCAAAGTGAGTCTAGTTTCATTCTTCTCCATGTGGATACCCTGTTGCCCAGTCCGTCCTGTTACAAAGAATAGAGGATTTCTCTTGTTTGTTAGAGACAAAGTATCTGTATTGTCCCATGGCCTCAGGCAGCCCCTGTGAAAGGGTCCTTCCACCATCAAAGGTGTCTGACCACAGGTTGAGAACTGCCACTCTACACATTTCACTTTCTATTTGCCTGTTTTCATGTCTGAACTATGCTGCTCTTGTTCTTGTGGCTCTATAGTGTGGCTTGAGATCAGTAATTACGACAATAACCTCTAGCCGTTGCTAGCCACTGCTTCCTTGGTTACTTAGGGTCTTCTGTGCTTCCATATACATTCCAGGGTTGCTTTATCTCTTTTTCTAAAGAATGCCATAAAGATGTGGATCTTTTTTAAACTATAAGCTACTTTCATGAATATAGCTATTGTCACAATACTGGTTCTGCCCATCCATGGGCACGGGAGGCCTTTCTATGATCTATGACAATTTAAGTTGTCATTGTATTCCTAGGGATTTTGTTTGTTTGTTTTTTTGTTTTGTTTTGTGTGTTTGTCATTTTAGCTATGGGTTTCAGTTTTTGCATGTTTGGTATTTAAGATTTCTGATTGTAACAAATTTATTTCATAGAAATTAAATAGAACTATGTTGTGCCTTTGTTGAAGAGATTCAGAAGCCCTGTTTTGTTTCTTAGGAATTAAAGTTGTATGTTCACACTTTTTAGAAGAAACTGCAGCTCACTGTTAATGGTGCTGAATTCATCCATTGTTGGCTATTAATGGTATATGTGTTACTTAAGTATTTAGATTTGTAACGGATGCAATGAAATAGTAATTGTTAAATCGTGATTTCTCTCTCTTCACTTTAACATACAGTTCTCTTTTTTTCTTTTTCTTTTTTCTCTCTTTTTTGGCAGGTTACGTCCAAGCATCAAAGAGAGACAAGAAATTTTTTGCCTGTGCTCCAAATTACTCCTATGCAGCCCTTTGTGAGTGCCTTCGCCGAGTGTTCATCTATCGGCAGCCTACTCCCATGTCCACTGTGCTGTACAACAGAAAAGAAGGCAGGCATGTGGGGCAGGTTGCTAAGCAGCAAGTAGCAAGCTTAGAAACCAATGATCCTATTTTAGGCTTTCAGGCAACAAATGAGAGGTTATTTGTTCTCACTACCAAAGACCTGTTTTTAATAAAAGTAAATACAGAGAATTAATCCTCCAACACTTGTCTGAAAAGTATAGTGGTACCTGGAGGGCTGAACAGTTGTGCTGCAACTTGATAAGTTTCATTGTGTGAAATAAAAATATCTTTTATGAAGTTTTATTTTTAAAGGATATTAGAAATGTATTCAAAAGATTATGAATCTGTAAAAGCTATTGGATAAATGAGGCTATGGATTAAGAGAACATTGGCTTCTGTAAAGAATACAAAGCTATTGACAAATACAGATATTTTTTAAAATCTGAGGACTGATTCTCACCTTTTATATGAAACATGTACAATTCATTGTTTAAAAATAAAAGTATTTATCATGTACTTAGTTCATTGTTTAGTTTGGCACAGTCATTCTGTAGGGTGTCTGGGCAGCAGTAAAATATTGAGTGCTATAAAGAATTGTTAAGGGTCTGCATAGAGTTCAAGAGTACAGCAGTTTTGACAGTGTCTGCTTATAAACCTTAATTGTTTTCATAGTAAGCATAGATTTATATATGTATTTGTGCTCCTACATCAGAGAAAGTTAAGCATTTTCCATTATTATATAACAAAGTTCCAAAAAAATTCAGGTGTTTAAGAGTTTATTCTAGTAGGAGGCTAAGGCTGCAGAATTCCCAGTTCAAGGCCAGCCTGGGCCATACAGCAAGACCTTGCCTCAAAACAAAAGCAGCTTAAGATGTGTGATTTTTCATGGTCTGGGACCTGTCTCTTGTCCTCTAGTAGTGTGAGCTGTGCTTCCTGCATGAGCGAGAACACATGCTAGACCAAAGCATGCTGCAGGAGTCTGCCAAGCTTCGCTTCTCATGTCTCCTAAAAACATGGACGGAGTGAGTCGCATGGCCAAGTCTAAACAGACAGCAGAGCTGTGATACATTGGGTCACTCATGGACAGTCACTCAGGACAGATTTGAGTACATTTGTCTCACTAAGATCTCCTCACTTCTCTGACAGTTTATTCTATTTTACACATCAACTTTTTCTCAATAAATATTTGTGGTTCAGCTTATTCTCCAAACTTCTTTCAATTTGTATTTAATGTGGATTTGTCTTGTTTTTATTTTCACACTACTGTTAAGTTCCTATTTTAGTAAAGTTCTTAAGAGCTTAATTGAAGAGACAGAAAGTAAAGGTAAAGAATCATATGATGGGAAATATGTGTCTTAATGTATGTTTTACTATGTGGAACAAATACTTGACTGTATTAAATATAAACAATACTTTGTCTGGGGAGAAGGCTCTGTCAGTAAAGTGCTAGCCACATACGCTTAAAGACCTAGTATTAGATCCCTATTACCCACATGCATGCATGCATACATACATACAACACACACACAACATACAAACATACACGCATTCAACATGCATATACATATATACAACATACATACATATAACATACAACATACAGAAAAGAAAAACAAGCAGGCATAGCTGTATACATCACTAATCCCAGCGCTTGGAATGCAGAGACAGGAGGATCTTGGCTGGCCACACAGTCTAACTGAATTTGTAAGCTCCAGGTCCTGTGAGACCCCATCTCACCAAAGAAGGTGCAGAGTGAGCACACCTGATGTCAGTATTTGGCCTCTGTATGCATGCATACACATGTGCACACGGACTCATAAACATGTATACGTGTGTGTGTGTGTGTGTGTGTGTGTGTGTGTGTGTGTGTGTGTGTATGTGTGTGTACATGTACACAGCCAGTATTTGACTGGTCGATTTTACTTAGGTCTGACTGACTTTAAATTGAACTTTGTTGTTGATGTTCTGGCGAGGTTCATTTTTTTGAGACAGTTCTCACTATGTAGCCCAGGCTGGCCTGGATCTCCTGGTCATCTTTTTCTACCCGCAGCCTTTTAAGCAGCATGAACCAGAACACCCACTTAATTTTCACAGGTTGTTAGTTGTAGTATGTGTAAGTTCTTGCACTCGTTCCCCGGCACAGGGAGTGGGAATATGAAAGGGTGGAGGGAGGCAAGGAAGGCAGACAGTCTTTAGAGACAAAAGAGCAATCGAAAGAGCAGTTACACATCTGAAGTCTACACAGCTCTTAAAGATTGCTGAGCATGATCCCTTTTATAATCAGCCTGTAAAACGAGGAACATAAACTATATGTACAAGTCTGAGTAGAAGCCAAAAGAATGGGATCGGAGATCTCGGTGGAACTCCTGAAAAGATCCCAAATTTACCATCTAGTGAGGCTTTCTAATAAAGAAAAAGATGCTATAACGTCTTCCCTTCAGAGTTAACCCAGATGAGTCTGTCAGTCAGTGGGGTGGGTGGGGCAGGGCAGGATCCAGGGAAACCTGTTCTGGGGACACAAAGAAGTAGCATAGAGCGTCCCTAAAAAATTAGGTCAATATAACAGTCTAAAGAGACCGTGTCCCATCTTCAGCTTTCAACTCCTCCCCGCCCCTGGCGGCTGCTTTGGCTGATTCTCTTCTCACCCTGGAGAGCAGCCCTTTTTGCCTTGTAATCAACTCTTCCTGTCTTCTACACTGCGTTTCCTTTATCTCATCTGAATTCCTTCGGCAGAGATCCCCAAGACGGGGACGACCAGAAGGAGAGCCTGGTAACACTGTGTATTGGTACCCCACACTATAAAATGAGTAAGAAATTCAGCTCTGCCAGAACACAGTTTTTCAGAGAGAAATTCAAATGGCTTAAAAGTATTGTGGAACAATCCCTCCCCATTTAGAATAAAGATGTGTAGCTTGGATATAGGGAAATTGTGAACAATTCCAGGATTAAACAGTTCTGCAACCTTTGTCTTCCTCTCTTGGTATCAGAGAAGGTTCTTTCATTAAAAAAAATTTTTTTATATAAATCTTTGAGGAGTCACTAAACTGGCAATGAATAAAATCTTATTCATAAACCCAGATGGATATAGAATAAAGTATAGAAAGTATAGTCATGTGTGTGCACACGCGCGCGTGCACACACACACACACACGGCCAGGGGGGCGGGGGAGACAGCGCTCAACATGAAGCATGAAGCATGAAGCAGGCGACTTCTTGGTACACATAGGAAAATCTGACCTCTGCTGCCCTGGGCAAAAGAAGCGAAGAGATTCACATTACCTGACATCCAAAACTAGGGCTGAGCATCAATAGGTAGTACTAGATGATCTCATCACGGCTCATTATCTCTTCCTAAGCTCCATCTCAGTTGGCTATATAGTTTGACAAGTTTTTGCCTTACTGCAGAGACAAATACAAGTCTAAACCCCATCATTGTCCTGATAAATGTCTGTTGCAAAAAATCACAGCAAGCGCTTATTGTGAACCTAAATGGGTCAAGTGCCTACTTGGGCAAATCATGGTCATCAGCGACTTTGCATTTGCAGAGTACCAACTGGCTTATCCTCAGTGATGGTCTGCATGCTGATGCCAAGAAAGATCCAATAACATACGGTACATGGAATTAGAAATGATAGTGTGGCTTCCGATGTAAAGAAGAGTACACGTTATATTAGAAGAAAAGTTACTAGTAAAAGTGGAAATTTACCAAAATAAGATTATATAGAGAATTTTGATTAAGTTTAGTACCTAACTTAAAACATTTAGCAGTGTTACTAAAGGATTGACTGAAACTCCAAAGGGAAATGCAGTGCAAGGAACAACGCTTTTTGATGGACGGGGGTCATGCACGCCTTCAATTCTGGCACGGGAGGCAGAGGCAACTGGATCTCTGAGTTCAAGGCCAGCCTGGTCTACAGAGTTAGTTCAGGACAGCCAGGGCTACACACACACACACACACACACACACACACACACACACACACACACATACACACACACACACACACACACACACACACACGGGACGGGGGGGTGGTGGAGGGGAGAGACAGCGTTCAACATGAAGCACGAAGCAGGTGAGAAACCCTGTCTCGAAAAAACACCACCACCACCACACACAAAAAAAACCCCAAAGCCTTTCAAAATGGAAGCTATTAAACAGCATTTAGACACAATCCTAGCTGCTGGTCTGGAATGTGCTCACTTCATACCAGCCACAGACATCGGGACCTTCCAATGCACTGTGCTCAGAGGCTGAGATGTCCTCACCAGACTTGACTTACCAATTTTACCATTCCGTTCATAGTCTCTTTCTATTGTGTCCTATGTCTCTTGCTCTTTCTCAGCCTTCAGTGTCCCACGTAAGCTCTCCAGCTCTCCACTTTGTTTGTCTTTCTTAGAATACTGATTGACAACTACTTGAATACATCTTCAATTCCTAAGGCCCCTCTTTCTCCCCAAAGGAAGTCTTTAGTGTGTGTGTGTTATCATCTGAACAGATTAAAATACAATAATAAGCTGCACAATTAAATTGAGGTATTAATGTATGTTGATCTAACATTGTTTCCTGCCATATAATTTCTAAATCTATAGATGTATTTTTGTTGAAGACAAAACGTACTCTTCTGTTACAAAGCTCTCTACATGCTCATGTTGGGGCTTCTTTAATCTACAAAGAGATAAAGTGTATTTTTGTAACACTTAGTGAATGGCTAGCTACCTTTAGGTAACTTCTGAACTTGTCATCAACGTTAACCAGGCTCACGCTCCCTTCCTGGCTGAACCGCACATCTATGGCCATGGTTTCATCCGGGTTCACATTGTTCTCCTTGGCACATTCCCACATACCTGCTCTGCTTCCCTCTCTCCCTATAAATCCATGATGTAGTAAGCAGTAACTAGGCCACTGCCTGGATGCTGTAGGGCTTTGAAATACCTTCTGCCAAACAATTTAGTCCATTACTTGTGCATTTAGCCTCAATCCACTCTCCGGTACACAAGTGAAACAGTTTCTTTGTAATGGTTGGTTTTAGTGTTAGCTGATCACAATGTAGAACCATTTCTGCAGAGAGGCCCAACTGAAGAGCTGATGTCATGTTGGAAGCTGGATCACCTTCAGGTAGCAAACCATATAAGAAAGGACATTCCAGAAGGAAGTTTGTCACTTGGCCTTCCCTCTTGCTGGCCAAGATGACTTGTGCTGTTGGTCCTTGTGCTGTTGTGCTGTCCTTACTCTATTCCTGATAGCAGAGTCAGTATTGCCAAGCTTTCATCCTAGGCTGGAGACCAGTGGCTCTCCAGAAACTTCCCAGGCTTCCAGCACCAGTCTGGGACTACTGAGGCATTCTGCTTTGTAGATTGAGAAACTACTAGTCTCCGACCGTCTCCTAGTGAGAGAGCTATTCTGGGACTAGTCCATATGTTGTACCAAGCCTTAAGGACCGAACGCCATGTTCTTGGCATCTGCGATATCACCTGGCTGTCATAACTATTTAAAAGCTCACTTAAATTCTGTTACATATGTGCACACGCAAACACACACACACACGTGCATGCACACACATCTTGATGCTGTTCCTCTAGAGAACAGAATACCATGAAAGAAATACCATGATGAGCCTCTATCAGAATTTGTCCCTTCTCATGCCATAATTCCCTGCATTTGAGTTGCTATTGCAGTCTTCTGCACTCCCACAAACTGGCCGGGATCTCTGCTTCCCTATCTTAACAACATTCTATGGCCTTTCTAGCCCACAGCTCCAAAGCCTTAAACATGAATCCCACAAACCAATGACTCATGTTCGTCACAGCAATGTCTTTTCTTCTAAAAAAACAATTTTGCTTAGAGTTACTTTTCGCCTCACTGGGACAGGAAGCGACTGAGGGAGGACAGGTTTTGTGCGTGGATTAGGGGATGTAGACTGTTGCTGCAGAGGGCTTCACTGGAGCAGAAGGGTGCTCACATCGAGGCGGACCAGCGAACAGATGGGAACCCTGGCTAGCACTCATCACCTTTCTGCTTTTCCACGTTCCCTCAGTCTGGGCCCCTTGTGGCATATGATGTTGCACATTTAAATGTGACTTTGGTCTCTCTTCAGTCAGTCCTCTTTGGAAAACCCCAAAGGCATGTCTCCTGGGTGATTCTGAATCTAGTCTTTGACGATGAAGGTGGTCAAAGTTGTGTGGGAACAAAAGTGTTCATGCGGGGCTACTGTGATAGAGTGCTTAGCTTGTGAGAGGGGAGAGTACAGAAAGATAAGTTTGGAACATTAAGTTATGGCCAAAATTGGATAGAGCCTTAAATATTAGGTTTTGAAGATGGAACTGAAGGGATTTGGGGACTAAGAAGTACAGAGAATAAATTGACACTTGAAAGTATTCGTTAGTGTACTTCAGCAACACAGTGCTTGCTATTTAACAGCTTCAAAGGCCTGGGTGTGTTCTCCATCATCGCCAATCAATCAATCAGTCAATCAATTTTAAAGGTTTAAATTTATAAAAATTATTTTGCATAAGTATGTGGACAACAGAGAAATTGGAGACATGCATTCAGCCTGAAGACTAGGATCTAGGTCCGTCCAAGAGCTCCAGTGGTATGGCAGAGGCCGTGCAAGAACTCCAGTGATATGGCAGAGGCCGTGCAAGAGCTCCAGTGGTATGGCAGAGGCCGTGCAAGAGCTCCAGTGGTTTGGCAGAGCCGTGCAAGAGCTCCAGTGGTGTGGTAGAGGCCGTGCAAGAGCTCCAGTGGTGTGGCAGAGCCCGTGCAAGAGCTCCAGTGGTGTGGCAGAGCCATGCAAGAGCTCCAGTG
>OU015748.1:73763045-73797895 GCA_907169655.1 Acomys percivali | reverse complement strand
GCCGTGCAAGAGCTCCAGTGGTGTGGCAGAGGCGTGCAAGAGCTCCAATGGTGTGGCAGAGGCATGCAAGCAGAGGGAAATGGACAATATCAGACAAGAGTGGCAAAGAAAAGAAATGAGAGGACTTATAGTGCATTTCCTTTTAATCCTGCTTTTAGGCTTAGTCATTCTCTATTGAAAATGCCAGTCTTAAATTCCTTTGAAAAACCTCACACTTAAAGACAGAATTCTCTTTTCGGAAGCAATAGCAAAATCTCTTGAGATCTGGAAACAAGATGAATTTGCACACCTAAAACTTACACATTTAGCAGCAGGTTGCAATCCATGTCTTAAATGGCTACCGACACTAATACATCGAAAGCATCTCTTTGAAGCTGCCACTTGGGACTCTTTGAACATGAATCCTATTTTGATGCCAATCTTAAAGAGAAATTAAGTAGCTTGTCTGAGTTAACAAGCCAGTGGGTGGTGAAGCCTTGATTTGAACCAAGGTAATCTAGGCTCTGATGGACTCTGCCACTTTTCAGGTCAGCTCTGTGCAAACAGCTGCTTAACACATGTTTTCCCTTCAGTGTTGACAACTAGACGTCTCTGATGTTTGAAGCCAGCGTGTAGCACTGAGCATGTCTTCAGCTCATGTCCACGTTTTCGTGATTCTGATGGTGATGACTTCATCGCTGTTCCATGACTCCACCGTAAAAGAGAGCATGGGGCACAGTCTCAACTACTGCTTCTCTTTTGGTGTTTGGGACTTTAATTGCTGTTGTTAAAATGCAGTATCTCCAAGGACAATGGCTTTGGGAAAGTAGGTAAAAGTTCTCAAGCCAATGCAAAAACTTGATTTCTAATTTTAGAAGCTCACATTTTATCTCATACATTGTAGGAGAGGGTAATATCCTCTGTGATTTTCAAGAACACTGCTTTTTGAATTGCTTCTAAATGAATTCCTTTTTATGACTTCCCCTGTGCTCTGAAGGAGCCACTGACTCCAGCTGTGGGATAGTTCCTAATTAGGCTTCGAAAGGTTTATAGCTTGGGACCCTGAGAGGGAAAGCTGTCCTTCAGCTGTTCCTGACTAGCTTTCTTTCAGATAATAGTTCATTTGCTGCCTTAAGTCTGCTTGTTTGCTTTGCTTTTCACTTGTTTAAACATTTCCTGCAGAAAGGGAGCGCATGAGTGTCTTGTGTAGGTTAGTGGGAGTCAGTTCGTCCTACCGTGTGAGTTAGAGGATCACATTGAAGTTCTCTGGTTTGGCACAACAGCCTGTACCTGCTCACGCATTTTACCAGCCCCTTCATTTGTAGTGTTTTGACTCTTGGCTCCATTTTTATTGACAATTTCATACATGCACACGGCATGCCTTGATCAAATCTACTTACTTTCCCCTCCCAATCCCTCCTATGTCTGCCCATCACCACCACCGTTTTCCCTTTCACCTTCATGTGCTCTTTTCTTTCTTTCTTTCTTTCTTTCTTTCTTTCTTTCTTTCTTTCTTTCTTTCTTTCTTTCTTTCTTAAGCCATTGAGTCCATTTAGCATTGTATGTATGTGCCAGAGTGTAGGACCATCTACTGGAGCAAGTATAAACTTTCGATGACCGTATCAGTGAAGGATGCTCATTCTCCTCCTTCCAACAACCATTGGCAATAGCTCCTCAGTAGGGATAGAACTTTGTGGAACCCTATATTCCTCTTTCTTTCTCTTTCTTTTTAAAAAAAAATAGGTTCTCTGGATGTATTTTCCTTAAGGTATTATTTCAATCTTTGTTTAATCTTGGCCTAAAAGTGCTTGTTTACTTGACTGTACACCTTCTTTTCCAAAGAGAGCAGTCATTTAAACTACCCGACAAGCCCAGTGTTCATGAGTCATTTACAGAGGAGGGTAGCCTGGGACCTGTTTGCCAAGTCTGCCTGCTGTGCAGACAGATGCAATGACAGATTTCTTTGAGATGAGTGAAGGTCTCTGATAGAGATATAGCTAGTAGCTTCCTTGCCTGCCAGGCAGGACTTTGAAAGCATGATTCATAAGGGTTGACTCACTGAAGAGAGGGCAATGAGTGGGGCAACCATCTGTCCCTTAAGAAATGTGTTCACTTGGTACTAATAAGCATTGATCTGAGGTCTAACAACCGCTTGAAACCAGAACACCAAAATTCCAGACTGCTGTAGACTTAGCAATCTGGTTGATTTATGATAATAAAGCACCAAACAGAATAATGGGTTTGGTAAAAAATTCTGATTTTAATAAACAAGGACATTCAGTTTTGCCGTATATATACTTATGGCTGGTTGGATGAAAGTTTTGAGAACCACACTCCTTAATTATCTTAAAGAATTGTATTTAAAACCACATTAAAATAGATTATCTTTATATCATAAGTTTGTTTGACCAATAGAGAAATAATGTTTTGAGAGAGAACAGTCTTTAAATTATGTTACTTAGCTTATCTTCTCATTCTACATGTCAAAAAGTAATCATAGTAAGAAACCCAGAGAGTCTTTAGTTTGGGACATTCATTGTTGTACTATGGCTCTAATAAAATAAGTATCTAGAGTGACAAAAAATAAAATAAAATAAAATAAAATAAACCAGACTGGAGAGGAAACTATAGTTATTAATGTGCTAACCTTAAAGCAGAAAGATTGTCTGGAAATTTCCATGTAACCTAAAGGGCACCGAGAGATAGAAGTATTGTATAGCATGGAGAAAACTCAGCCACTGCTGCCTTCCTCATGGAAAACGGCTGTGAGTCATGAATGCCTGGAGCCTGTGGGAGCTGCTGTGACAAAGAAAAGGAATGTCCCCCATAGCCTCCCTTGCCAGTTGCTTGACTTTGGCACTGTTAGACTTGCTTTAGACTTCTGACCTCCAGAACTCTTATCAGTTTGTATTTGTTTTCTTCTTTCTGAAACCAAATATCTGATACAGGGAGACTTCAGGAAGTCTGCGTTTTGATTGGTGGTCTGAGGAAGAGGTAGTCCATAGGGGCAGGAGGGCCTGGTGGCAGGAGCATGGAGCAGCTGCTCACATTGTGTCGGTAGCCAGGAGGCAGAGAACAGATAGAAAAGAGGCCAATCTTTAAAAACTCAAGCCCCGCCCCAGTGACTGACTTCCTCCAATGAGACCCCACTTCTTAAAGGTCTAGAATTTTCCAAAATAAGTAAGATCCAAGTGTTCAAACTTATAAGCCTATCTTTACTGTGGTGTCAAACCACAGCCCAACTTGAGCTTTTATGCAAAACAAACAAAAACCAAAACAAAACCTATGTGGGACCATCAAAGTACAAAATAGTTCATCCTGTGTAAAGTAATTATGTTTACAGTAATTTGCTATTTTTGTGATCTGTCGTAAAAACGTTTTAAAAAATATACCAAAGTGAGTCAAGGACAGCTGAGGCTACATGGAGAAACCCTGTCTCGAAAAACCAGAAAAAAAAAAAAAAAAGAAAGGAATCTCTAAGATTTATATTATGATTAAGATATTAAATTGTATACATGCATCTCTTATCTACCTGTCTACAGACAGCTTGCAAACAGTCTACTTCAACTCCTGTTAGAAATAAAACAATATACAAAAGTAGAAATATTTGCTATGACAAAAAATTTCATAAATGAAATACTCATATAAAAGGGTAGTAAAAAATGTCAATGACCTTCCAATAAACAGGTAACTATCAGATTAAGCCCCTTTCAAAACAATCTCTGGAAGACAGAAGTTTGAGGTTGGCTGATGATGAACTGGGTGGAGGAATGCACACTCTGAGAGGGTTAGTGAGGGGACTGGAAGCAGCTCACCAAGATGGAGCTCTATGGTAACCCTGGACTCAGATTCAAGCACCTTGCAACATGAACAAGCCACACTCAGAAGTACTACTTAAACACCTCTATATGCCTCTGTATGACCAAATGTATCTGTGGGTCTTTGCTGAGCCTCTCTCTGCTTGAGTTCACAACAAGACATCATTCTTCAAGGCAGAACATCTGTGGCCTTTTCTGCTTAAGTGAAAAACCAGAACCAATTCTCTGAAACCCACTAAAGGTTCTTGGTAGAGACGTTAGCATTTCTGAGAAAAGACTCTAAGAGTTCGGGCAAATTTGTAGCTTCACAGATGGCTCTCTGTTGGCTCACAGTAGGGTGTGCTGCACTAATGAACAGATACTGGATTCCTCACTACGTTTCCTAGTTTAAACAGGATCTGGTTTCCCCCCCCCCCCTATAAAATGGTCTAATCAGAAAAGAAATCAAGATTCCAAATATCAGAGAATATGATCAGTGGTACTATGACATTTATTTTTAAACAAAATTGGATGGTGATTAGTAATGACAATTGTGAATATTAGCAAAACAAAAAAGAGTCTTCAGGCTAAAAGAACACAATTTTCACAGAAAAACTCATATCCAGATAGTGCCATGAACTTTCACAATGACACCACAAAATCATCCTACATACCTCAAAGAAAAAACCAGATTCACCCAATTCCCCACGCAGTTATACTGACAGGGAAAAATAATGGAATAGAAAAATGAAAATTCTGTCATTTCCAATGTAGACATTTTTATCCTTCAAATCACCAGTTTACTGTAAGTTTGGATTAGATGTATTCCCTGGGTGTAAGCTCTCAGGATGGTGAATATATTCTTTACTAAGTAAGGCTTTGTCAAGTAAATGAAAGAGGGAACCAAGAGAAAGAACAAGAAACACTGGAGACAGGAAGTGAGGTGATATGAAGGGTCCCAGCAGGCAGCTCTGCAAGTAGACTAGTGAGCCTCCAATCCAGTGGAGAACAAGGCTTCAGCATCAAGAGCTTTAGAATAGATGTGGGCCTTCGTAGAATGTAATAAATGTGTTACCTACTCAGGGTTTGCTAAATATACATACCATGTATAGGAGACCAACTGGTAACTTGAATTCCTGAACAAAATAGAAGATTGAAGATTTAAAAGGTCATGATTCAAGTACTGTGGCGTGATCCCAGGCCTTGAAGCTCAAATTGTAACCTTCATTTTTGCCTTTCTGTGACATTAGGCCACACTATTGTACTCACAGTGGTGGAAATGCATTTCTAACCATTAAGTAACACAGATACAAACATATATATGAGGGAGGAAGAGGTAGGGTACAGAATAGAATGTGGTATTTAAAAGGCTGGTGAGGTGGCTCAGTGGATAAAGGTACTCAGGGCTAGCCCTGATGACCTGAGTTTCAACCTTGGTACCCACAGAGCAGGAGAAAAACAACTCCTACATGTTATCCTCTGATCTGTGGACACATAGTATACACAAATACAAGTAAGTAAATAAATGAATGTAGAAAACAAAAGCACATGAGATATGTTGTGTGGCTATTTCACAGGTGCCACTGAATCTTTGTACAATTTGTTGAATGGGTGAATTTTATGAGGAGGTTCATATAAGAGGATGTGGTGTTTCCAACTCATGTTTGGGTACAGGTAATTTACATACAAGAAACTGCATCCACTTACTCAAACTGGAGGAAGAACATAAACTTCCCAGGAATTAGCTACTATCTTTGAAAGCAACGGAGAAGCCTGAATGGAGCAGGGAGGTGAGAGTTTCCTGAATAAAGAGATGGTTTTAAAGAAATCTTATATGCATTGGAATCACTGGTATCATGCCTGCAGCAGCTATGTTAAGCAAGGACTTTGGTTCTAATAGAAGCACTTGTTGGAAGGGTCTGAGCTTTATGGACCGGAAACTATGTGGGACTTCACAAACTAAACCAGAGCTCTATACCATGGGCACACATCCTCTCCGGGCTCTTTTCCTTAGCACATCACCTTCACCTTATCCTGCTGCCTCCAAGATTTTCTCCATTTACTGAAAATTTGACCTGTCACAGATTACAGTATCCCCACACTAATAATTTATAATGTGTTAGTTTAAAAAAAAATCCCAGTTTTAGCCTTCAGATGATCTCAGTCCGTGAATCAGTCTCTTTCCAATTATTTTGGTAAAAGGAACATAGCTATCCAGCAGCTCAGCAGTGGAGTGGGAATTCCTCTGTTGCCTGATGTTAGGAGGCCAGGCGAAGCTTGTAGAAGAATTCTGATGCTAGCTTGTGTCCACAATATAATAACCAAGCAACAAAAATCCCAAAGCTCTCACACTAACACTCCCCCCCCCCAATCAAACTCTCACTTTACTCCAAGGAAAATAACTGTAATGGTCAAGTACACAAGGCTTTATTATAGATATCAGACTATGTGAACACCTGGTTTTCAAGTGCCCAAAAAGGAGAATTTTGGTCATTACTCAACCATGCCTACACTTCTACAAGTTAGTGATGGTAGCAGGTTTCCAACAGCAAACCGAGGAAAAGCTGCCCTCTCCCCAGCAATCCACTGTTCTCAAGGTGGACTCTGCCTCCCAGGGCAGCTCATCTCCCTCCTCTCCTCTTAGCATCCTGTGCAATGGATACTTCTCCTGAGCCCTGCTCCTTATCTTCAGGCTCTGCATTTGGATTGCAGCAACTTATCACATAAACTCATCTTTGCTAATGTGTTATATCGCCCAGGTAACAGAGCTCATGGTTGATTACCTAGGATAAATCTCTCCTGTATCCTAACTAGCTCTCTCTGGGCCAAATTACTTTCCTCTAAAATGCCAGTGTATTTTTCATTAAAGTGTTTGCAAATCCATCAGGTTATTGAGTTTATAGCAGCCCCATTAAGCAGAACAATAATGATTTATGTAAAAAGATGGAATAAAATTTTTTGTTTTGTTTAATAGAAAGGTTCATGGTCTGCAGCCAGGTTCTTAGTGTAACTGTGCGTTGGACCATTATCTTTGTGACTTAAGGCTATTTGCCTATTTATTTCTTAGAAGGATGATAGTCGTCCTTAAAATTGTTCTTTGGGATTTAGAAGCCGAAAGGCCATCTATGATGCTATAAAGCTTTCCTGAGAAAGCGTCACAGACTTTGGGCCACAATAGACCCTGGATGAAGTTTTCTGATGCCAAATCTGTTTTATATGCTCAGGTGACTTTGTTTCCTGGTCAGTCCCTGTACAGTACAACCACTTAGCGGAGTTAACACCGCCTGGTATGGATGCATGTATGTTACTTTACAAGATTGCTAAAACTCATACTTAAGGTGGTATAACACCTATGGTAGATATTGAAAAGCATTTACATTGAATCTGGTCAGAAAAACAGCTAGGGTAACACCAGCTAACCCTACCAATCCCTCTAAGTACAATCAGTCTCAAACCCTGCAGCCTCTGCACCGTGACAGCCTCCCCCGACTTCATCTCCAGTGGGTCTCCCTGATCTCCTAACCTCGCACACCTCACTTCGTCTCTAGTGGGTCCCGCAGATCTTCTAACCTCCCACACCCCACTTGTTGCTTTATCCCAGCTCCCAACTCCAGCAGACCCTCGCTGAGAACCTGCCAAGCACTCTGGCAAAGGGAGGCAGGTAAGCTAATTGTAGACTTTCACTGCTGCTGCTGCTCCTCCAAATCAGAACTCCCAGTCTCATCCCCCAGCTCGGCAACAGAACGCCTGCTGTAGCCTCCGATGCTCCCGTCTCCAAGGGATCCTACAGATCTTCCCCTCCTAACTTCCACTCCTCACTCATCGCCTTGTCACAACCCCCAACCGCAGTGGGCATTCCCAGGAAACCCCACAAGGCCACTCCCAGTCAGGGAAACAGGCAGGCTAACACACCAGATAGTCACCTCTTTCTATCTTCCTCCAAACCCAATCTCCCAGTCTCATTCCTAACTCTGCAGCAGAGAACTCAGGAACTCTTGAGGTCTCTTCTCCCCCCCCCACTCCTCGCCCCGCCCACCACCCCGGCCCCCGCCCACATCTCCAGTGTACCACTCAGATCATACCTTGTAATGTTCCCTGTGTTCCAACGCCAACAGGAACTCCCTGCTAACGCACAGACTATTCCAGTCAGGGAAACAGGTAAGCTACCTGCAGACCCTCACCACTTCTCCCTTAGTCTTATCCCCAGAACACCTGACGCATCGTCCCTGACCCCTTCACCCGGAGCCCCTTTCTCCAGTAGACCACACGGATATTACCCTCCTAATCCCTTCTCCCTACTTGGTGCATTATCCCCAGCCCAGAACCCCAGCAGGCACACCCTGAGAACCCAACGAAGATGACCACCGGGCAGGGAAGCGTCTGTGTAGGCTAATTGCAGACCTTCACCCTGCCCTCTGCTCCTCCAAATTAATCCCCCCCCAGCCTCATCCTCAGCTCAGCAGCAGAACACATGCTGCAGCCTCCCTTCCCCTCCTGCGCCCGCCTCCAGTGGAACACACTGATGTCCCCATCCACACTCTCTTTGCCCTACTCATTGCTTTGTCCCAGCCTCTAACTCTAGGAAGCACTCCCCGGGAAGCACAGGCACTCTGACCCGGAAGCTCATCCCACTGTCTGTGGTTCTTTTTATACTCATTCCCACCCTCACACGCTGTCTCACCTGTCTGCTTCTAGCAAAGCATCGCAAGTCCTCTCTTCTAGAAAAACACAGTGCCCTCTCACAAGACAGCTTTCAGCAAAACATCACGTGGCATAACTGAGTCTTCAAAGAAACCAGAAGCTTCCACTTCAGACAGCTCGTACTGGTGAGGATGTGGAGTAATGGAAACACTCATGCTTTGCTGGGGGTAGCGCAAACTCACACTGCCGGTATGGGTATCAGTGTGGAAGTTTGTCCGGGAGATGGGAATGGGTCTACCTCAAGATCCTGGCGTATCCCTCTTGGGCGTATACTCAAAAGGATGCTTCCTCCTATCACAGAGACAGCTGCTCAATGTTCATCGCTGCTATATTCATAATAACCAGAAATTAGAAACAACCTAGATGTCTAGATGTCCCTCAACAGAAGAATGAGTAAAGAAAACATGATACATTTACACAATAGAGTATGCTCAGCCATAAAAAAAAAAAAAAAAAAAAAAAAAGATACCATCATGAAATTTTCAGGCAAATGGTTGGAACTGAAAAAAAAAAAAATCTTGAATGTGGCATCCCAGATCCAGAAATGCAAAAATGGTATGCATTTGCTTATGTGTGGGTATTACCTTTGGTGTCACCAAACAAAGCTTCACTGGGTTGCATCTAATTGAATTGCTGGTCAAAGAGGCCCCATATAAATCTCCAAACAACTGAGGCTGTTGCCAGGACTATGGGCTGCTCTCCACAAACTGAAAGCAAGGCCCCATTGCAGAAGACAACTCCTACTTAACTCAACAAAGATGGAGATGGCAAACTGGCCCCTACATACAGCCTTCATCCCTATGGTCCAGTGTATGTGGTACAGAAACATACTCTTCTTGCTCTCAAAAAAAAAAAAAAAAAAAGAAACATAAACACCAAGCTAGCCACATAACCACTATCTGCAATGGTATGCTACCTGCAAGATAGGAAAAGGCAACAGTGGCACAAAGCTTGTGGAAGTATGGTAAATCAATAACTAATAAAAACTTAAGGTCCACTCCACGAGGTAGAACCTGTTGGCTGTTTCTTAACAATTAAACTTTATTATACAACCCAACTAGCTTATACAAGAAGAAAAAAAGGTTAAAGGGACAAAAGAGTGAACCTTCTGGTATCCGTTCCACGGGATGAGTCCTTAGGTGTCTCTCTGGCCCACGTGATAGTCCAGCCTGTTCGCTTTCTCCACACGCTCTCCAAAACCCCTGGCTGAATCTGTTGTTTTTCTCTTCCCCACCTGCCTGAGTCACATGGGAAGGGCGGTCTCCTTCTCCCATTGAGGGTCCATTAGGAAAACAATAGCCCAGGTGGGGTTCCCAGGTCTGCTTCCTGAATTCCAGGCCCAGGATGGCTCCTCTCAGTTTATCACAAGGTATTCATGGGGTGCCCCAAGGGTAAAGCTCACCAAGACTGCTTCCACCTGTGACAAAGCTTAATCTTTCCCACAAGAACCCATATCCGGCACTATTAGGGTGACCAAGAACCAGAGACTAGAAAGCCCAGACACCTAGGATAAAATCAAATAAGACTGGTCTTAAAAGGAAAAAAGATATAGTAATAAAATGACTCCTAAGGATATTCTGTTGTATACACAGACCAATGCTCTCTCTGTTCAGCTATCATCAGAGAAGCTTCCTCCAGCAGCTCATGGGAACAAAAAATAGAGATCCACAGCTAGACAATAATTATGCAGGGAGCAAGAGACCTTGGAACACTCAGACCTATATGGGACATTTTTATCAAATCCCTCCCCTCAGAGCTCATGGAACCCCTAGGAAGAGGTGGCAAAAAGAGTGGAAAATCCAGAAGGGACGGAGGGCACCAAGAAAACAAGGTCCTCTATCTCACCATGATCAAAGCTCATGTGGACTCACAGAGGTTGAAGTAGCATGCACAGGATGTGATGGATCTGTGCCAGGTCCTCCGTGCATGCATCATGACTTCCGGCCTCCTGTTTTTATGGGATTTCTGAGAGTGTGGACGAGTGGGTCTCTGATTCTTGTGCTTTGTCTTGGGCTCTTTTCCTTCCTCCTGTTGCTTTGT
The DNA here is from genome assembly GCA_907169655.1 of Acomys percivali. NCBI lineage: Eukaryota > Metazoa > Chordata > Mammalia > Rodentia > Muridae > Acomys > Acomys percivali. The sequence goes on along the minus strand of OU015748.1, from coordinate 73,787,378 downwards.
CTTGTTCAACTTTAATGTGATAGGGTTTTTTTTCTTATGATATCCTATTTGCTATATTTAAGAAAGCAAATAATGAATGAATGAATGAATGAGTGGATGAATGAACAATTAAATGAAAACCACATCAGTATAGAAAAGGTTACCAACTGATCTGTCACTTATACCTGCTGGGAGGGAAAAATAATCACTTTTCTCGAGTAGACAGCCAAGTCTATCGACCACTCCAGACAAACCTCAAGTTCAGGAGTAGTTAATTGACATATAATGGACTCCATAATTTTTTTTGGTGTTCTTATGGGGTATAGTTTATCAGGTTTTTTGTGTATTTTGGGGGTGTACTTTTCTTTTATTTTCTTGGTTTTGGGTATTTTGTTCCTGTATTGTTTTGGAGGATTTTTTTTTTTTGAGGAAAAAATTAAAGATAGATGTGTAGGGGTGGGAGACCATCTGGAAGGACCTGGGGAGGGGAAAAATATGGCCAAAATACATATGGATATAAAATTTGTTTTAAATAATAAAAAATGTAAGAAAAAACAATTTAAAAGAAATCATATCCAGGAACTATAGCAATAGAGGAAAATAGACCCCAGTATATGACTGGGATCACTTCTCAATACAGCAGAGGCAAATAGTGATTTACAGCCTAGAGAAGACTAGGGTTGAGGAGGGAGAGTCAATACTCGATGGAAAGCTACCAAGCAGGAGCGTCAGGGTGAAGGTGGTAGCATAACCAGGCAACAAGGGTGAAGGATGAGCAACGTGACCAAACATTAAAGATGATGGCCTTTTCTCTAAAAGAACTTAGAGGGATCCTGTTCCAACAGTGTACTTTAAGCCTGCTGACAATGGATGTCAATGTCAAAGCTTAGAGGGCTCAGAGAAGACTGGAAAAAGCTTTCTGAAGGAGAACATGTGCCAATACCTGAGGACAATTCAGCAATAAATAGAAAGGAGTCATATGTGTTCTTAAAAAGTCTCATGCTGCCAGGTGTGGTGGTGCATGCCTCTAATTCCAGGGCTCAGGGAGGCAGAGGTAGATGGATTTCTGTGGGTTCGAGGCCAGCCTGGTCTACAAAGTGACCCACGGACAGCCAAGGCTACACAGAGAAACTCTGTCTCAAAAAACAAACAAACAAACAAACAAAAAACCAAAAAAAAACCAACCTGAAAAAAGTGTCATGCTGATAAAAGGTTTTTATGCCTTATTTTATGGCAAGTGGACACAAATAAACAATAACTACAAGGAGGGAAGAAAGGATCTAAACATTCTTTTTTGTTAATATTTATTAACTGTGTAATTTTCCAGAATAAAAATGGAGTCCTTTGTATTAACACCAGCAAAAATATAAAGGCCAGGAGGTTGTAAAGAATGAATTTTGCTAATGATTGTCTAACAGCAACTACCAGAAAAGACTCTCCTAGAACAACAACTTTGTTGTTCAAAAGCTATCACAACCTTAAACACACACACACACACACACACACACACACACACACACACACGCACTCAGGCATGCATGCACACATGCACGCACTCATACATCTGCAAAGACATCTACCCAGCAGCTGCCTGTTCAGCCTCAAACTGGTGCCACCTTTGCTATGAATCTTTGTAGCCCAGTACCATTTTTAAAAATTATTTTACATAATCCTCCTCATGTTAATATTTAAAACCCTCCCTTGTCTCCTGGATAATGCTCTCACAATTTATTTTTGGCACATATGTTTTCACTGAAGTGCATTTTTTTCCAAATATGCACCATTATTCTTTTGAGAATCCATTGATGTATTGAGACAGTATGATGTATCATATCTCTGAAAAGGGCACCTAGGAGTATTCTACTTTAGGGTTTTTGTTTACCATATTTCTGAGCAGAATATTATATGTAACCAAATCATTTCTAATTTTCATTCTGGCTGTTTATCAATCCTCATATTGCTGGCAAGGAGCACAATATCAATGGGGCATGAATTCTATCAATCAAATTTAGTGTCATTCACATAAAATCCTGTTTCACTTGCTATCAGTTAGTGGCACCAATGACCAATAAAGAGAGAAAAAATGACACAGAAATACAGAAAGCAGAGAAAATACCCAGAGACCTAAATCATTCAGTGCATTTTAAAAATTGTTTTTACATTTATCATAACTGCCTCCAAAATTTTCTCTCACTCTTCAATCATCTTATTAAAAATATCTGGCATATACATTTTCAAATGATAACAAAGATGTTTAAATGAAGAAATGATGTTTACTAACCCTTCCTTACTTTGGCATTTATAAGTCAGAGTTATTTACATCTTTTAATAAGGATAAAAGTGTGTGAGTCACAATGCATGTGTCTTTATTTTAAAAGCCAAACTTAAAAAGAAGAGTAAACATGCCCAAAGCAATTAAAGTTAGTAAGATAAATCCAATGCAAGACACCTCTTGGTGTTGATCAGTGGGTTGCCAAGTGATACACTGAATTGCAAGCAATATACTTAAAGTTGTATTTTTATAGTTCTTTATTGTCCAAAGAAAAGTGCTGTGGAGTATGTACCTTTTATTTCCAGAGCCAAGTAAATGCTTTTCTATTTGTAGATGTTTGATTAAACTCTGTTGAATGAAAAAAAAATCTCAGGCTCCTGGTAGCTCTATTGCTTGGTTTATGTCAAAATTATAGTCATTATCACTCTAATAGGTGTAGATAGTTTGGAACACAATCTACAATAGATATTTCAAGCAAGAGGATTTTCAACAGGGGAACAGTTACAATAGGAAGTATAAATGCAACCAGAGATATCTGACCTAAGTCGAGGGATATTGTCTCCCAGAAGAAACTATAGTCATTATCCTGAAAGGCTGAAAAAAAAAATGGAGCCAAGTTGGAGTTACCTTGTAGCTCACAACAGAGGCTCAAGTACTTGCTGGCCCCAAAGTGATGATCAGAGTTAAAAAGGGGACCTTCAAGATCAGCAGCTGTTGCTGTCTCCGAGGGTCGATAGTAAGGTCAACTCAATTCTGGTAGTTCCAAAAGAATTCAGAGATGAGCTCAACTGCTGCCTCTGAAGTAGCACCAGTTCAAGTGGGGAAAGATATGTTGACTAATTTTCAAAAGCAAATGTAGGGCTAGGGCTGTAGCTCAGTGGTGGGGTGCAAGCGCACGGTTCTGGATTCAAACTCAATAGCACCAAGGAGAAAACTGAAAGGAAAAGAAAAAAAAATCACATGTTGGTGCAATCTGACCAGAAATACAGCATAGGTAGCACATGCAGAATTCAGTCTGAATCCTTGTGGGGCACCTCATAGTTAAGTCATCGCCTGGATGACATCTAAGGTACAAGGACAGGCTATTGTCGCTGCTGATCTGATGCACAGGTGCGACCAGCAACTCAGCACTGGTAAACATTACACTCCACAGATTTCTGTGACTCTGTTCTTTGCTTTGTCCGGTTACGATTGACATATAATATACCCCCTTAACACTTGGTGGCTCAAAACAATGACTGCTGTATTACTCTCATAAAGTCTGAGGATATTTTTCAGTCACTTTGTGACCCGTCCTGTGGAACATGTCAAATCAGGGTACACCTGAAAGAAGGGGTGAGAATGGAGAGACAGGACAGAGACACGTGGAGATGAGAGCCAAGACGGAATGTCCGATCAAGGCTTCCGTTTAATGCAAAGGGAGTACAGTTTATGTATACACGAGTCAGTAAGTCTCTTGTTACAAGTTTCGAGTTACAAGTCCCTCAGGCAGGCTGAAAAGAAATCATTGCCCGGAAAAACTCTCCACCCAAGATCCTTTGTGTCTCAGTAATCCAAATAGCGAGGTGCAGCAAAGTTTCTCCAGCATCTTAAACAACACAAAGGATTCTCCTAGCAGGGGTCGGCAGCTCAAAGGTCAGCAGAAGGCATGGCTTCGGCTCAGCACAGAAACACCGCCCGACAAGTTTGTAGAGAGATAACTTGTTTCACCTTCAGTGTCTGGGACCTCACCTGGAAGGACACAAAGGCGAGGGGGAACTAAGCCTTTGGACTCTAACATCATCTGGAGGTACTTATCTGGTTCCTCAGTTGGTTTGATCAAAGGCTATGGTGCAGACCAGAGTGTCTGAAAATGACTTCCCCACATGGTCTTGGTTCTGTGTAGAACACTGATCCTAGCTTATGTCTTGAATCACCGAATTCTTCCATAGTGCTACAGTTCTCCAACCTCAACTGTATCTGTGGATCCAGCAGATGTGCAACACCCTTATGGGTCAGTTTTGAAGTCAAGTGCTCTTCTTCTATATCCTACTATAATTGAAATAGCCATAGACTTTCCTCGATGCAAGGTACAGAGACTCTACTTCCTGGTTCTACATGACAGGATCATACTAAAGAACTTATGGGTGGCAGGGATTGTCATCATGGATAAAAGATTATTGCAATACTTATCTCAAAAGTATTTGAATAAACAGATATGGAGTCTTTCTAAGAGTCAGAAGGAACATCTGGCATGGTGGAAGGTGTTCTACATCTGTCACACACTGTCCAAGTTCTAGATGTGCCCACCGAGTTTAAAGGTTAGTCCTTAGAACACGAGATTATTTTGATTCATGCTGTTGTATTATAACTTCTTAAGCATCCTACGAGTGTACAATTCTTAGTCTCAAAAGTGTAAGATTCTTTGATCTTCACTCACGATCGCCTGAAAATGAGTACCCACTGTGACGACTACTTACCTAAGAAAAGAATGGAAGTTTTAAAGAAAGCCAAAAATGGAAGTGTAGGTGAAACCAGCAAAACCATGCAGGACTTGGTGTGGTGAGTATTTCAGTTCACAGCCCACATTCTTATTGCTGAAACAGAGCCTGGATCCCTCTTCACCAACTGCTACTACTTCTGTGAGTTCTGGAAAAATCGTGTGTCTGAGAGAAGGAAATTCTTCCCCCCCCCCCTCTCTCTCTCTCTCTCTCTTTCTCTCTCTCTCTCTCCCTGTAATTTACATGTAAGATCTTGAAGGGTTATTTACACTTGTCTTAGATGCCTCAGACCTTTGTTTACATTTGTTTCACATGTGTCAAGATTTTATATTTATCACTAGGAAAACAATCGAGTATCTGAAAGATTCAAAAATAATCTTCTCTTTGAATGAGTTAAGTGTATGGAAATATAAGTTTATATTATTTGGCAAGAGTTAGTGTTCCCAAGAATATTAAAGTTTTCTTAGAAAAGCAAATAATTAGACTTAAAAACAAAAAAAAAATCATAAAAGTTCTTATTGAAAATGGCAAGTCTAACTTGGGCATTAAATAACCAGTAGCTTATGTCATATAGACACTTATCTTTGAAATTGCTTCTTTCATTTTCATTACAAATTGGTAATAATGAATAGGTATTTTAAAAGGAAAGAAAATGCGAAATCACATATTTCCTCCATGTGGTGCATTATCTAATGCTTTACACTTGAGAAGTGATTTCCATGGCATTGCCATGTTATCAAAATATTAAGTTAATATAAAGCAATACAAAATGTCAGTAGGAAATCAAATATAATTTAGGAACTATTGCTAAAGCCCATTAATTATAAGGAAAGCACTACAAATTTCAAATTGATACTAAGTAATGATAGATAAGAGATTGCATGATGCTAGGGAAAATTACATATTCTTTTTTTAAAAAAACTAAATTATCTCAATTATAGTCATTGTCATTTTTGTAGTTTTATTGCTTAGATAATACATAAAAGCAATTAAGGCCAACAAAATTAGTTTTCAATGAAGCCTAATACTCCATTTATGTTCTGCTTCTCTGCTCTTTTTTACCCAGTAAAACTTCCAGAAGAAGTAAATAATAATTGCTTTCTTACTTTCCATCAATCTCCTCCTACACTGCTCCCTGGTTTCTCTCTCTAAAGGACCTCTTAGTAAGGTGTCAATTATATCCTAGTTCTCAACTCAGTACTTAGTTTTCAGCCTCTGCTCACCATGATGCTTGGTACTGCACAGCACTCCACGAACATATTTTTGTCTTACTTTCTGTAACACCATTATCTCCTGTTCTTTTCCACTTCTGCAGATGTTTATTTCTGCTCTTCTTGGTTCCAATATTTTCCTATACAAACTTCTTTATCATTTCCAAAATAGATATATAATTCACATAGCATGTGTTTTGCCATTTTAAAGCTTCAATAGCTTTTAAGTACTCAAGAGGTTGTGTATTTTTGTCCATCTTCTGTTGCTAAATATAAATATCACATACTATTCATCCAAAAGAATAGAAATTTACCTAGCTCACAGCTTTGGAGACTGGGAAGCCAAGAGTTTGTTTCCTGCACCTTTTTTTCCCCAGGCGATTATATATGGAAAGGACAGAAGATTTGCGAGAACCATATTGATGACCACTGCCTAAGAGCTCCTGCGCATGGACTGTGGGATGAACTAACTACTTCTCAGAGGTACTACTACCTGTAAATGCCATTTATATATTCTTTTGAGAATTAAGATTGGCATACATGCATCCTGAGAAATGCTCAAACCACAGCATTGTACAGTCAACACTATTTTACCCCATTATATTTCACCATCTGTCAAGGACACTTGTACTCATAGTCATAACTACATTCCCTACTGCTATTCACCATTGACCACAAAAGCATTTCAAATAAACAGATCCATTGGTTTCTTTTACTTACCAAATTTTTAAAGGCTTATTTAAGCTATAGCATATAGCAGCACTTCATATTTTATAGATACATTAATACAGCCTGAAAAAATACTATTAGAACAAACAGGAAGGTCAATACAAATGTAACTGAGGTCCCAGAAGAAGGATCAAAGGTATGAGAATAAAATCTCAACCACAACCACTACAAATCTGGTGTATAAAATTAAAGTACATCAGGGTTAAAGTAGTAAGTACCAAATATAAAAATTGATCTTGGTGGTAACCAGAAAAGGTGACACTTTTATAAACAGAAAACATGTTATATTAATTAAAAGGAACAAATAATATCTTGTGTAACCTTAATAATGAAGATTAAAATATAGACACATTCAATTTAAAACCAAAAGAAGTAGTTACCACTGAATTTAGAGTATAGTACATAACACTATACTAAATTATACTATAGAAAGTTCTTCAGGTAAATGAAAATTTTCCAGATGGCAATTCAAGCAATATAACAAGGAATGGAAGACATCATGAATAATAAACTGATATATATACACACTTATATATGTATATACACTTATGCATATATGTTTATGTGTATTTATATATAACATAAGTACATTATATATAATACATAATAGCATATATATTATATGTCAATATTTTATATATAACATACTTATATCTTATATACTAGTATATTCATATATATAAGATATATATATTATATATGATATACATATATAATATATAAGTATATATGTATATCTACCTATATCAGACATATATTCTTGTAAATCAATTTGTATTCTTTTTAATCTTAATTTCCTCAATGACGTATGATATGTGAAAACAAAAGTTATGATGCTAACTCTGGCCAAGGAACCAGATCAATGCTTGGTTCAGCCATCATCAGAGAAACAGATTGGAACAAATACAGAGACTCACAGTCAGACATTATGCAGAGAGTGAGAGACCTTGAAATGCTCAGCTCTAAATGGGATGTCTTTATTAAATCCCTTCCCTCGGGGCTCAGGGAACCCTGCAGAAGCCAGAGGAGGTGGAGAAGGCCAAGGAAACCAGGGCCTCTAAAGGAACATAATCCAAGCTCATCTGAACTCACAGGGACTGAGACAGTGTGCACTGGGCCTGCACAGGGCTGTACCAGATGAGACCACAGATCTGAAAGAAGTGGACACTTGTCCCTATCCTTAAACCAGACCCTATCTTCTATTGATACTTACTTGCAATTGAAAACCTAGTTTCTTCCAAGGGAGTTTCACTGGAGAAACAAACTCCTCTTAATGGTAGGCTGCATGGCCAGCAGTAGATGTCCAAAAGAAAACAAAACTCAGCAGCAACTTGGAAGTTTCTTGTCTTAAAATGTCCCACCAGAGCTCTTCCTTTTCCTTTAAAATTATATTTTATTTTTATTTTATTTGTATCTTTCTCTTTTTTTTTACCCAACAGGTCCTTATAACTTCCAGTTTAGTGTTTTTAGGGGATCCACAGTGTGTGAGTAGTTGGGTCTCTGCAGGTTATCTGTTTCTTAACACCCCCCCCACCCTTGGGCTTGTTTCATTCTGTTTGTTTGCTTTTGTCCCATTCCAGTGTGTTAGATTTGCCTTATCTTATTACACTTATTTTATTTTTTATTCATTAGAAGCCTGTTTGTTTTCTAAGAAGAAACAGAAATGGGTAGACCTGTAAAGGAAGGGAGGTGGGGAGAAACTGAGAGGAATAAAGTGGTTGGAAACCATAATTATGATTTATTAGTGAGAAAAAAATCTATTTTCAATAAAATGAAAAATGAAAGAGTGTTATAATACTGTACTATAGGCTTTATATTCAATCATATCTATTTGGATTGATATCCACATTGATATCTTCTGTATATATCTACATTCACACATGTATGATAAATAGATAGAATATATATATATTTACACACACACACACACACACACACACACACACACACACACACACACTCAACAGACAAATAGTCCTAGGGAGTAAGGTTGGAAATACATGAAATAATGAGGTTTTAAGTTCTTTACATTTCACCAAAGTAATTGAAGTATCTGAAGAAGCATATTATAACTCACAGAGTGGATAAAGAATAATGCACAAAGATCAAATGAACTTGGGCAGCCTGAAGAGGTGGTTAACTCTAGCATTAAAACATGCAAACTACAAGATGAACATAGAGTAGCTTCTGGTACCAGAAAGTTAAAAAAAATGATTACAAAATTATGGACATATATGTGAATTGGGAGCATATTTCAGTAGTGTAATGGAATGTTACCTTAACATTTGTAAGGCTTTGGGCTCAGTACTGCGCAATGAATGAATGAATGAATGAATGAATCAATGATAAAACACTAAAGTAAATAAAATAAACAGGAGAGTGTTACACTGTAAAAGCACTAAACCAATCCAAAGGGGTCTCAATAACTAAAAAGAACAATCTGAACAATAAAATTATGATAGTTACAAGATTAGTATACAGTGAATACAACAAATTCCATGACTTTATGCTGGTGTGAATATGTATATCTTAATAATAAATAATGAGGAAGAATACTTATTTCTTATATAATAATTCCAAGTGATAAATGCAGACAGAATAAAAGTGTACATTAGTTCTGTGGTCTTCTTGTTAATGTTTCATTAGAAGATTGGGAGGCATAAACGTGGCAGTTAGCATGAAGAGCAAACTGGCAGGAAACACTAAAAACTGCCCATGTCCTCTAGTGTGTATGAGGAAGTTTGGTTAGCCTTTATTGACACTCGATGAACAAGAGAAGGTGAGGTGGTACAGGATGTTTGTTTAGGGGCATAGGAATTATTTTTGCCTTTTAAAATTAATATATAAGCATACAAAATAGGGTATGTTTTTATACACTTTAAATATTAAAAAAAATTTATTATAATTTATTCAGATTACATCTGGATTATTATCCACTCCCTTGCGTCTTCCTGTTTCCACCCTCCCTCCCTCTTCTGCCATATTTCCCTCCCCTAGACCTCTGACAGAAAGGGACCTCCTCCTCCACCATATGACCACAGATTATCAGATCTCACCCAGATAGCCTGTTTCCCCTTCCTCTGTGTGCCACCAGGCCTCCCCACCAAGGGGAAGTGATCAAATTGGGGGCACTAAAGTTCATGTCAGAGGCAATACCACTCTCCTCATAACATGGAGAATGAGCTATATCTGAACAGAGGGTCTAGGTTTATTGCATGCATTGTCCCTGCAAAAGTTTGTGCAGCCCTACACTCTCCCTACATACACCCCCGTCTAGATCAGCTGGCAGTGATGGTCTTCTTGTGGGACTCCTGAACCCACTGGGTTGTTCCATTCCCCCATTCTTCCATATCACTCTCAGCCCTCCACCTGGAGTCCAGCAACAAGTTCCGGCATCTGTTGAGATCCCCCATTGGGAAGAGTCTCTCAGAGAACATCTATGTTGAGCTAATATTTACATATAAGTGAGTATATCCCATTTGTGTCTTTCTGGTGGTGGGTGACTTCACTTAGGATATTTTCTAGTTCCATTCATTTGCCTGCAAATTTCAAGACATCTTGCTTTTAATAGCTGAGTAGTACTCCATTGTGTACATGTACCAAGTTTCTTTATCCATTCTTCAGTTGAGGGACATCTATGTTGTTTCCAGATTCTGGCTATTGTGAATAAAATTTCTATAAATGTAGTTGACAAAATGTCCTTGTAGTATGGTGGAGCATCTTTAGGGTATATGCCCAGGAGCGATATGGCTGGGACTTGTGGTAGCATTACTCCCAATTTTTGGAAAAAGCACCAGGTTGATTTCCAAAGTGGTTGTACAAGTTGGCACTCCCACCAGCAATGGAAGTAAGTGCCCCTTTCTCCACATCCTTGCCAGTATGTGCTGTCACTTGAATTTTTAATCTTAGCCATTCAGGAAGGATAAGATGGAATCTCAGATTCATTTTGGTTTGCATTTCAAGGATGACTAAGGACACTCAACATTTCTTTAAGTGTTTCTCATTTGAGATTCTTCTAATGAGATTTCTCTGTTTAGCTCTGTACCCTATTTTTAATTGGAATATTTGGTTTGGTGTTTAATTTCTTGAGTTCTTTATATATTTTAGATATTAGTCAGATGTAGGGTTGGTAAAGATCTAATCCCAGTCTGTGGGATGCCATTTTGTTCGGTTGACAGTGTCAGTTGCCTTACAGAAACTTTTCATTTCAAGAAGTTCCATTTATTACTTGATGATCTCAGAGCCTAAGCAATTGGTATTCTGTTTAGGAAGTTGTCTCTTACACTAATGAGTTCAAGGCTCTTCCCCACTTTTTCTTCTAACAGATTTAGTGTGCCTGGTTTTATGTTGATGTCTTTAATCTACTTGGACCTTAGTTTTGTGCAGGGTGATTAATATGGATCTATTTGCATTTCTCTACATGTGGACATTCAGTTAGACCAGCACCACTTATTGAAGATGCTATCATTTTATCATTGTATGGATTTGACTTCTTTGCCAAAAATCAAATGTTCATCTGTGTGTGTGTTTATTTCTAGATCTTCAATTTGATTCCATTGATCAACCAGACTATTTCTATGCCAGTGCCATGCAGTTTTTATTATTCTTGTTCTACAGTACAGTTTGAGATCAAGAATGGAGATTCCTCCAGAAGTTCTTTTATTTTACAGGATTGTTTTAGCTATTCTGGGTTTTTTGTTTTTCTATATAAGTTGAGAATTGATCTTTCAAAGTCTATAAATAATTGTGTAGGTATTTTGATAGGGATTGGATGGAATCTGTGGATTGCTTTTGGTTAAGATGGCCATTTTGACAAGGTTGAGCCTCCTGATCCATGAGCATGGAATATCTTTCCATCTTCTGATATCTTCTTCAATTTCTTTCTTTAGAGACTTGAAGTGTTTTTCATACAAGTCTTTCACTTTCTTGGTTAGAGTTACACCAAGATAGTTTATATTATTTGTGGCTATTTTGAATTGTGTACTTTCCCTAATTTCTTCCTCAGCCTATTTGTCATTTATATATTGGAGAGCTACTTTTTTTTTTTAAAATTAATCTTGTATCTGGCCACTTTGCAGAAGGTGTTTATCAGCTGTAGGAATTCTCTGGCGGAATTTTGCAGGTCATTTATATACTCTATCATATCATCTGCAAATAACGATACTTTGACTTCCCCATTCTGAATGTGGATCGCTTTTTGTTGCCTTATTGCTGAAGTTAGAACTTCAAGTACTACACTGAAGAGATATGGAGAGACTAGCCTTGTCTAGTCCCTGATTTTAGTGGAACTTATTTGAGATTCTCGCCATTTAATTTGATGTTGGCTATAGGCTTGCTTTATATATCTTTTTTTTTTTTTTTAATGTTTAGGTATGTGCCTTGTATCCCTGATCTCTCCAAGACTTTAAACATGAACGGGTGTTAGATTTTGTTAAATGTTTTTTTGGCATCTAAGGAGATGATCATGTATGTTTTTTATCTTTCAGTTTGTTTATATTGTGGATTACGATGGATTTCTACATATTGAACCATCCCTGCATACCAGAGATGAAGCCTACTTGATCATGGTGAATATATCTTTGATGTGTTCTTGGATTTGGTTTGCGAGTATTTTATTGAATATTTTTGCATCCACCTTCATAAGACAAATTGGTCTGAAATTCTCTTTGTTGGGTCTTTGTGTGGTTTAGGTATCAAGGTGTCTGTGGCCTCATAGAATGAATTTGGTAATGTGTTTTTCATTTCAATTTTATGCAATATTTTGGAGGCTTAGTATTAACTCTTCTTTAAAGATCTGATAGAATTCTGTGCTGAAATCATCTGCCCATTTTTTTGGGGGGTGACGTTTGATGACTGCTTTTATTTCCTTAGGATATATAGGACTATTTTAATTTATCTTGCTTCAATATGGTAAGTGGAATCTATCCAGAAAATTGTCCATTTCATTTAGAGTTTCACACTTTGTGGCATATAGGCTTTTGAAGTAAGACCTAATAAACCTTTGGATTTCCTTGGTGTCTATCATTATGTCTCCTTTTAAACTTCTGATCTTGTTGATTTGGGTAGTGTCACTCTGCCTTTTAGTGAGTTTGGCTAAGGGTTTGTCTATCTTGTTGATTTTCTCAAAGTACCAGCTCTTGGTTTCATTGATTCTTTGAATTGTTCTCTTTGTTGCTAATTTATTGATTTCATTCCTGACTGATTATTTCCAGCTAACTACTCCTCTTTGGTGTGTCTGCTTTTTTCCCTATGGATTCCAGATGTATTCTTAAGTTGTTTGTATGAGATGTTTCCAATCTATTTATGAAGGTACTTAGTGCTATGAACTTTCCTCTTGTCACTGCTTTCATTGTATCCCATAAATTTGGGTATGTTGTACCTTCATTTTCATTGAATTTGAGGAAATCCCTAATTTGTTTATTTCTTCTCTGACTCAGTTATTGTTGAGTACAGAGTCATTCAGTTTCCAAGTGTGTGTAGGTTTTTTTTTTTTTTTTTTGTTATTTCTGTTGTTATTAAGGTCCAGCTTTGTTCCATGGTGGTCTGATAGGATATAAGGTATTATTTCAATCTTCTTGTATCTGTTGAGGCTTGCTTTGAGATCTACTACATGGTCAATTTTGGAGAAGATTCCATGACGTGCTGAGAAGAAGGTATAATCTTTGTGTTTGGGTAAAAAGTTCTGTAGATCTCTGTTAGGTCCATGTGATTCAGGACATCTGTTAGTGTCATTATTTCTCTGTTTAGCTTCTGTTTGTTTGTCCTATCATTTGGTAGGAGGGGGTGTTTAAGTCTCCTACTTGTAATATGTGGGGATCAATTTGTGGTTCAAGCTTTATTAATGTTTTTTTACAAATGTGGGTGCCCTTGTATTTGGGACATATATGTTTAGAATTGTGATGTCATCATGGCAGTTTTCCTTTGATGAGTTTGAAATTTCCTTCCTCATCTCTTTTGATTCATTTTCATTGGAAGTCTATTTTATTAGATATTATAATGGCTACTCCAGCTTGCTTCTTGTGTCCATTTGCTTGGAAGACTGTCTTCCAGGCCTTTACTCTCAAGTAATGTCTATCTTTGTGATATCATTGAGATTATAAAGTATATTAATACGTATTCTACCTCATTTTAGAAAGTCAGCTTCTAATCAGTTGCTGGCCATTGTGGCACATTCTCTACACAATATTTATTTTACTTATTCGTTCAGTGTGTATATACTGAGTATCAACACAACTCAAACTCAAAGGACTGCTATGGCTCCTTGGGGTAAAGAGCCAGAAAAATTGCTAAATCATCTGATTTTCTAATTTATGTGAACAACAGAGGGCAGTAGGAATGCTAGTACAGTAGCCTGGGTGAAGAATACTAGTATTTTAGACCAGGAAAGAAATAAAGATGAAGGCATGCCAGAAATTTGAGGCAAAAGCATTAATGTTTTTCTTCTTTTTTCCCCTTACTCTCATTTTTCTATCTTTGCACTATCCTACACATTAATATGGCTGTTTGTATCAATGCTTTCTCCTTTTCCTTTTTCCTTTCTAAACGAGGCAGAAGAGTGGAGCGATTAACAGTATTGTTCTACTATCTTTAGGCCATGAGAATGTGGGTAGCTACACTTGCTATATTTCAACTAAGTAGAGGTAGAAACGTAGTGCCTATCTCATGCTGTTGAGAAGATTAAATGGGTTGCTACACAATGGGCCCTTGGGTACAATGGGTGCTTAGCAAAGGAGAGCACTCAATAATTGTTATCTGTGATTATAATCATCATAATAAAATATTCTATGTGAGGGTTATTCATGAGTACTCTTGGACAAATGTAGTGTTTCAGTATCTTGTGATAACCTAGATCGCTTTTCAAATTCAATTAAACTGTTATCAAGTATTTAAAAATAAGGTAGAAGACTAAATTTACAGAATACACAGATGTGAATGGGCCTACTTTTACTGACTGGAAGAGAAGATAGAAAAGAATGGATATGTGTACAAGTAGGTTTGTGGATTTTGTGATAGAAAAATAGTTACCCTGAACAACAATATTTATTAGGTTCTCACTATGTATCACTACACCAGGTGTCCCTAGCTTAAGTAGTAATGCTTGCTATCCCAAAGAATAAACTTTCTTTCATCCTATAACTGCCTTCTAAAGGATTTGAGGTGATACAGCTGAGACAGGTGTATGAAGGAGGAGATGAGGATGACTCAGAGTAAAATAGGAAAAATGACTGCTCTAATAATGCTTATATAGGTTTTTGTAATTATATATATATTTCCTATTATACATATATATAATTTCCTCTAGTTATATGGTTTACCTGGCAACATTCATTTATTCTGGCATGAAAACCCAAGGTATATAGTTAATCTCAAGGGCAAGTGAGATGGTCCACACAAGCTAATGTGGTTGGCAGCAGTGATGATAAAAAGGGAGTGTTGGAAAGGGGATGGGAGAGAAATGAGCTGGTTAAAAGAATATGAGGTCTATATGAAGTAAGTGAAAGTCCCAGTAGAAGACAAAAATGATGACTAGAGGTTATTAGCTATTGCCAGAGAAGGCTGACATTGATTTATGTCTTTACTGGTTGAAACTACTACAGCAATATAGAACTACAAAACTGAAATAAAGTAAGAGCAAGGTTCATTTTGAAGGAAAGTTATGAAATTTGGACACGCAGGCCTGGATGGATTCCCAGAAGTTATTGAAACAACTGTGAATGGTGGCAGAGTAAGCACTGAAGGGAAGGAAGTGAACCTGAGACATCTGCCAAGCCCATATGCCCGAGGGGAACAAGCCACATGCCAGCTTCTTCCTCAGCCCCAAAGTGTTGCCAGGCAGGCAGTCAGAGTCAGCATTGTGAAGGGTGTGTGTTTTTCCAGACAAGTCAGCGTGCATTTATCTTACATAAAAATCCCCAACTTTAGAGGCTAACAACTAATTTAATCTTGGAAAGATACGGGGAGACACAGATAAAACCTGTTTTATATCAGGTTTGGCACACAGGCATTCATTTTGTCATCACTGTTGTTGAAGAAAGACTTGGGCTCAAGTACGTGAACTCTGAGGTGATGAGGAACAGGAATATGTTAGGACATTCATGACAAAACAAGGTTACGCTGTTATCATGTCTGAACACTTACAAAGCGTAAGCATGTCTGAACAAAATGACCAAATACTCTGTGTTTGCTGTCCATCCCATATTTATCCTTGTTTCATACATTCCAAATAATAGATATAATTTACTAAGACAACTTCATAAAACTACTTCTACCTGTGGATAGCTTCCAATTCAGAATAGTGCCCTGCCAGCTTGGGCATTCCCACCAGCACAAGCTCCCATTCCTGCTTGAACAAAAAAAAAAAAAAAAAAAAAAAAAAAAAAAAAGGAGATCAGATTCTCTGAGACCTCACTGAGAAACCCCATGGGTTTCTGTGGTGTATCAACTCCCTCTTCAGAGCAAATGAATGAGCTCCACTTTGTCCGAGTACTGTTCCTGTGGCCTTTGGGTATTGACATGGCTAAGGCTTTAATCTTACAAAACCTTGTTTCCTGTTGCAACACACAATTCCTTACTACTTCACTGACTGAAAGAACTAAATATAAAAATAGATACATTGTCAAAGTGTAAGAGAGCTAGCTTTCACCTTTAATATGGCTTTGGGGATGTTTCAACTTTTATTTGTGTGTAATGGTTTGAAATCTTGTAGCTGGTAACACTGGTCTAGAGAAATGAAGAGTTTCTGGATAGATCTTCACCCAGTTTTTTTTGGCACCAAGAATCTCCCTGGAATGTCATTCTTTGGTATCTGCCATCAACTCATTTGGATAATAAAAAAAACCCCAGAGGCTAAGGTAAAAGTAAAGGCAAAATGTTGTAACATTAAATAAGTGATGCCTTTTTTTACTAGTTGGATATATAAAATAAAAAACCCTCATTTCTTCTCCTATTCTGTGGGAACCCATGCCAAATTCTGCCATGTCAGAAATCCTGTGCTTAGGCTGTATGCTGTGACCTTCAAGTTGCTGATCTTTACCTCATGAGGTCTTGTGTTCTAGGCTATCCTTGGACTATTTACCTTTGAAAGAAGTAGGGAAGTCCCAACTTGGAACCCCCAGAGGGTCTAGGAAGTTCTTACAGGGAACTACTCAGAGAACTAGCAAGTTCTACAGGGAGCGATTTAGGCTATTGTATTCTTGCCTGGGGGCTAGGGTGAGTGAGATTAGAATAGATCCTATTGACCTTGCTCTATATATGTTCCTGCTAGTTGGCATTAAAGTGAATCTTGATCAGAAATGTCCTGACTTGATTCGTTATTTCTCGTGTCTCTGTATCCTACTTTCAATCCCCACTCCCTCTTTCAGGTGAACCCTGATTCGATTTTTCCCATGGGCTGGGACCTGACACCATTCAATATTAATTTTTGACTAGTTGGTATATAATGCATTTTTCTAGTTATTGGAGGTACAGTGATGAATGAGGCTGTTAGTTTATAATCTCTTGAGGGAAATGAGAAGACAGTTGAATACATAAGCAAATGATTCTAAGTGAAATTAAATCATGTGAAAAACACAAAGCAAGTTAAAAGGCTAGAAATTATTGATGGGGACAAGAGGAGAACTAATTTTGATGAGACACATGGTCATAGGTTAATTTCTAAAGGGAACATTTGAGTATAGACCTGAATGGAGCATAAAGGTCCTGATATACTGATGAGCCTAATCAAAGAAAGTCACTGTGACTGGAGAGATCTAAGCCTGATGTTGGTATTGAGATAGAAGATAAAAGGGCAAGTGGCAGAGGAGTTATTGTGTGGCATGACAAGGATTGTACATTATTATTGGGAAGACACTGGAAAGATTTTATCAAGAGAATTATCTGATCTGATTTATTTATTTAAATATTTTATTAATTTATTCATATTACATCTCAATTGTTATCCCATCCCTTGTATCCTCCTATTTCTTCCTCCCTCCTGCTTCCCCCCTACTCCCTTCCCCTACGACTGACTGAGGGGGACCTCCTCCCCTTGTATATGCTCATAGATCTGATCTGATTTAAACTTTAGGAGATCCATTTGACTACATCTGTGAAGTGTATGTAAACATGTTTTTGTTTTGATCCCAAGTATGGGATAGGAAACAGACTTGTGAGAGAACAAGTTGAACCACCTCATGGTGGGGCTTGGCTTTTGCCAGCTGAAACACATTTCAGTACAGACTCTAAGAGAATATATATATATATATATATATATATATATGATTTTTGGGTCTTGGGTATTTGGCTATTCATTCCTCCACTTTGAGAGTACTGCTCCAGTGAAGGCTTCAAGGATTCAGGCTTTGGAGGCTGATCTGGGTTCCGGCTGCTGTTCCATGTTCCAGAAGCAACTTTGGTAGAATTGCTGGTCTGCTGAAATCCTGCTGACTACGCCAGGGAAATCACTCCCAGGAACTGAATTCAACAAGGTCTACTTCTTCTGTTCCCATTAACCTCTTTTGTCTCCTATCTAGGGTAGATGGGTTGGAAGGGAGGTATAAGCTTTAAAGAACCCCAAATATATTAGGTTCAGAAGAGGTGAAGCCTACACATGTGGGGTCCAGAGAAGCAAGAAGAGAACAAGTGATCAAGGAGGAGGCATCTGAACCTAGAAAGTTCTACCAAAGAAGTCCCTTCCAAGTTTTTCAGGAGTAGGGCTTGCTGTAAGAGATCTTATTAAAAAATAACTGAGCCCTTTGTCATTCACCATGACATTTCTATTGTGCCTGGTAATGTAATTTAGGAGCATATTTGATGTGTTTTTAAGTTTGGCTGGCCTGTATACATCATAATTATTGATTGTTCTTTTCAAGAGCGTTGGGTTCCTATTGACCTAAAGACCTCTCCCTCTGTGGTCCTGCCCTTAACTTGGGTTATTGTTTTTTTTTTTTTTTTTTTTTAAAGACTGGATGATGTCTTGTTCTAATATGAGAAGCAATGGAGGAATTGGAAAATAGATTTAAGAAATCCATGAAGTGAGAACTGACAAGCCTTGCTGATGTATTAGGGATGAGTTGAAGCATATAAGAAGGGGTTGTTGCTGGTCCCTAGTCACCCAGTGATAAATGAACCATGGCACTATTAATTGAAATGGGAGAAAATTTCAGGATAAAAATCTCAGATCAAGATTTCTCCTGGGGTATGCTATGTTTACAAAGTGTTACAGTGCTATGTCCAGTATTAAAACACAAAGAGATGGTAATATTTATATACATTAGTATCTAGAATATGCAGCCACTCTGCATTAGTATATAAAACAAGTCTAAGAAAGTTAGTTACCCATTCATGAAGATGTACACTTACTCATGAAAAGACAATTCAAGCCTACATAGCCAGTTACATACACTTAGAAAGACTCTTCTAGGTTTTAAAGGACTAAAGTCAGCTCTAGCAGAACCTATTTGTTAATGTCTGAGCCCTTTGGATGGACACCAAGACCTTCATGCTATGCCGGCTTAATCTTAGTTAAAGCCATTTTTGAAATTTCTTTAGTCTTCATTATTCCATAGATGTGACAGGCATTGTTTCTTTCCCCATCCCTGGCACCCTACTCCTTAGATTTATTTATATTCTGATTTGAATATTAAAGATGTACATCATAATCATAAATCTTAGGAAACAATATGTTCTAAAGGAAGAAGTTGGATATAGGAGACCTATAGAATTAGAAGTGGGAGGTAGACAAGCAAGATATAGGTAAAATCAAAACAGAATGGAAGAGACTAGAGTGTAGAGAATGTAGGTCTAAAGAAGGCTTCTCAGGGAAAGAAAAAGCTATAATTTATGAATTGTGAGGTAAGGTAAGGTAATAGGCTATTTGGCTGCAGAAAAAATTCATTCTTCTCAATCCTGAGCTCATTTTCCAATTTCTCTTTCAAATAACTCAGTTCTTAGTTTGCTGGGAACTGTGTACGAATGGTCTCCAACTTGAGATACAATGGTTTACCTCCTGTTTGATTGGTTTGCGGTGGGTGGGTGTTGGCAGATTTTCTTTCTGATTTTATGGTTGGTTTTGTTCTTTGATTTCACAGTGTTACGAAAGCATCATATATTCACTGGAGCCTGCAATTTGAATTCTGATCTCCAGGTTAGTGTTGTTGAGTGTATTTTAGCAACACTAGGAGAGACAATGGTCATGAATGTAAAAAGGAGTTGGCGGTGTGGAGGTCACAGGGAGAGTTGGTAGGGGAGAGAGAGAGGCATGGAAACTATGTAACTATAGTACTTATGTTTAGCATTCTCAAAAATATAAAAATTCAAACAAAGAAAACAGGAGGGCATGAAGTTGGAAACGAGATGTGATGTGTAGTCCTATGGAGAGTAAGGGGTGCATATTTCCAAGATGCATTGTATATACACATGAAATTTCTGAAGAAAAACTTTAAAAATTAAAATATTTTTTTCTTTACAAAGCAAGACTCAGGAAGCAATTATTTTTTTCAAATGTTTCTCCAAATAACTTTAAATGAAATTCTTTAAAATAACCAAATAGTTAAAGAAATAGAAAGTAGGTGCATATGTGCATAAATATATATAGACATATATAACTATTTAAGTAAAACCACTCTATGATACATAAATTATATGTTTATATATAACATTTTATATGTATGTACAAATATTTCTAACAAGTATTTTTTATTATTTGTGACATTTCATTAAAAAGTGAGACAATGCTACAAATTAAACCTCAAGTCTTTGATAAATAGTGCACTAACAATATTGGCTTGAAAATCTAGACAAAATTATTAAGGCTATTGATTTACACTTTTTGATCCAAAGATTGAATTTATTTTATTTCCCTAGAAAATATAAAGACACTATTACTTACAAACTATTATTAAAAGTTTGGCTGGACATAGTGATTAATAACAAATTCTCACTTATGAACAAATGTTACTTGCATTTTAAACTTAAGATTCCTCCTCTCTTCTTCTTTTCCACTCTCCTCCTTTCTTGCCCCCTCTTCTCTTTTTCCCTTCTCTCGTCTCCTTTCCTTTCGTCTCTTTGCTGGCATAAAGTTATTATATAACTCAAATGCTGATTTCTGTACCCACCAATATCTGGTAACAATCCTTGTTCTGGGAATCTCCTGTCTCAGTGTTGTATAAACACTGCTGCCCAATTGTCTCCTGATATGCCAAGAAAGCAGCTTACAGCGGGTCTCTGAGAAGGGGAGAGAATAGGGCTGCACTTCAAGGCCCAAGGTAGCCCACAGTAGGATGAGTCATTCTACATTGATTAACAACCAAGATAATCCTCCACAGATATATGCCCATAAGCCAACCTGGTTTAGAGAATTTCCTATTAAGACTTTACTCAGATGATTCTTGGTTGTGTCATATTGACAAGTAAAGCCAGCATGCCACTTAATACATGAGCATCCTTTTATAGCATGTAAATATGAAACAAGTGCTAATAGATGGACAGTTGGGGCTGAATACTACATGATCACTTGCTCGCTGTGTTTTGATTGCTTGTGGCATTCTGTAACAGTCTCTGTTTGTTGCAAAGAAGAGTTTCCCTGTTGAGAGGAAAGAGTAACACTTACCTATGGATGCAAAGATTCATGGAAGAGGACCTGGAAATATTGTAAAAGTCACAGCAAGAGGATGCATGTGTTGCATCTCCTGGAAATGCCAAGGAAGTGACATTCATGAAGTCTCACAAACTTGGCTGCCTACAAAAAAGACTTACACAAGGATGGTACCAATAGACATGCTAACATGGAGTGGGGAAATCTCATGAAAATGTGAGGTTTTGAGCATATTCCCTATTAATAATTGGTCAATTCCCTCATTTCCTTGTGCCAATAGACCTGGTAAACCTGTATGGGATCAAATATGAGTAATATACAAGGGATAGTTTCTACTTTGGATGACCTGCTGCAGTTCTATAAATAATGCAGTCAATTCAGAGTTATTAGGAGTAAATTCAGAAGTTTCTATATGCAAAATGACTCTGCATACTGAGAGTCAGTGATTATATTAAGAGATTCAGGAAAATCTAACAGTACCATAAGGATTGCATATAATTCTGATTTTTGGACTGAAGTAAATGGGCTTTTGATCACCTTAGTCATTTTATCAGACTTACAACCAGTCATACCCATCTTATTTGCATCTGTGTAGAAGGAGGATGCCCCTGGCACTGGTGTCCTTTTTACAATACGTGGAAAGATCCAATTAGTTTTCTTTATAAATTGTATATGTTTGCTTCTTGGGTATTTGTTATTCATTTCTCCAAAATAGTTACTATAAGTCCTTTGCCAATATTCATTGTAATACCTTAGTAACTGGAATGCTTGTCATAACAGGTTCTCCTACCAGATCCCAAGCTCTTAAGGCTACAACACAACATTGTTCAATTACTCTATCTTCAGATTGAACTTTTTCTCTTAAGTCAGCATATTACTCTTCACCAAGCAATTTATCTTTATCAATATTTATCTCCCTTGTCCTATTTTCTTGTTCTATTCTCATAGCCTTACTTTGCCACCTTGATAACCATGTAATTGTTGCACCACTTCTAATACTGCTGAAACTAAAGTTTTCCAATCTTCAGGAACAAGTCTATGCTGCATGGCCCAGTTACTCAACATTTGTTTAATGAAAGCAGAGTGCATTCCATACCTGATGATAGATTCCTTAACATGTTTTAAATCCAACATATCTGTTGGATGCTATGCCATCTCAGCATAAGCCCCAGCACCATTTTGAGCAGGCAAGTGTCTTATAGTAACTGGAAAAGCTGAAGGTGTCTGAGTGACTCTGGAGGGTTCCCCCGTGAGAAAATTTTTCTACAAAGACCTTTTTGTTTGTCTGCCTTCCTATTCCTCTAGTTTCTGTCTTTCTTCATCCTTTTTTCTTTTCTTTTTGTTTTTTTAAAAAAGGTACTTTCTGCCTTTCTAGCCCTTCATGTTTTTCTGCACTTTCCCCATCTGTTCAGTCAGGTCTATAATTCTTTCCAAAAGGATAGAACTTATTGAATCGTTTGTCTTTCCTATCTAATTAGTCTTTCTTCTTCTTCTTTTTAAAAAATATTTATTTATTATTTATACATATTCTGCTTGCGTGTGTGCCTGCCCGCCAGAAGAGGGCACCAGATCTCATTAGTAGATGGTTGTGAGCCACCATGTGGTTGCTGGGAATTGAACTCAGGGCCTCTGGAAGAACAGGCAGTGCTCTTAACCCCTGAGCCATCTCTCCAGCCCTAGCCTTTCTTCTAATCCCTCTAAGAATGAAATACAATAAAAAGATAAAGAAAAAACAGAAATTTCCCTCTAAGTATAAAGCAGAAAGAATTTTGCAATGGCAGTTGCAATTTTGCTGATAGATTGAAACAGCATTTCTATATCTTTGAAATTTGAATCTTCCCTCATACTGTTAGAAATTACAGAAGCCATCGTGCCCCACGTTGAGCGCCACTTGTTGGCTCTGGTTCCTTAACAATTAAACTTTATTATGAACTTATTAAACAAAGGTATCTTCCTTACAACCCAACTATCCTAAACAGGAGGGAAAAGAGATAAAGGAGAACAAGAATGAAACCTTCTGGGCTTCTGGGTATCAGTTCCACAGGATGAGTCCCTGGGCTTAACTCTCTGGGAATCTCATAGATCCTCTACCTGACAGAAGAAAGCAGCACTACTTGTGGCCTGAACTTACAGCCTTCTCTCTTGTGCTTGCTTATCTCCATTGGGCCAGAACCTCCCATTGATGGGAGTCCTTGGTCCTTGTCCTAAATCCTTGGCCCAAATGGCTCCTCTCAGTCTATCACAAACTTTTATCTCAGTGGGGTATCAGTGGGGACTCAATGGGGTCAAGCCACCCAAGACTGCTTTCATCTTGGGCCCAGTCTAAGGCAAGGTCACATTCCTTCCACAAAGGATCTCTCTCTCTCTCTCTCTCTCTCTCTCTCTCTCTCTCTCTCTCTCTCACACACACACACACACACATACACACTTTCTCTCTCCTTTCCTCCATCCCTCCTTCCCTCCTTCCCTCTCTCTTTCTCTCTCCTCCTTAATGCCTCTATCCTTCTTTCTCTCCCATCTAGGGACAAGGGGTGAAACCAGAGGGATAAAGGGTGGAGAAAAGAAGAACCCACAAAGAAGCAAAGACCAGCTACAAACAAAGAAACAAGAAGAAATTAGATTCAAGAATCTCTCTCTCCTCTCTTCACTCTCCGTCTTTCTGTCCTATCTAGTGATAGGGGATGAAGGCAGGGAGATAAAAGTAGGGGAAAAACCCACAAGGTAGCAAAGACCAGCTCCAGAACAGAAATTACATTGTCATGTTCTAAAAGCAGTTGTGATCAATGGAGAAAAAATACCCTAAATTCTCAGTTGTTCCTAGTGCAGTTGATATCTCTATGCCTATGACAGACTTTTATCAATTATATAGTTTAGACCAATGAACACTAGGGTGTTTATATAGCTTGGGCCCAGTATTATGCAAATCTAGAAGCTATAACTTTGAAATGGAAAGAAAAGTCCACTGTGCACAATATAAGCCTGTGTCCATCACAATGATCCATATTCTGTCTCTCTTCCCACTGTGAGAAGAAAACTTTCTGGGCTCTTCTCTTCTCTTCTCTTCTCTTCTCTTCTCTTCTCTTCTCTTCT
>OU015748.1:73719784-73730422 GCA_907169655.1 Acomys percivali | reverse complement strand
TGTGTGTGTGTGTGTGTGTGTGTGTGTGTGTGTGTGTGTGTGTGTGTATACACAAATAATTGTTCCTCTTTTGGGAATCCGTTCCATTTTTCCCAGTTGCAGTTACGTATAGTCACTATTTTTTTTTCCTATAGTCACTATTAAGTAGAAATGTTTAAAAGATGATTTGCAGTTATAATTTATTTTTATAATTGCCATGTTAATATTACTAACCATTGATGTTAACCTTTCTGTGGCTAATTTATAAATTAAACTTTATCAAGGGTGTGTACATAAAAGGAAAATATAATGCATATAAGATGTGATAACATTCATGTGGTCAGACTTCCATTGGCAGCTGGTTTAGTTAGTGTTGGCTGTCACCATGATACAGCCTAGAATCACCTGAAAGGAGGTCTCAACCAAGGCTGTCCAGATCAGGTTGGTCTGTGGGCATGCTTCTGAGGTATTATTCTGATAATTGATGTAGAGAGACCCAGGCCACTGTGAGTAGCACCATTCCTTTGGCAAGTGGTCCTGGGTTGTATAAAAAAGCCATCTAAGCAGGAGGCTGAAAATGGTCCAACAGTTTTCTGCTTCAAGCTGCATCCTTGTCTTTCCTCAACCATACACTGTAACCTTAAGCTGAAACAATCCTTTTCTTCAGTAAGTTACTATTAGTAAGAGTAACTTACCAAATAGCAGAAGGAAAAGTAGAGAAATGGTCTTAGAATATAACCCACACAGATAAGAAGGGACTAGGGCTAGCTAGAAATAAATGGGCATGTTATCTCCAACCTATACTTTTTTATTAGCTATTTTTTATTTTAATATATTTTATTAATTTATTCATATTACATCTCAATAGTTATCCCATCCCTTGTATCCTCCCATTACTCCCTCCCTCCCATTTTCCCCTTACTCCCCTCCCCTATGACTGTGACTGAGGGGGATCTCCTCCCCCTATATATGCTCATAGGGTATCAAGTCTCTTCTTAGTAGCCTGCTATCCTTCCTCTGAGTGCCACCAGGTCTCCTTATCCAGGGGACATGGTCAAATATGGGGCACCAGAGTTGGTGTGAAAGTCAGACCCCACTCTCCACTCAACTGTGGAGAATGTCCCATCCATTGGCTAGATCTGGGTAGGGGTTTGAAGTTTACTGCACTTATTGTCCTTGGTTGGTACCATAGTTTGAGCAGGACCCCTTGGCCCAGATCTGCCCATCATACTGTTCTTCTTGTAGGTTTCTAGGACCCTCTGGATCCCTCTATTTCCACTTAACTAGAACAGTGCATCTCTGTGTGAGCATTCGTGTGTGTGTGTGTGTGTGTGTGTGTGTGTGTGTGTGTGTGTGTATGTGTGTATGTATATTCTTATTTCCATTTCCTTTTCCTAAATATTCTATATATGTTCTACTTGTAGAATTTAGAATACAAATATCGATTTCTCCGAAAATTCGTGCTGAGGTCTTCATTGACAATAAATCAAATTATGAATTGACTTGGGAGATTTTATAACACTGAACCTCTTTATGCAGAAATATATATGGTATGCTTTTCCTTTGTTCTGGCTTCTGAAAAAATAGCATGGTTTACTTCAGACAGAAAAAAGTCCTGAGAGTGCAGCTCAGTGGCAGAATGTGTGCTCCGAGTATGCTAAGGTCAGGCTTCAACCTGTGGCATCAAAGAGGGCATGAAAGTTAAACTCGGAGGGAATACAAGGTCTCACTATATAGTTCTGACTGGCCAGGAAGCTGTAATATAGAGCAGGCTGGCCTGGAACTCAGAGAAAGCTACCTATCTTTGCTTCCTGAGTTCTGGGATTAAAGAGGATTAAAAGCATGCACTACCATGCCTGAACAAACATTTTTGTTTCCTAAGAAATGAGTAGATTTTATTGTTGCTGCAAATTAAGGTGTTGTTGTTGCTGTTGTTTTTTTTACATTAGCTTCTGCAATTGGTGAGTACGGCTGTGAAGAATATTTTGTATGCTGAAACCGCTCAGATCACAGACTACTGCCTCTAAATCCAGGCAAGTATATCTTGTGTTATCTGTTATGTTTTTCCCCTTTTGAGGAGTTGTTAATAATATTAAAAATTATCTGTATTGATTCTTTCCATCTACCTCTGCATGGCTTCCAGGAATCGAACTCAGATCAGCAGCCTTGCTCAGTGTGCTTTTGTCCACTGAACCACATCACTGGTGGCTTTTCTAGTCTCATCATCAAATAAACCAATGTTGTGTCTTTTGTACTTTGTCTTCCGGTAGAACTTTGATGTATGTGTTCTTGTATGGTTGGCTATTTGCTCTTCAGTACATAGTGTTAAGATATTAGGAGCAGCATAAAGAATCTCTTATGCCATACTTAGTCTGTATGACCTCATCAAATTAGCTCTCCAGGTAATAATTATATGAGAGAAAAATGTCTACTCAAACACAAAGAAACAAAAGTAAGAGCCATCAAGTCAAATAAAGCACAGGTAATTGCCCAACAAGAAAAGCAAAGTTTCTTTTAAATAATGTCCTGATTTCACAACCTTGTATCACTTTCCTTAATTAATGTACTGGCTAGTTTTATGTGTACTTGACACAAGCTAGAGTTATCTGAGAGGAGAGAAACTCAGTTGTTAGTTACTGGTCAATGTTGGAAGGCCTAACCCATTGTAGGTAGTGCCATCCTAGGCTGGTGGTCTTGGGTTCTATAAGAAAGCAGGCTGAGCAAGCCAAGAGGAGCAAGTCAGTAAGCAGCATCCCTCCATGGACTCTGCATCAGCTTTAGCCGCAGGTTCCTGCCCTGCATGAGTGCTTGTCCTCACTGCTTTTGATGAAGAACAATTATATAGAACTGTGAGCAAAACAAAGCCATTCCATCTCAAATCACTTTTGGTCATTGTGTTTCATCACAGCATTAGTAATCCTAGCTGAGACAATTATTCAAAAAAGAAAAACTGTTGTTTTCTTTTAAATAACACACTTAGAACAGAAGGAGAATTTTCACTGTAATCCATTTTTGTTGGACTTCATTTCACTTTATTGCAATGAGATGATAGATATTTGCCTTCCATTCGTTTCAATTCTACAACTTTCTCTAACTTTGGTTTTATCTAGAAATCCAAGTTCCAACTGTTTTGAAGTATGTAATAAACAATAAAATGGCTTTTCAAGTGTTTCCAAATAGCAGAAAATTAGATAAAATCTGTTTTTAGAAAAAGAAAAGAAACAAGGAGCTGTCAGTAACTTGCCAAACTCCACTTCTTTAATTTACAAAGAACACATATAAGTCTGTAGGACTTTTAATGTTTTATGTGACACATACATGCTCTAACCATGTAAGGGACATGGATGAGCTATTGTTCCAGCAAGCTGAGTAGCTCAGAAATGTGCCTCCCTGTTGTATGGTATGAGGGGTCAGGGCTACAGTTAGTAACAAGTGAAAGTAGGAAAAAGCCTAGTTTGTCTTAGCATCATTTCACTGCCTTCCCCTAATTGTTCCTGCTCAATGTTCTGTCTCTTTATTCTGGTGTTCAAAGGATCCTTACAACAGACATCCACCCAGTTTATCTCTTCAGGCCCACCTTTGCTTTCCCCTCTGAATATATTAAAATACCAGTTTCCTTAGGTTGAGAAGCTGAAGTGCAAAGATCAGGTCTGCCCTTGAATACTTAGTCTGTACTTCCCAGTAGAAGTTTAACAAAATTTCATGAACTTAATATTCCAGATTCTATCTTCTTTTTAATAGGATTACTTCCTATACCACAGAGTCAAACTTTCTAGTGATAGTTTATTCCCCAAAAAAGATTCACTAACACCTCAGCACAAAGAGGTAAAACTTTAATATAGGCTATTAAAATGTGAAAATAATCAAAGGATCTCACTGATGTCAAATAAATAACACAATAAAGGGAACCACCTGCTTTTCCTTCTAATATGCCATGTACCGAACACAGTTATTAATATTTTGTTCATAGCACACAAAGCTACCATTGTTTTGAAACTACCCCTCCCTGGAATGGCATATTTCAATGCTTATAAGCTTATATACCTGGAGCTTTTTAGAAACACATGTGTATATTTTATTTTGTAGACTAACACAACAAACGGAATGAAGAAAGGTGGGAGTGAGGGAGATGAGAAGAAAGGAGAAGAAAAACAGAACAATGTGGTATATTCCTCCCCCCCGCCCCCCCGCCCAGCCCTTAGGAGGCAAAGGTAGAAATACCAGGAGTTAAAGGCTACCTCTGGTTATATAGTAAGTTGGGTAATACCAACCTGAAATAAAATGGATCTTGTCTCGAATAGATAAAAACAGAAATGTGAGTCTGGATAATGTATACATAAATCAATTTTTTCTTTAATTTTAAAGCTGGTTTATTAAGATATGGGTGATGGACAAAAACCAAAAGAATTTAACAGCAATTTTCAAGTAAAAAAAAAAAGACAATATATAGTCATTAAAAAAGAATTCAGAAAGAAGTAAAAGTCCATGAATGGTGACACTAGTAACTCCATCACTTGCCAGGCTAAGGTAGGAAGGTCTCAAGTTCCACGTTAGGTTAGACTATAGAATTAAAGTCACTCGCATAGGGGACTGTGTATCAACTCATATGAAAGAACATATGAAGAATTATCCTATACACGGTGTTATGTTCATCCTAGAAGCATGAACTATCTACTCTAAAAGCTGTTGATCACAGGCATCCCAGAGACTGCTCAAACAATACAGACCATTGCCACTGCTCTTGGTTGGCCATCAAAGCTTGGTGGTAAGATCTCATTTCTGAAGACACGGCAAGTATAGTTCATATAAATATTGTTACTGACCAGGAAGCTTCCTACCTGATGTACTAGTAGGTGCTATGTTGGTAGCTGGGGTGGGGGGGGGGGAAGAAGGTCATCAATAGTACTATCTAGCTGTAAACTCTATGACTAAATGACTGTTGAGACAAGATATTCTAAAGAGTGCAATAGTGGCATAAATACTATGGGACAACCAATTACTTTCTGGTTGGATTTAAAGCCCACTATTCAAGAGGAAATTAATGCCTTTATTGTAAAGATGCTCATGGTTTAGGAGTTGGGCCCAGGGGTTGTACCTATTACTATTATGTTGCCAAATGGAACCAGTATCAAGCTACCCTCAAACATATAGCTCTCTACGAATAGATTAGTACAGCTCTCTGGCCTCATCAGAAAAGTTCCATTGTACAATGCACATTGTACAATGTACTCAGAAACTCACAACTGGTCAACATACAGAGATAAGGATAGCGAGTAAGTGGCTGTTGAATGCTCAGTCTCCAGTGGAGCATGATTTTCACATCCCCACCGAGGCTCTGGGATTATTATGGAAGGGCAGGCATAAAGATGGTAAGAACCAGAGGTTAGGGAAGACTGAAGCAATGTCTTCTGGACTTGGTGGGACTAGTGAAGTCATGAACCGACTGCTTTGTGCTTGCCTGCACAAAACATCCGAATGAAGTCAATCATCAACAGTCAAGTATGGAATGAAAACCGAGGCACTGTAGCAGTTGATGGCCCTATACTCATGAGCATCCTGACAAACAATCTAGAGCATGAAGCAGGAGTGGGGATAGGGATGTAAGAGTGCCAAGAGCCGCCCTGTCAAGGGAGCTCACTAGGCATGTGGGCTGTCTAGGAGGTGATCTGGTGTCTGCAAGGTCTTATACCATGATGTACCCTGAAACTGCTTCCAGCCTCTGACATGCTGTCAGGAGCCATTGATTTGGGAAAGTCCAGGAGGCCTGAGAGATCTCTGGAGGCGATCCGGTATTTGCAAGGTCTGTATCGTGATGTACCCCAGAATTGCCTCCAACCTCTGACTACCCTGTCAATTGCGCTTTGGGGCATCTCTCTAAAATCTGGCATTAGAGCCGGGCATGGTGGCGCATGCCCAGGGAGGCAGAGGCAGGTGAATCACTGTGAGTCTAAAGCCAGCTTGGTCTACAAAGTGAGTCCAGGACAGCCAGGACTACATTCATGGCCAGCCCGGTCTACAAAGCAAGTCCAGGATAGCCAAGATTACACAGAGAAACTCTGTCTCGAAAAATCAAAAGTAAATACATCTGGCATTGGTGTGAATTGTTATTTTCTGGGTACTGACCAGCTCTGATTGAGCAAACTTCCTAGAGGATCTTATTGAAGATGCACTTTTTGTTATCCAGATGAATTAATCCCTGATTATGGAATTCCTGATTTGACTCAAATAGTTTTAAAAGTTAAAGTTAGTTTATGGCTGCAATAAATACATTTGTGGACCTCCAGATGCCTCACTTAGGATAGCCTACCAGCAGATTTGTGGCTTCAGATAAGCCTCCACCGCAGATGGCACCACGAATCCTGGTATTTGACCATAAATATAACCAAATTTGTTTAAACTTCATGTGAACCTATATGGAATGAAGTTACCTAGAGATGTCTGAATTTACTCTGTTTCTTAGAATGAAAGACAGACAAAATTATTGTCCTGAGCTCATAATGAACTAAGAGATAGCTGGATAATGTATAGTCAGGTCCATCCTAACTGATAAGTTGTATATTCTTGTAAGTTTCAGACCCTATTAACCTTAGACCCTGTCAACCTTTGTCGTTCTGAACTCACCATGAACTTATGTAATGGATACATAGATAAGAAATGTTTAGATTTAAAACATGTAACCTGTTGTACTTTAGAATTCATCTGCTTTTGTGATTAATTGTACTCTTCTGACTATGAGGTAATTCCCTTTTCTCAGAAGTATAAATATGGCAAGTGAAATTGATCAAGAAAATCATCCATTTCCCTTAGATTTTCAAATTTTGTGGCATATATGCCTTCAAAGTAGGATCTTATGATTCTTTGTATTTCTTCAGTGTCTGCTGTTATGTCTCCCTTTTCATTTCTGATTTTGTTGATTTCAATACTGTCTCTCTGCCTCTTAGTTAGGTTGGCTAACGGTCTGTCTATCTTGTTGATTTTCTCAAAGAACCAAAGGGGAAAATGGGAGGGAGGGAAGAATGGGAGGATACAAGGGATGGGATAACCATTGAGATGTAACAAGAATAAATTAATAAAAAAAACAAAAAAACAAAACAAAACAAAAAAAGTATAAATATGGGCTACAATAAATGTGAGGAAGAGAAAAGGAGAAAATGAGGGAGAAAATTGAGGAGAAAATGAAGGAGAACAGAGGAGAAAATGAGGGAGAACAGAGGAGAAAATGAAGGAGAAAATTGAGGAGAAACTTGAAGAGAACAGAGGAGGAAAGATTGAGCAGCTTAACTTCAGTTGAAGTTAAGACGCCTGACTTCATCCACCTTTTCTCCTGATCCTCTTCTCTTGAACGTATGTGTGTGAGTGGTTTATTTTCCATCTCTCTCTCTTACTTCTTATTTCTCTATAGATTCGCAAGTAAGTTAGCAGACTCAGAGGCATCAGCCTTCTATGGCTAATAAGCCTAAGTTTACACCAACTTATTGGAGAGGCCTATCTACAGATCAAAGAGCCTCCTTTTATGACCCCCGTGCAGTTTTTAGCCAGAAGCCGCTTTTACAGCCTCAGCCATAGGAAAAAAGGCGGTCAGTTGAAGTTCTCCTCAGCCACAGTACAGTCAGTCCCTAGAGAAGAAACCTTGGGCTCTTTTCCCCCTTCCTTCCTTTTTCTTCTTTCAATTCTGATCGGTTGCCTGAGCCATCAGCTCTGGCCACCCAAGAGATAAAGTGAACTAGAAGGGCATCCACATCCCAACACCCCAGAGAGAAACTACCCTGGACCCTCTCCAGAGCACTAGCTGGGCATTAACATAAGAGCAGATCTGGGAGTAGCTAAGGTGAATATGATTGAAATATATTGTTTAGAATTCTCAAAAATTAATAAAAATATTAAAAAAATCCTAGATACAGCGTAAATTTCTTTCAGGTGCTCACTGTATTTCTTGAAGATAAAAACCCAAATATAATAAATCCCAGAAGTCTCCCTGTGGTGTCCTTAAAATACTTCAGGCAATAATGTAGTGCTTGCATTGCCCTGTGTCTCAGACATACTCTGGGTCCCAGATAACTTCTGAGATCATGATTTAGTTACACCACAAAAAGTTTTGTGTTGTGGTGACCTAGAAATACTTATCTTCCTACACTGAAACAGTCTAAAGGGATTCTCAAACTATTGCTTAGTGAGGATAAAGGGTTTACCTCTTTATATAAAGTATTACACACATAAACACACATGTACAGTCAGACACTGTACAAAACTTTATCTTTTTATATCACAAGAGACTAACTATATAGTTTTTGTAATCCAACTGTGGCGTCAGATCTATAGGAATGTTGTAGTCACTTTACTCACTTGAAGTTTTAAGTTCTTTATATGTTCCTAGAGGTATCTTAAAAGACCCTCTCAAGCTGACAGATTGTACTCAGGAGACTCTGAAACCACTGTGAAAGGGATCTGGCCCTTTGGTTTGAAATGTGACACTATCTCTCCCAGAGAAGTTATGAGCTAGAATCAGTAGGCTCATCCTTTTCAGTGCAAACGATGTCCAAGCAACAGACAATTTTCTTTTTTTTACTGTTCATTTTACCCTTGGCATGTTGGCTTCCGTTTGTCCCCTAAGTCTACTCCTTAGTGTCTAGTATTTCCTTATTGCGTTGTCAAAGACACCTCCTTGGAAAGCCTTGATCCATGAGCACTTTCCGGAGAACCATGCTTAGTGCCTATCTGCCTTGCTCATCATCATTTTAGATCCTGCATTGTACAACTGCCCAGATCTTCAGTAAAGCATAGAGAAGTGAGGATGAAACTATTTTACAGTGCTGGGAGTAGACCTTAGGCAGGAAGAAGAGCTGTGTTTCAGTAAGGAAATTGACAACTTAGGGAAAAGCATGTTGACAAGAGAGTTCGCGTACTTCCCCAGATATCTCTGACTATGGAATTTGCCACATACATGTTCTATGTTGGCCCTGAATAAAGTTTGAGCAACTGCGTCTGAGCTGCATGTATTGGTATCTTTTATTTTGCAAACAGCCAGAACCATCTCTTACTGAGAGAAACTGGCATCTGACCCCATTTCTTCTGCTATGTCCTCCTGAATAGTTTGAAGAACTCGGTGCCTTTCCTCCATCTGCCTGTTAAGTAATGAAGAGGCCACATCACTAGGTCATTTATTCACTCATTAGTATTCACAGGAAACGATAAAATAATTTTCTTAATCACAGTACTCGATGCTGCTGTGTGTCTCTCAGATTTCTGCGCCTGATTTCGCCTGCATGGCAGGCACTCTGCGTGAATTCAACACCTTTAATTGCTGAGGAACTTTCTCTAGGAGAGGTAAGAAGCAAAAAGGGAAATCGGCTTTCAGGATTCCATTTAAAGAATGCATATTTGAGACTCTGCTCTTATTGGGTTTGGGGACCCAGACTGAGCAGTGCGTTGCGATTTGCATGTACAAACAGAGGTGACATTTCTTTGGGGGCACTGATTATTTGCTAATAAAAATGCAGGCGAAGGTCTAGTTTTGATTGCTTGCTTATATCCCATGTGGAAGGACAGAACGGGTCATCTGATGGTCTCCGAAGCATGGAGGGAGCGATGCAGCAGCCTTTCTCTGAGCAATTGAGTTTTATGAATCCATCAGACAGTGATCACAGAAGTACAGTGTGGTCTTTACTGTCTCCCTCCAAGTGTGCTGACGAGGTTCAGCAGTTTTAGGTTTGTTGGGCAGAATGTTGTATAATCTCAGTCCAGTCTCTAGGTGCTGAAAAGAACAGCTGAAAATCAGGATAAATTCAGATGAATTTATTGGCTATAAAGATCTTAGCTCCTAAATCTGCCAGGATTCTATCTTAGCACTCTCTCATGTCAGTTGCTTGCAATATGTGGATTTCTTCTTTCTGTTCTGGTCATTTCTAGATTGGTGATAGTCACATATGTACCATTCTGGATTCTTCCTCTTTACACTTCCACCCCACAGACCAGCTGATACCATTGATGATGAAGTGGCATTTTGAAGCCCTGACCAATGATGCCTAAGGTTGTATTAATGCTTTTCCTTTGAGGAAGGTTGAGCCCAAGTTAAAATACAATAGGAATCCTATTAGGTTTTCTTTATCTTAAGCATTGTTCATTCAAGTCCACAGAAAATAAATAAAATAAGCGATATATTTACTTAATTCTTAAATATCTATTTTCAACACAACAATAAACCAATTTTTCTCTTTTTCTTTATGAATTCCTTCCTTCCTTCTTTGTTTCCTCCCTTTCTCCTTCCTTCTCCTTCCTATTCCCTTCCTTTTTCTTGTTTCTCCTCCTTCCCTCTCTCTTTTTCTTGGTTTTAAGAATATTATTTTGAAGCTTACAGGTCTAGCTTTCCCCGAATACTGCTAATACAACTCAACATTCCGTGACAAAACAGTTTGTTTTTAAGGTATATTGCAATCTGTGAAGTTCTGTAATTTGTGAAATTCTAAATCTTTTGCTTGTTCTTATTTTTTTATTTTTGAGACTCTCATACATGGTTACACTGTACATCATTTCTACTCCCCCTTTGACTCCTTCCATGTCCCCTACACCCTTGAATTAAGGCTCTCTTATTCTATTGTTACATTTTACACACACACACACACACACACACACACACACACACACACACACACACACACACAC
>OU015748.1:73702716-73719774 GCA_907169655.1 Acomys percivali | reverse complement strand
CACACACACACACACACACACACACACACACACACACACACACACACCACCAGACTGGATTTAATTCCTGTTGCCCCACATATACTTGAGTTTAGGGCTGACCACATAGGATTGAGAAACATATTAAGGGGCTTTTATTTTTGTTTAATGCTGATGACTGAACTCGGGGTTTTTTGAATGACCTCCTTTTAGAGGTCTAACTAATTTGCACAAGCAGGCCCTGATTGTAATCCTCTTGTTGCAGCCTCCAGAGCAGCTGAAATTACAGCCCTGAACTTTCCCCAACTCTAGTTTGTAATTTTCCCTACAGTCATGTATTAGAGCAGCTTGCTGTTCTGATAGGCCACGGTCTTCTGTTACTTACATTCATGGGTGGCCTTGTGTCAAGTGAAAAAATACAGTACAGGTGAGAATTTAATGACTGAAACTTAGAGAGAAGTGATAGAAGAGGCTGGGTCCAGTCTAGATTCTATCTTCTAACCAGAGAACTATTGTTGGTGGAAACTGAGAGCCTGTTTTCATAGATATCATTGTTCCACGTGGTATATAAAAGTGTTATTGACAGCTACAGATACCTGCTGGGGTTCCCAGGTTTTTGTGTCCTAGAACAAAGAATTGAACAGGGACACTCAGTTACAGCAGCAACAGGGAGGGTTTTCCAAGAAACAGTACACTGCTGGGAAGCAGACCAGAGCAAAGAGAAAAGTTAGGAATTCAATGGCAATGTTATGCAAAGTATGGAGACGTTTATAGAATACATGGTGGGTGTTTTGGAGTCATTTGTATAGTGAAGGCTTTTTCACATATAATGTCACAAGCAACTTTCTGACTCTGTGCCTGCCCTGAAGCCTAGGGTCTCCAGTTTCACTCTTTGCCAGCTAGCTTTCCTCACAGACTAATTCCCTGCCTCTGTGTATACAAACAAGATCATGACACAGATAGAAAGCAGTAGGAGGTCTAGGATATATAGGGCAGAGAATGCAATTTCTTTTAGACAATGGAAAACTTTGGTTTTCTTTTAGGTCTGAAAAGATGATTCCTCTATCAAAGGAGCACTTAAACTGTCTTGGGATGGCACCGGAAACCAGACAAAGGAAAAATGCTATTACTGGCCAGTTTTGCATGGGTGGTTTATTTCTAGGGCATGGAAGGAACAGATGAAGAAGAAGCCAAAGCACGTTGGCTAGGCAGGTTATTGGATTACTCATGAAATTGTCCATTAATATTAATGTGACTATTTAGTAACTACAGGCTGATGAAGGACAAAGGACCCCAAACTGCATTTGCTTCCATCTCAGACAATTGAAATGCATATTTTGGATATTTCATGCACTTGGAAACAGAAGCACTGTCATTTTTTTCCCTGAAGGACCTGTGAGTTAATATTAAATAACTGACAAATAAGACCTTATTTGTTTTACTTCTATCATTTCATATTTGTGTCTGATGAGAAAAACTTTCTGTTTGTTTTCAGAAATGAAAGGACTCAAAAAATGTTTTCCCCTAAGGGTTAAAAAAAAAGTACAAAACCTAATTCTTGGAAAGCACAATACTCTGAGTAAATTGGTTTATTTAAATAGGGGTGAGAATGGATGATAAAGAATGTTGGAAAAACAACAGAGACAAGATTGAGGCACCTGCTAGAAGGTGAGCTATTAGTGACAGTAGCAGGAAGATGTACGCCAAGAGTAACTACATACATTAAAATGAAGCATTTAAATAAACAATATGGGTACTCAGTTGTTTGCTATCTGTCTGTCTGACACATTTTAACTCAATCTGAAGAAGGAAAATCATTAAAGGATCAATGGTTTTTCATTAGCCAGCAAGTCTTAAGACAAACATCTTCATCTTGACTTGGAATTTCTCAAGTTGAGTATTGGCGCATGAGAATGGGATTAGGGTGCTTGGGTGTAGAATTTAAGCTTGACAAGAATAAGACACTAGCTGCTGGCCACCACCTGTAGACAAAACACATGGATCAGGAGAGAAAGTAATTTGCTAATTTGATTCATTCAGTTGTTCTAAGCAAAGTGATGTTCACCCTTATAATGAGAGTGTTCAATCTCAAAATAATAAATGCAAACTGGGCATGGTGGCATATGCCTGTAATTCCAGCACTCTGGGAGACAGAGGCAGGTGGATCTCCATGAGTTCAAGGCCCGCTTGGTCTACAAAGTGAGTCCAGGACAGATAAGGCCACACAAAATTAATAGATGCTGTTTCATAAGGCAGAGTGTCATCTGAGAGCTGTGCTCGAATGAGTGGGTTTATTAAGTATATGGCAGCAAAATCAGAGAATAAGCACAGACTAACAGATAGACAGAAACATTAGATAAATAACAACACATCAACATATCAAGTATTTGTAGTGCTCATCAGAGATGACTGAGTAGCTCAGTTGATAGAGAGAGAGGGAAGGCTAGCATGAGCAAGTTAAATGCTCATCAGAAGCCAGCTGGGGAAGCCCTGAGGAAAGCGCCATGCTGAAATTCCTAACTGAGAGATCCGAACAGGGCATAGCGTTCGCTCCACATCTCCTTCCCACTGTAGCTACTTTTTAATAAATATATTATGAAATTAACAATAGTAACTCCAGTTGGAATACCTTTTATCTACTATTATAAGCATACTTTTTACTTGAGCTGTTTTTTTAAAAAAACATTTATGTCTTTTTATTTTGTGTGTATAGATATTGGCTGCATGTTTCTATGTATAGTGCCCATGGAGGCGTCTGATCTCCTGGAACTAGAATTACAGGCAGTCGTGAGATGCAATGTGGGTGCTGGGCCTCGAATCTGGGTCCTTTTAAAGAGCAGCAAGTGCTTTTAAGTGCTGAGCCATTTCTCCAGTCCTATCTTGTGCTGTTTCATTGTTCTTTTTTCCTCTATGTTACAGAGCTGGGGGAGGGGGGGGGCAGCCAATTTGCAGACAAGGGGTATTAAAAAACAATTGAAATACACATTCTGGAGGCTGGAAGAGGAGAATCCCACTTACTCTCAGCATTTGCTTTCAACAAGCTTAATAAACACATGCCAGATTGCCAATATAATGCACTCTACAAAGCCACACAGGTTTGGATTTTTTTTCTCTGCTTCCAAAGCTAAGTTATTCCTCATGTCATCTTCCTTCTCAGGGCTTGCTTCCTGCAGATGGCGGTTTTGATACAGCACCTCAGTCTTTTACAGACTTCCTTACATTATTTTATTTGGCTGTGGAATACCAATAATAAGACACAACAATATTAATTTCCACAGAACTTCTAAATGTATATAATTGTCATAACAAGCTAAAGTTTAGCAATTCATAGTAACCATCTTCATTACCATCTCATGTCAGCAAATATAGGAACAATTATGAGATAGATCCCAGGTGACCAATAGGGGAGAAAGCTCAGCAACTCCTGAGCTGTAGTTTATCGTCTGGCTATACAAAATTTATTTTCTATTTTCTTTACACATTAAAAAGAATGTGTTTGGTATTCTAAGTTGATTCTTTCATCATCTCAAGTATTTCTGGTGGCCAATGGGATTCATCCCAGGGAAAATAATTCATTGTGAGTAACTTGTTGCTCATATGAAAGACTTTAATATCCAGTGCTAACCCCCTGCCTTTTATTCAATAAATCCAAGTCAGCATATATGAGTTGGAAGCATTTTCACTAATTTTTGGTTTTATCCTTTCTATTTCTTTCTTTCCTTTTTTTGGAAAACATTTATTATGTTTCTTTCTTTTAATATTTTATTAATTTATTCATATTACATCTCAATTGTTAGCCCATCCCTTGTATCCTCCCATTCCTCCCTCCCTCCCATTTTCCCCTTACTCCACTCCCCTATGTCTGTGACTGAGGGGGACTTCCTCCCCCTTTATATGTTCATAGCGTATCCAGTCTCTTCTTGGTGACCTGTTATCCTTCCTCTGAGTGCCACCAGGTCTCCCCTTCCAGGGGACGTGGTCAAAAATGGGGCACCAGAGTTTGTATGAAAGTCAGACAGACCTCACTCTCCACTCAATGGTGGAGAATGTCCTGTCCATTGACTAGGTCTGGGTAGGGGGTCGAAGTTTACTGCCTATATTTTCCTTGGCTAGTGCCATAGTTTGAGCAGGACCCCAGGACCCAGATCTGTCCGTCATAATGTTCTTCTTATAGGTTTCCAGGACCCTCTGGATCCTTCTATTTCCCCATTCTCCCATGCTTCTCTCACCTAAAATCCCAATAGGATGTCCTCTCCTCTGACCTACTTTCCTGGTAAGTAAAGTCTTTCATGGGACATGCCCCTTGAGCTAGTGTCTCAATATAAGTGAATATATACCATTTGTCTCTTTTTGCTTCTGGGTGAACTCACTCATTATGATAATTTCTAATTCAATCCATTTGTCCACAAATTTCAGGAATTCCTTGTTTTTAATAGCTGAATAGTATTCCATAGTGTAAATGTACCACAGTTTCTTTATCCATTCTTCTACTGAGGGACACTTAGACTGTTTCCATGTTCTGACTATTATGAATAAGGCAGCTATGAATATGATTGAGCATATGTCCCTGTTGTGTGGTGGTGCATCTTCTGGGTATATTCCAAGGAGTGGAATAGCTGGGTCTTGCGGAAGCCCTATTCCCATTTTTCTGAGAAAGCACCAGGTAGATTTCCAAAGTGGTTGTACTAGTTTGCATTCCCACCAGCAATGAAGGAGTGTTCCTCTCTCTCCACATCCTCGCCAGCATGTGGTGTCACTTGAGTTTTTGATCTTAGCCATTCTGATGGGTGTAAGATGGAATCTCAGTGTCGTTTTGATTTACATTTCTCTGATGACTAACGAGGCTGAGCATTTCTTTAAGTGTTTCTCTACCATTTGATATTCCTCTGTTGAGAATTCTCTGTTTAGTTCTGAGCCCCATTTTATGTTTCTTTTAAAATATATACATTTATATTATTACACGTGAGTAAAATACAGTACACACAGCAGGAAGAACCATGAGACTATCAGGAATTATATAAATTTACATTCATAGTGATTTGGCCATTTGTATTTGGCAAACTTGAAGAAAACATCTTTCCTATCTTGTTGGGTCTAAATTTCTGAATGGAGATCAATATCTATCATATCTTACCTCTATTAACTTAAAACACTTATTTTGATCTAAAAACATCTTAACCCCTAACCTGCTAAGCTTAATTGAAAGACTAAACTATCTGGTCTTCAAACCCATCAGAGACTTGAGAAGGGATAAAACTTAAATATCTGAGTGAACCTGGAGTGCGGGTTAGCAGCTTCCAAAATGAAAAAAAAAAAAAAAAAAAAAAAAAAAAAAAAAAAAAAAAAAAAAAAAGACTGAAATGGTTTATTGCCTGAACAGTCACCTAACACTCTCTAAAATGTTGGAGCATGATCTTCAGCCTTCTGGCCCAATATTTCTGACAGACAAATTTGCGAGGCAGGAACTATGAGAACTTGCTTACCCTGTCTTGGCAGAATTTGGCCATTGACTCTGCCTGCATCTAAACTTGCTCAGAGGCTAGTTCATCTTTTTAAAAAAATTCTTATTTTACTTGCGTTCATCTTCCTTGTTAGGGGCAACATTTCTATAGGCGTCTGTACAAGTCTGTTCAGTGATAAGAAAAGGATTTAATCCTCTACTTGTTGCTATTCCCATTTGCTTTTTGGGTTTTGTTTTGTTTTGTCCAGTAGTTAGAATTAGTGTTCCATATACCTTATATCACCACCAGTAATAAATTAATAATTTAAGGCATAGACTATGAAGGAAAATTGAAACACCTCTTTTTAACCATCAGTGAGTAATTTTATAAGGATAACATGGCAAAATCAGAGTCTTTATAAACTCATTTTCCCAAGGTCATATAGAAGCCATAGCATATATGTTGATTGATGAGTAATAAATGTATGGAGTGAAGGGAAAAACTGTTTTCCTTTGATTTCATCTCATTTTATACCTCTGAAAATTTTATGAGAGAAGGGGAATATTCTTATTATGGGCTCTTTGATGACTTATCCTGCTACACAAGAAATCATAGGGCCAACTGACTGAAGTGCAGTCTGTTCATAAAGATCCTGCTTCCCTGCACATAAATTGTGTTTGACACTTAGGAACATTGTTAGTCATTTTAAAAAGAAGGTTTGCATAATTCTGTCATTTGGCTAATGTTTAAAAGATCTATCTTGATGCTAAAATCATTCTGGAGCTTATAGAGGGGAACATTCAAGACAGAGCCAAATGCACCCCCCATTGCTAGTATGTCTGTTTGCTTGCTTGTCTTTCAGCAAGCATATTTTTGGATAATTTTAG
This sequence comes from Acomys percivali, assembly GCA_907169655.1. Lineage (NCBI taxonomy): Eukaryota > Metazoa > Chordata > Mammalia > Rodentia > Muridae > Acomys > Acomys percivali. The sequence continues at coordinate 73,713,467 of OU015748.1, read as the reverse complement.
ATATGAAGAGTAGTTCCAACTATTACCATTATTCTAAGCCGGAAAACATTTAAGTAAAATAGTATTGTTGTTGTGATTATTATTATTATTATTATTATTATTATTATTATTATTATTATTATCACACTTTATATTTTCAAGAAAATTTCTTAGTTAGGAAGTAAGACAGCTCAATGAAATATCTCGTTTGAATGAAAGTATCTTGATTTCAGAGTGTTATATCATTCTTGACATTCCACTGAAAAAATATGCATACCAGGTATCTTATGACTACTTTTAAATGTAACTTAACCCATTTAGTTAATCCATAAGTTATGTTTTCCTGTTTCCATTTTATATTACAGTATCTGAGAGTCAAATATTCATAGGCTACATTAGAGATAGTGAAAAGAACAAAGTTAAGTTTAAAACTTAAAACTATAATAACATTGATGGTTGAAGGTATCATAAAGCAGATCATGTCTCATGTACTCTGGTGCCTCACATTAGACTATGTCCCCTGGCGGGGGAGACCTAGTGGCACTCAGAGGAAGGACAGCAGGTCACCCAGAAGAGACTTGATACCCTATGAGCATATACAGAGGGAGTTAATCCCTCTGAGGAACAGTCATAGGGGAGGGGAATAAGGGGAAAATGGGAGGGAGGGGAGAATGGGAGGATACAAGGGATGGGATAACCACAGAGATGTAACAAGAATAAATTAATAAAATTAAAAAAAAAATAAAATAGCAAAAAAAAAAAATAAAGCAGATCATGAAAAGAGGATTTGGATACAGATGGTTCATTTTGGAGGCTCTTTCGAAAAAAGAGGTGAAGGACTCTGGGCAGTCAGATAATAAAAAAAAAAGGCAAGTGTTTGTGGGTATGTTTCCAGTATGGACAGTGGAGGCTTAGCCATGCACAGACACCTCAGACATATTCCACCCGAGATGAGTGCGTTTTACCAGTGAGCTTCGTCATTCACTATTTGCTTTTTCCAGGTGTCTGAAATCCCTTGAAATTCTTGGTTATTTGTGTTCACCGTGAGGGTTTTCCGTAGCTTTGAACAATGTGTTGGACAGACAGACTGTCCCGTAGCTTTGAACAATGTGTTGGACAGACAGACTGTCCCTTCACTTTCTTGTACATGGAAGAACTGCAGTGTGTGCACCTGTCTACCACAGCTGTGGTGAAACCACAGACTCACAACGCAGTTGGGAACAAGGTACCACAATGACATAGTTAGTGTCAGATTTTTACAACAGATGTCTCAGCAGAAAGGACATTTTGAGAAAAGCATGGGAAAGGCAAATGACTTTCATGTCAGGGGACATATAATTAAGTTATGAAGCTTACATTGTTTTAAGGTTACTACAAATAAGTGAATGATGTTTGAAATTGAGTAGTCCTAACGCTCCCTGGTTTCTGTGGGGGAATCTGCGCTGTAGTTAGGACGTTTCATATACAATGTTTCAATGTCATTAAAACTGCTTTTTAAAAATAAACTCATTCATCTTCATCCAGTAGCAGGGGTTCTTGAAAAGTACACCGTTTCCCAGGTACTGAGCAAATCGCTGCACTTGGCTGGCCTTGGTGAGCAAAAATGTGCTCTCATCACTTTTTATTGCCATTTCCAGGAGATTGAAAAGGAGGATACGTAACTTGGTAAAATATCATGAAGCTAATTACCTTAGAGAGTTGAAAGCATAAGGTGTTATGTGTCACAATATAAGGAAAATATTCTTCGAATGGTGAATAGGGATTGATAATCTAAGAGCAGCTCAATGAATCTTTTCTTGCCCTCTGAACATTACAGTGTTTCACGCACACACTCCAACCGCCCCCTTCCCCCACATTAAACCTCTGTGTTCAGTTGGAAAGAATGGGGTCATTTAAACAAAACTGAGATTTAATTAAGTATTGAGATTCATTTTATATATGCCAAAATGCATGTTCTCTGTTTGCTGGTGGTGTGGCCCAGGCACTGGGGAAATCTGTCTCACCAGGTACAGCCATGTTTCAGATTATGTGGCACTGAAAGGGTATCTGGGTAGTCTGCTTTACACACAGATACTTTGTTTTTGTTGAAAAAGTGACAATAAGATATATTTGAAGAAATTACTCCAAATTACTCCAAATAGCTCCCAAGTTTCAACTATTTGTTAATAACTAATTTTTGCCTCATTAAATTATTTAATAAACTCATTAATGTCAGTGTAATCATAGATAACACAACAAGTTAGCTGTCTTTGTACCAATACACATTAAATTCCTTATTAACATAAAAAGTATCTACTTCCGCATTATTTGTAATTATCTGGAAAAAGGTCAGTAACACATGCCAGATAACAATTATCAAAATAAAATGTTTGGAGTAAATGGGTTAGAGTCAAGCTGTATGAAAATGGGGTAATTTTCAAGAAAAGAAACCAAAGGACCTGGATCTCTCAGTTTGATACTTTATTCTTGTACACACAGACACAGGAACAGTTTCCCACTGTAGAGAGAACACACAATACTGCACTTCCTTAAAGAAGAATCTTTGTCCACATGGACACAGTGGTTAATTTCCCAGTGATGAGATGAGTCAGCATGCAGCCCTCTACAACTGGCAAAGGGAAACTAAAATATTCAGAGGCATGGTGGTGAGAAACCTAAGCATTCAGCTGCACGTTGGAAGCGACATGCAAGTCAGCAGGTCGCAGGAGCTAGAAGCTATTTGCTGCTCTTCTGTTTCACATTTAATATGGGTGTTTGGGCTCATGAACTGGCTTTGATATCTATGCTTAGCATCACAGGATAACTTCGTGGCCGTTGAGGACCTCTGAGTCATACGTACATAAATATATGTCCTCGTATGATGACAATGTAATATAGAAAAGATATTCACATATCCAATATAGTCTTTATTTGGAAAATAATGACTTTAAGAATACTTTCAGAATTATAACACTTAGAAGACAAATAGTACACTATATTTTCTGTAGATGAGATTCACAAGGTTTAGAAAACACACAACAGCTTAGTTGTATACACATCTACCTACTGTGTCTGCGTACTTCCTCATCAACTGTAAGCATCCTCTCCCTCCTAGTACCTGCTTGTCTTAACTACTGTCTGATGCGTCACAGTGCAGTAGACATAGACTCATAATACCTAGAGCTGTTTCTTTTCACCCTGCACTTATTCACCTATTCTCTCTTATATGGATTGTCTTTAGTTATCTAAACCAAATCTAACCTTGAAAGTCTATCCAAGCTTCTCTTCAAGGTTGTTCTAGTGAGTCCAGTATTTCTTGATTCTTTTCCCCATGAGGACTTCTAAAGTTTGTAGTCTGAAACCATATACTTGTCTTTCTACCATATATTCTGCACAATTTTTTTTTTACATTTCAGTGATAATTGTTGTCACTCTCAAAACATACAGACAATGCAATAATCTTGAACGTTATAAAATTAGGTGAGTACCATTGAAGCCTGCACTCATAATATATACAAAAGGGATGGTTGTGACCATCATCTGACATGATACATTTTAATGAGCCAGGAGAATGGTTTAAGACAATAAAAACAAAGAACAATCCGATTATAGGATTGTAAAGATAACACTATGGGAAAAATCAGGCATTATTGAAGGATATATGTGTAGGCTCAGAACAAAGTGGTTTCTCAGGTGTGTCCAAAGTCATCCAGAAAATGACATGGTCTTTAGACAGAGACAGGCTAAACATGTATTAAGATAAATTCTCCAGTAATTTTTATGTCTCTCAAAACAGGAGTTGCTCGTACTCATGGATAGGGATGATGTACCGCTTCAGCATCGTGATGTTCTTACTGATCGAAGACCTTTGGTTAGTTGGAACCATTTTATTATGAGTTATATTGTATTTGTTTTTTTTTTTTCTGGAAAAGTTTCATCTTTATTAATACCAGTCCAAGATGTTATTGAGAAAGTTCATATTTGCTCCTGTTTGGCAGTCAAAGAATAACCATATGCAAAAGAACTGGGTCCATTCTTCTGTAAGGAAGGAAGAGTCTCTTCTAGGCTTCTGGGTATGTTTGCTAACACTACTGGCTACCCCATCCTCTTAGCGTAACTGTCAACACATGCTTCACGTTTCCATTATTCCAGTTGAGATTCTGCAGTATGGGCCTCCATTAAGACTTACCATCAAGATGTGACCATGTTGTCTATTAGCCACTAACTTCTTTCCTTGTCTCATTACATCCAGATTTGATAGTTTTGGACAATGTACATCTTATCTGGCATTAAATGTTCCAGCCTTTTTCCATGTTTCAAGATATAGTTCTTAAAATATGAATTAAACATATTCTAATTTGGTTAGCATGAATTAGTTTGGTATAAAAGAATACTATTTACATATTGTTTGACCTGTCAACATTGAATAAATCCATGATTACTCTTGTCAAAAGGAGATTATTTGGATATTGAATTATAAATGAGTAGGCTAAATTTGTCATTCAATGTAATCCATTTGTTGCTGAAAATCTTAATGGTGAATGGTTTTCCAGTGTGCAGCTCTCCTGAATGACATCCGCTGCTGAGTGACTTGAGATCATAATTGTGAAATAAACATACAAGAACAACATTACAGCATCGTTTATGGTCTTCTTTATGTCTGTGGTAAGTAAAAATAAGAGTTAAATTAGTTATTTTTAATCGTCTTAAACTAGACCATGGAAACAATCCTTATATCAAGTTGTCTTGGGTAGACTGTTAAAAACTGCTTTCTTTTCTTTTCTTTTCTTTTCTTTTCTTTTCTTTTCTTTCTTTTTTTAAAATACTTTTATTTTATTACACATGTATAAAACAAACTACAGCGGGGAGAACCATGTGACAATCATGAGAATAATGAGTTCTATACATGTTACATTCATAGTGACTGGGCCATCTGCATTTGTCTCATTTGAAGTAAGTGTTTTTCCTGTCTTGTTGGGTCTAAATTTCTGAATGAGATTCAATATCTATCCTACCTCAACTCTAATAGCTTAACTTCTTTATCTTGATCTAAAACGATCTTGTCCCCTAACCAACTAGGCATTGAAGACAAGATAGTATAGTTTTAAAAACTGCTTTATGCTGTATTTCTTATGACTCTAACTTGTATTCTAATCATCGACTAAAAGTTCCATCTTGAGGTTAAATCATACAGGTCTGCTTTCTTTCATTTGGTTGTGAGTTTTCTAAGAATAGAAAGAGTTATTTCATAAAATTTTAGCAACGGTTTTACATATTTTCAGCGTTCTTTTTCTGGTTTCTGACTGAAGCTTGTGAAATATAGAGCCTTTACCTTATTCTAGTAGGAAGAAAAAGCCATATTAAACAAGTCAAAGCTACATGATTCCTACTGTGTAAATCATGACAAAGGTAAATAGGAATTTTAGAAGCAGCAGACCAACAGTTTTCTATAATTTAATAGGGAATTTTATAAAAATTAAAAATGTGTGTAAGATTTTCCTATACGTAATGCAATCAACAGGACATTTGTGCTTTGACATTTACTCTTTGGGGAAGTTAGCAAAGTTCTCTAGCTCTGAGCCAAGAGATACTTGTGGAAGAATGGGAGTTTGAGATGAGTCAAAGGAGAGACAACATTATCAATAGAGATGAGATTTCTCCATGTGTGCTAGTGTACCACTTTATATTTCCTTAGTTCAATGGTTGTTTTTGTGGATGCTTATTTTTTTTTTTTACCAGCTGAAGAAATCCAAAATGAATTTCATCAGACTCTCATGTTTGTGTCCCTGTAGGCAAAAGGTGATTTCAACCATTGGAAATGTTGCTTCAATGTGGTGCTGAATCCGGGCTCCTCAGTGTTTTCTCACTCATATATACTGACTTCATATACAAAATTCTATTTTTTCTAGGAGCGGAATAGAAATGAAAGTAATATTGAATATGTTATTTGTGAAATTTATAAAAGTATTGGTTAATAATTTAAATTATTTTTCTTTCTATTCTTTTTACTCTTCACTCTTTTAAAAAATATATATTTTATTAATTTATTCATATTACATCTCAATTGTTATCCCATCCCTTGTATCCTCCCATTCTTCTGTCCCTCCAATTTTCCCCTTACTCCCCTCCCCTATGACTGTGAATGAGGGGGAACTCTTCCCCTGTATATGCTCACAGGGTATCAAGTCTCTTCTTGGTAGCCTGCTATCCTTTACTTTTCTCTTAAACGTTAATTTTCCATCTTATACTTTTTATAGATTTAAAGTACTTTTGAATGACATGACTCTTTTCTAAAGAAGTGAGCTGAACAGAGTAGTTAGTCCTTACTTTCCTAAGTCCCTACTTTCCTATGCTTTGCATAAAGCAACTCCACTATCCACTTAAGCCTAGTTAGATTTTACTGTGGTTTCTTTTACATGGATTTACTAAGCCTTTAGCACAAATTAATCATTAATTTTGGTAGCTTGTCAAGCTTTATCCATAGTTCTGTGCATTTCATCTACTCATAAATGATTTTTGAATTTGTTTTTCTATTTATGTTCAAGATGTAGAATACTTGTGATCTATGTCAAAGTTTAGAAACTAACCATACTGAAGAAGAAAGAATAAGAAGGGTTTGTATTTGCTTGTGTTATTCACTCACCTTTACCCACTTTCCTCAGGTGTGGAGCTTTCCCCTAAGTCCCTTAGCAATTAATAGAATTGGAAGTAATATAACAACTCCAGGAGTTTTACCAAGGGAGTCGCTTAATAAGATTATTTCACTATAGCAGCAAATTTTAATTTAGTCATTTAGTTTCCATTTGATGATATATGGTTTTGATTATCAATGGAGATATTTTCTGAGTTAACGTAGCATGCCTTAGAAAGGTATACCTTTTTGTGTAATTCCAGCTATCTTTTGGATATTACAAAGGAACATTTGATTTTATAATGGCATTTTCTTTAAAGTTGAAACACTATGAACTGTGTTTGTTTGAACTTTTCAAGTGGTCATAAAGCAAGACTAACAAACAACTTTTCAAAATTAAAAAGGGAAAACAGGCTATATGGTAATAAATTTCCAAAGGTTAGGAAAGTGCATTTTATTTTGTGTATATTATGTAAAACATGCTGTTTTTACTATCTGATATTGTCATTTGTGTGTGTGTGGCCATTGGATACCAAGATTTTAATTGACAATTTTACAAAAGGAAAAAAAAACATATTTTCTCTCTGAAGGCCACATTGTTTAGGAAAACATCATGGATATAGTCTCAAAACATGGTAGTGGAGATAATGATGCTTAAGGATTCACTAATGTGTCCAAGACACAACAGATGTTCAACAATATTTCCTTTCCTTAATGTAAGAGGTCCGATTCTCTTTGTACATAAATTTATGCACATGTGGGCATATGTTTGTTTGTACCTAAACCCATACTTAGGTGATTTGAGGTTCAATTATACTAGTGCCCTATTTATATTACTCCAACAATAATAATCAATCCAGAATTAAATTAAAACAGATTGCTTAGGGTCACGCAGAAATACTTCTGGAAAGTTCTGTAAATATTTTGTTACATTGTACAATGTACATCAGTACATTTACTGATATGGTGGCAGAAAGAAGAAATGTCTTCCTGGAGTAGATGATGAAAAGTTTCATACAAGCTTGCCTAGAATGGGTCTTGTTTGACAGACTCTCTATGAAGTCAATATATTCCTTATTAAGAAGGTGTGAAGGGCTAATTATCATTATCAATTAAGTTTTGAAGAAAATGCATGAACTAAAGATTTAGGCTGGAGTGTATCAGCTTTGTGGGGCACTTAAAATATGACTTTTTGACCCAACTTTTAAAAATTAATGACCATGAAGCTATCACCAAGACCAGGTTATATTCTTTGATATCTGATTGGCTCTATCCCAGTAGGTGAGTTATTTGAAGAGGATTAGAGAAATACGTGTAAGCCTTCTGGATGCATGCACATTCACACCTGTCTAATAATAACTGGAACACTAGGTCAACGTTCAAACTCTAAAGATGAGATAGTGATAATAGCATGAAATAAAGCCAGCAGACTCGCAGTGCTTTGATTTGGAACCGTAAGCAAAATATCCTGAGTACTTGAAATAAAATGGATCTGAAAAAATGACATCGCTGAGCAATGAAAGACACTTGCAGGCAAGTTAAAGCCCACATTGGAGTGGGACATCTTCACTTTGAGGCAAAATAGCCAGAATTTGGCTGATTTCAAATAACAACTAAACTTCAGAAACTGTTTCAGAATTTTCAGCTTGATTCAACTGGGAGGATTCACATGACACAGTGTTTATGCACAAGAATGGTCTAAGGGGATTTCACCCTTAAAGGTTTTGAGGAAAAAAAAGTAAAACTATACTTTAATACTCAGCCCGGGACTTGCTATACATTTGAACATCCATTGTATGCTAGCTGGTGTCTTCCCAGCTATTCAAACTGGATACATCTTTACCCTATCCATTATTAAGAACCCTAGAGTATTGATAGGAACTTAGGTTTGTCTCAAAATCAAATCCACACATCTCTATAATTTGGGAGGTATTTTGAGTTTCTAGATTTTTTTAAGTGCAGTTCAGATAATTATGAAATAGCACTGTGCTTTGCTAAATGAAATATAAAATTAAAACATAGAAATCACATGTTGTGAAATTACCAAACTTATAGATGCTTGGACCGTGTGTGAGAAATCACATTTGATATGGTTGTTGTGAACATTTAAACTGATACCTAGATTTTATGTAAATGTCCTTACTCTAGGAAAGAGAGTGATTCTCCACTTTAAGTGGAAGCAAACAGTCTTTTAGTTTCCACCATTTATCCCCTCCAGAGATAGATAGACCCCATTTTTGTGATTCTAGTTTGGATAGCAGGAAAGTGAAAAAAAAAAAAAGAAAGAAAACACTGTCATGGGTTTAAGTATGCCAGGTCAAGATTTGTAAGAGCAAAGCCAGGCCTGCTTGCTAGGTCTCCAGGGTAAGTATTTACTGTTTTCTCTCTCATGGGTAACAGCACAGATTCAACATGAGCTGTGATTCATTTTCATCTCATTTGTGAATCATCTCTGGCTAAAGGTTACCTCAGAAGCCAAGCAGGTGTCATCAAATGACACTTTTGTGGTTGACACATAAGTGTCAGTGACGGTGATGTCATCCAGCTCTGTGCTGAACCGGTCTGACTCCTTGATGACACTGTAATTTAGGGCCATACTGTAGTTGGCAGGTTTCTCTGTGGGCTTCTGCTTGCAATTGCAGAGCTTTCTGAAGGCTGCACGGAATTTCTGAGACATGAGGTTGTAAATCACTGGGTTGATGGCACTGTTGAGATAAATGCAAATTCTGCAAAAGAGCAAAAACCAATTTTCCTGGAAAGGGCTGGGGAGAAACGAGTTGACAACCACAAGAGTTCTGTAGGGCATCCACAAAAGAGCAAACAGAATTACAACCACAGCCAGCATCTTGGTGACCTATGGAGAAACAGAGAGAAATGCAGTTCAAACCGTGGTGGAAACAGAGCAAGATAACCCTACCTCCCCTTTTCCTACCCAGGTTTCTCTTTTCCAAGATGTAGTCTATGATTGCCTTTCAGTTAGGTTGTTTATTTTGAAGTTGAACCTAGAAAGCAGGTTGAGGGAGTGGAGAAGAATATGACACATGAGTAATGAACAAAAATTTGATTGAGATGACTCTTGCTTGGGCAACTGGACTCAAATTCTGTAATTTATCCCAATGCCCCAAAGAACCTTTATCTACCATATGCCTGCTTCTATTTGTTGAAGCATGCTTTAAGGATTTAAAAGTTTCTATATTTCCAGGGCTTTCTCTAAACTTGTTTAATTGATAAAAGAGTCCTGACATAAGGGACCACTGAGTATCTGGAATGGAAGGCAGGCAGGAGTCACCCACTTCAATGGTGGCTGGATAATTACAGCTAAGGCACTTATCACAGGCCCCTAAAGGTGTCTGTGATGACAGTTGAGATCCCATCTCCCTAGCTGTAGGAAATTATCCTAGCATTTCTCATATACCATCTTTAAAATGGGACAACGAATCTTCCAACATCAACTATAGTAGTATAATTGTGCCAAAAAGATACAGCAAAATTGTAGAAGCCATGAAAAGTCTACTCTATACCAGAGACCACACTAATGATGGTTTTTTATATCACAATTGCAACAGTTAAAGGAAAATTCCATAATTTTACCCAGAGTTAAACTATTCTGGAGTACAGACAAGGCTCCAGAGGTAGGGAAGTGCTTGGCATGTGGTCAATATCTAAGATCCCCAAGGAGTGAGGTTAGCAACAGTGTCATTTAGCACATTCTTCCTACCTTGGTACTCAGTGAGATCTGGCATTGCCAGCTTTGGGCTTACAGTAAGATCATCTAGCTTTGATTCTACAAGTGGCTTTAAGACCTTAATCAAGTTATTATTCCTTTTTGACATTTAAAGAACTGCCTGGTTATGTTTTCTTTACTTCACAGAGTTATAGAGGAATTAAAATGATGAGTGGAATGGGACTTAGAAACTCTAAAGCACTGTGAAATTCTAACATCTCATTAAGGTATTATAAAGAAATCATAGTAGCTGGGCGGCAGTGGTGAATGCCTTAATTTCTGCACTCAGGAGGCAGAGTGAGGTGGATTTCTGTGAGTTTGAGGCCAGCCTGGTGTACAGAGTGAGTTCCAGATAGCCAAAGGTTTTACCAGAGAAACCCTGTCTTGGAAAACACACACACACACACACACACACACACACACACACACACACACACA
>OU015748.1:73680738-73702706 GCA_907169655.1 Acomys percivali | reverse complement strand
GAGAGAGAGAGAGAGAGAGAGAGAGAGAGAGAGAGAGAGAGAGAGAGGATTCTAGTGTTCCAATAACATGATGAATGTATATAATTATAGAAGAGATTATCTTTGCATACATAGATAAATAATAACTAATTGATTTTCTTTAAATGCAAAACGTTACACATTTAACAAGTTTTCAGTCTTTGCTTGCATTTGAGAGCTTTCAACTTCCTTAGTCCACACTTTCTAGATGTCCTGAGAGTGAAAAATATGAAAATAAAAGAAATACATTTTTTCTCTCTTTTAATATTAAGATGAAGTGGGCTGGAAAGAGTGGTTCTGTTGAGGTTTGATGTGTGACAATGTGGACCAAGTGAGCAGAGTACAGTGTACAAGTTCCAGCTGCAGGCTGTTCAACAGACCTGGAACTAGTTTGCACCTAGCAAGTGATAGGAACCATTTCCAAAGCCATTGTTTGAGGACAAAGAGATGTGATACTTCAAGGAGTGTTTGGCCTCTGTTTTTAGGGCAGAAGGATGACGCAGCTGCCAACGGAGCTACAGCTGCAGGTAGGAGTCAAGCTCTGAAAATGTCAGCTCCGTGGAGGCATTGTTGATAGAGGCAGGCAGACTCTGAGCTTATTAAAGAGGAACAAAGGAAATTATAAATGCCACAATTTGAACACGATATTTTAAAGAGACAGAATGCTAGCAGAGACAATAGAAATGAGCAAGCAGGGTCTAGATTTGCCAGGTCTCTGTCCTCCATCAGGGATCATCTCCTTCGCGATGCGTGTGTAGGTCAGAGACCCATGATAGGCCCTTTAATATCTTCCCACCGTATTCCTTTGGAACAAGGTCTCACAATGAACCTGGACCGCATGGATTGTCTAGACTGACTGGCCAATGAAAGGCGAAAATAGACGGAAGCACAACCTCCTTATGTATAAGCTGGGAATGCGTGCTTGCCCAGCAAATCCTTTGGTAGCTGAACCATCTCTTTAGCCCTTTTACTCTTTGCTGTATTTAAACACACGAAAGAAGTGTTAAACAGTCCTCATGAGAGATTTTGAATTCATCTCTCAAAACACATTCATTTTTAAAATTAATTAATTTATATTTATACACTTTGTTCTGATCACAGCCCCCTCTTGCTTCTCCTCCCAGTCCCTCTCCTTCCCTTATCCCCCTCTTTTCCCTTTCCTACTCCTCAGAAAAGAGGATCCCCACTAACCCAACCCAGCACATCAAGGACTGAGCCTTCCCCTGTGGCCAGGCAAGGCAGCCCTGACCGAGGGAAGTGATCCAAAAGCAGGCAGCAGAGTCCATGTCAGAGACAGCCCCTGCTTCCCTTACTAGAGGACCCATAAGAAGCCTGAGCTGCCATTGCCTACATCTGTGTAGGTGGCCTAGGCCCAACCCATGCATGGTCCTTGGTTAGGGCTTTAGTCTCTGCAAAACCTTCTGGGCCCTGGTTAGTTGGCTCCATTGGTCTTCCTGTGGAGCTCCTGTCACCTCCAGGTCTTTCTATTCCCCCCCCTGCCCCATTTTCCCACAAGACTCCCTATCTTTGCCCAGTATATGGCTGTGAGTCTCAGCATCTATTTCTATCTGCTGCTGGATGAAGCCTCTCAGAGGACAGATATGCTAAGCTTCTGTCTGCAAGCATAGCAGAGTATCATTAATAGTTTCTGGGGTTGGCTCACTCCCATGGGGTGGATTTCAGGTTGGAGCAGGCGTTGTTTGGACATTCCATGAATCTTGGCTCTATTTTTATCCATGCACATCTTGTAGGCAGGGTAAATTTTGGGTGGGAGTTTTTGTGGGTGGGTTAGTGTTCCCCTCCCTCCACTAGGAGTTCCATCTACTTAGAGGGTGTCCTCTTCAATCTCCATGAGACCTGCTACTGGGAGTCTCAGCTAGAGTCACCCCATATCCTCCCAGGAGCCTACCCTGTTCTGCGTCTCCAGCTTGTCATAGAGAAGCCCCTACCTAGGGTTTCTCTTCTCTCTGCAGACCCTCTGTCCTCCTGGCTACCTCCACGCCCCAGGTCTGGTCTCCTCCCTCATTTCCTTCCCTGCTCATTCCCCTAGCTTATTCCCTCTCTTCAACTCCTTCCGCTGTCTATTCCATTTCCCCTTAGGAATGAGATTTGAGCATCCTCTACACATCCTTACAGTGTTGGATCCAGGAACTTTCTATCATGTGAATTTATATATTCTACCTGACCATTCACATTACAGTTTCTGGAGGAAAGAAGTTCCAAAGCATGTGCGTGTGCCTAGAAAAATAAGGCTAACTGTGGTCTTCTAGCCTTTAGAAATATCTATTATTACTGGACTTCAAGCTATTAACTAACATTTTCCTGCTACTTTCTTTTTGATTTTGGAATACTGATAATATTTTTAAAATTGCAAAGACAATGCAGAGTTGCTACACACCCCACACAAACGTGTCTCTATCACTATCACTGACCTCCCTTACCTTAATGTGACTTGTTCATCTCGGCTAATGAATTAATGTTGAGTTATTGAACTTTTATTAATTGCTCCCCACATGCGTTTTCTTTCCTGTTCCTATATCCTATCTAGGGTATCATATCATGTTTAATTAATTGCATTTATTTAAGCTCTTCTGGGCTCTGAGTTCCTTGCTTTTCCTTACATACATAACCTTGATTGTTTTGAGGAGTGTATGCAATTCCTTATAGAAAACACCCCATACCTGAGTTTGATGGTTTTCTCCTTAATAGGCTGAGTTCTAGAGTTTGAGACCAGGCTACAGACATGAAGGGTCATTCTTGACACAAGGTATGTAAGATGCATGCTACAGTCGACTTATCTAATTATATTATTGTATATTGTTTTACTGAAACTATTTTATATGTAATTAAGTCCATACATTTATAATGTCAAATTTAGGATATTTTAGTATTTTAAGGGCTGTGCAACAACACCATAATCAATTTTAATTAATCTAAGTATTCCAAAAGGAACCTACTACTCTTTAGCTGTCATGTACCATCTTCTTTCCACCTTCTTAAGACTTCAACCATGACCAACCTGCGTGATACTCCTACATAGTTACCTATTTTGAATATTTCATATGAATGAAACATAGTCATTTGTGCATAACTTGAGACATTTAGCATAATAGTCATAAGGTAAACCACATTGCAGTTTATATCGATTCTTTTCCATTGCCGAATAATATTTCATAATATATATCCATATATATATCACATTAGGTTCGTCCATTTTTACAATTTTAATTTTAGTCACTAATTGTAATCACTAGTACTGCTATGAACATTGGAGTTTAAGTTTTATGTCAATGTGTTGCTATTTTTGTTATCTTTACATTTGTTTAATCTATAGCAGTGAAACTATTGGTTGGTACATGTTTAAAGTGACATACAATTATATGAAATGCTATCTTAACCTTTGAAAAATTTGGGATAATTCTCATTATGATTCATAGCAAAGATACTAATTGACTTCATGGAGACAATAGGACTCAAGAAAGATACAAAGTAAACTAAAGCTAAAATTAAAGTGTTTGCGATGCATATTTTATGCTGTTCTTGACATTAGAGGAATAGGGGCTGGAAGGATGGCTCTCTGGCTAAGAATGGTTGCTGTTCTTCCAGAGTCTGGTTCCCAGGACACTTATCAGGTGGCTCATAGCTCAAAGGAATCAGGAGCCATGGCACTTTTTAGACATTTTCCAGGCAAGTCTGTTTGGAATGTGTTCAAAAGAGAAAGAGAGAGATAGGTGTAGTCATGGGTATACATATGTGTATATGCCTTTTTGCAATGCAGAGTAGAGAAACCATGGGGTTAGCAGAGACAGATGAGGAGCATCGGTTTTATTTCTTTCTTTCAAAGATTGACTACAGCACAGCACTTTTGTTTCCTTAGGAACCAGTTCCATAATGAAAAACATTTGTGATCGTGCAGAGAATGAAAAACAGGGTGCCTGAAGGAACAGAGTTCAGGGTGGAGACCGTATCCAGTATCCAGTCCATCAGCAGTGGGGATAGGATGGATCTCCTTTGCTCGTTTAGCCACATTTAAGAGATAAGCGTGCGCGCACACACACACACACACAGACACACACACACACACACACAGACACACACACACAGACACACACACACACACACAGACATACACACACAGAGTCAACTTAAACAATTATTTTTTAAGCTGCAGAATGTGCCCCAGAAGTCTCTGGGGTTAACAAAATTCTTTCACATTCCTGGAGCATCTGCACTAATACCCACTGAGATCTGTGGAGAAGCAGCAGTGTTTCCATTTTGTTGATAAGAAAAAGGAAACCGAGCTCATAGAAGCTGAGGAAAGGAACGTCCCGCCTGTCCGCAGGTGACAGTGGCTGTTGAACCAACGCCATTCCTTGATCCTAGTTCTTATCTTCTTTCCAGTTAATGAAAACTTTCATGCATTTATTGAGCTAAGACATCTCCTTGTTATAGCTATTATTTGCTGGAAACTGGAGAGGATGATAGTGGTGCCAGACAGCACTGGTAACCCTGGGGTCTGCCCTCCCCACTCTGTCTTTTGACTGCGAATTGGGGTCTTGCATTTAGCATCTTGATTAGGGAAAATAAAGTTGTCACCAAGCAGACAGGAGTCCTTCACACCAATCTACTTCCGAGGGACATAAGCAAACAGGAGAGTTGAATTGCAAAAATAATCATGGAAAGTAATGGGAACTCACATTTCTTAGGAGACAGCCCAGTTAATTGCAAATCATTTACTAGGCTCTGGTTTCATGCGACCTGGGGACATTTTAATTAATTGTCAGAAATCAGCTTATTAGTCTACCTAGGAAGCCAGGAGAGTTTGATTCATACCTCTGTTCCCTAGGGAATTTAGTTGGAATTCTTGGCCGATTCAGAAAAAATACCTGGAATTTGATTTTGTGAATGATTCAGAGGGAAAAGATGCCGTGTGTGGACATGGGGCAAAACACATAATCCACGCTTGAGTTCTATACTTCACTTTCAAGCATAGGAAAACTTTGATAATGCTAAAAACGTGAAGTCTAAACTTGTCATTAAACTTCTGTTAACAACTATTTACCTCTTTGCTTAATGAGTGGTTTTCCAGGCATCATAGCAGGAAATCTTAATTTATGAGCAGACTCTTTACCAATTTTGGATTCCCTGTAGTATAAAAATTGTTGTTCTGCTTTTGGCCTTTGAAGAAACATAAATCAAGAAGACACTTAGGCAGCGTGTCTGGGGCACAAAAGGGTAGGAGGAGTCCTTAATACAGAAGTCTGACACATTACAAGTGCTCAATGCATGGTTGCATCCTGGGTAAATGTTTATTCTTACCAAATATATATGACGTAAGGTTCCTTTAAATTAGCAAAATGCTTTTGTTCTTGCATTTTTTTTTTAATGGCTGGAAGATTCTAACTTTCAGAACACTTCATTCTGGAAACGATGATTGGTTAATGAATACAAAACAGTTAGCCTTTAATATTCTAATGCCTTCCTTTAAAGGGCAGCAATACATTGTGTGTCTGGACTCTATCCATGTTCTCCTGCTCTCTGCATAGTAACAGAGTGTTCTGAAACTGGATATGTTTTGCTCTTAGCCCTCAGAAAAATGATCAGTGACCTTTTGCCTTTTGTTATATTAATTGAGCCGGTTGAATGATAAACTGACTTGGTAATTAAATAAGTCTGAGTGTAGCCAAGCTTCAGTGCTGACTAGGGGCTTTGGGGTTTTCCTACTGCAGAGTGCTCTGCTGTGTTTTGACATATGTCTGGACATTCAGCTTTGAAAAGATACTTATCATCAGCGCGGGGTGCTGCGTACCACAGGGTGAGGTCATTAGTGCCGTTTAAAAATTGAATGATGAGACAGGAAAGGGTCTTGGAATCATCTTAAGATCAGCTAAAGTACAATAAAAGTGAGTAAAAGCCGAGTGGTGATTCATGGGGGAGAGACCGTGGCCTGTCAGATTTAGCGTTTTCCACCAGTTATGGCTCTCATGACAGGAAGCAGTGCACAAATGCAAATCCACGGATTTTCAGACTCCTCCTGACACCTGGGATTGAACGTTGCACTTAGAACTTCACATTGGCAGGAAGTAGACAGTGTAAATTCTGAGTTTTATTCTGGCTCATGTCCATGAAAGAATTTTTAAGGGATTCATAGTGGAGAATTTTTAAATTGTATATGGTAATATGTTCTTTGTCGAGATAGGGATTAAAGGAAAGTGACATGATAGCAGATGATTTAAAAGTATAGGATAACGATAGCAGCACCCACAACAAAAAAGGTTATTGTTTTTCCCCTCCACAGTTCTAGAAGGTATTGAGGCAGACTTTTTTTTTTTACTCTAAATATACATATAAGGAAACGAAACCAGACTTTAAGTCTCAGGAGGTCCACAGGGCTCCAAGATCTGCCATTGTGAGGACACCAGAGCTGAAGTTGCACGCAGCACACAGTGTGAGTCTTCCTCTGAAATACCAGCCATTCCTCAGGGAAATATCCAAACATGATCCAATGCAAATATGAATGCTCTCCTATGAGAAGTGGACAGAGCTTCACATAGACGTCTGATACAGGAAGAATGTGAGGCAGAAACACATGAAGATGTCCAAGGCTAACATGGGAGAACAGCAAAGTAGAAGGATCCAGTGGATCCTAGAAACCTACAAGTAGAACATTATGATAGGCAGATTTGGGCCAAGGGGTCCCGCTCAAACTAAGGCACCAGCCAAGGACAATACAGGTGGTAAACTTTAAACCCCTACCCAGATCTAGCCAATGGACAGGACAGTCTCCACACTTGAGTGGAGTGGGATATGACTTTCTCATGTACTCTGGTGCCTCACATTTGACCATGCCCCCTGGAGGGGGAGACCTAGTGGCACTCAGAGGAAGGACAGCAGGTCACCGAGAAGAGACTTGATACCCTATGAGCATATACAGGGGGAGGTAATCCCCCTCAGGAACAGTCATAGGGGAGGGGAAAATGGGAGGGAGGGGAGAATGGGAGGATACAAGGGATGGGATTACCATTGAGATGTAACAAGAATAAATTAATTTTAAAAAAAAGTAAAAAAAAAATCCGTGAGAGAAAGGGAAAAAAAAGTTCTCAGCGGGCAAGAAAGATGAGTACCTGTTATTATATAGGGGATGTATGGTAATTTCTTAACATGTTTTTGTATAAAACAGGAACACAAGATGCACGCTAGTAATAGGAAGTAGCAGGTTAAAGATGATGCTCCATGGAACATATTTTTTCATATCATTCCTGCCTCATTTGCACTGTGGACGATATAATGGTTGGTAGAACATTAATTTGTTCATGATTGAAGGCTACCATGGAAAGACATGCATATTTGACACCACAGTCTTCTTTATTGTTACTAAATACTTTAAAATTAAAGACAAAACGTTTTCCCTAATGTTTTCAAAACAACAAAAAGAGCAAACAAACAAAAAGTTTGGCCTTATAGCTGGAATTGGTAGCGGCTGTATGTAACAAGAAAGTCAACAAAAAAATCAATTCTGATTTCTAAACAGGGCCACGTGCCTGAAGCACAGGACAAGGCTATTTCTATTTTCACTGTGCTACTAAATCCTGTTGGGACATGTTTTTAAATGCTTCTTATTCCAGGGTTCTTTTGTTACAAGTGTAAGCAACTGTATTCTAGGTAACATTTGTAGTTAGGCTTGATGCAGAGCTTTTCATGATGCTAGCAACTATTGTCGGATGGCAGCTTCAGGATTGATTATTTAGTCTTGAGAGCACTGCATGATGAAAGGCTGGCTCTTCTCCTGTTGCTTCGATGTTTTCTTGCTCACAGGAGGTGGGTATTTGGAAACATGCTGGGAAAGGAAAATCTCTGCTGGCAGCAGTGAGATTCAAATTACAATAACATCTGAATTTAGAAAATAAAATGTCATTCTGATTTTATTTTTTATGAGCCGGGATATAGCAGTGCTCGCATTTTATTTGCTCTGCATTTTGGGCTGCTATTGGCCTTTCCATATGTCTGTCATATCATCCAGGTAAGGTACTGACAAATTGCTAAGTGCAGGGAAAGGCTGCTTCATACATCTTACTTTGGTGTTCTTGGTTCTGCTCTTTAGGGTGTGGTTACTGATTCTGGACATTTTTCTGCTTGGAACCAGGCTTAGAGATTCTAAATGTCCAGGCATCTTGGCTGGGCCACTGGTTTTTGGCCTCTAGCTAGCTGTTAACGTTTCTCTGCAGATAACGATTCTTTCTGAAGGCGATATTTCTCCGACCCTGTCTATTCACCAGGTTTACCTGGCTATAGAGTCATGATTCAACAAGGGGAACATGGTAGAGTCAGACACAAAACAGCAATCTGTTGTCATTTATTCACTCAATCAGAGCTGGGGAACCAGTCTTAAATAGAAAGTTTGAGTGACAGAGGAGAAGAAAGGTGGGGTGACTTATACAGAAAACTAAAGGTCTCAAAGTAGTCAAGAGTTTTGTGGGTCAAGAGGAGTCATTGGGTTTTTTTTTCTCTAAAAACTCTTGGACAGCATCCTTTATCAAAGGACCAACAGTGCCCTGAAAGCATCCAGTTCCTTCTGTATCCAGGTTTCACTCAGGGCTGATAGTCTGTACCTTGATGGGACCTGTCATGAGCTACCGAGCTAATTTTCTTGTTGGCATGGAAGAATAGAGACAAACTGGAAGCTGGCTATGTCTCATGCCTTCAATAAATCACACTCAACAGTTTTTTTCATGATTTTGTTTTTTTCTTTTATTAATTTTTAGTAGGGTCACATGTAGCCCAGGCTTGCCTTTAACTTTCTATATCTTGCCTTCACTTCCCAAGTGATGGGATTACAGACATGCATCACCACACCTGGTTTGTCTTAGCTCTCTAATGTGCTATGCACCTTATCCAAGATCAAGACTTGCTCATTAATTTAAGTTCCCACCCAGTGTTACTCGGAGCTCTTTTTGAGTTTTGGTATGTGGAGTTGTATGCGTGGTGATTAATCATAAAGAAGATATGAAATCCCAAAGTATCATGTATACATTCTTCCTGTGTAAGAGGCATCTACATTCACTGTCCTGTCATAGGATCTGCATCCTTGGCAATGTTTGACCTCTTTATCATTGTATTGACCCTATATGCTAAGTGAGTTCTTTTGCATTTGTCTTCTTATCTATTTGACTAGAAACACATCTGAATTTCTATTTGGCAAAGCAGTGCTTGGGAGGCCTAGGTATGTTACCTAGGCTTTTGGTAGACATTTGAACACCACAAGGTTCTCTTCGAAGCATATAGTCCAGGTTGTCTTGAGGATTATGTAGAGACTAAATGGACAGGGCATTAAGACAGAGTTGGAGTCTATTTCTAGTTCTATCCATATTGGCATGAAAGGGAACAAACCATTTTACTCCTCGAAGCTTCAGTACTTTCCTGGGAAATTGAAGGAAGTATGGAATGTTGTCAATAAGACAGACAGGGTAGCGCACATCTGTATGCCCTGAAACATGGCGGATCATAAGCTCCAGGTCAGCCTCTACTACATAAAAGAACCCTATCTCAAAAACCAAATAAGAATAAATGAGCTAATGTATACAATGAACCATTGTAAGTAGCATGCTTATTAAGTAACAGCTAAATGAACATTAGATTGGTAAGTTTTTTTTTTTTTTTACTATAATCGAGACATGGAAATTAACCAAATAATACCTCTTTGATAGTAGCAATGCTCAATATATCTTAAACACAGCACTATGTACTTTGTTGAATTATGTAAGCTTTAGAGTATTTGGAAGGTATTCATTTTCTTCATTTTGTGGGTAAAAGGAGACCCAAATAAGTTATTATTTCTGGAGAGAAAGGTGAGTGCTAGCCCTTCCCCAAGCTATACTCACTTCTGTTCCATTGCCTTCCTCTTACTTTTGATGGTAGCAACGCTCCATAGTCATCATGTTCTTGCATTTGCTTGACTCCTTATTCATGGCTCCTTTTCCTGCCTAGAACAATTCCTTTCCCCCCTAGAATGATGAATCCAACCCTATTCTACTTGCATTAAGTAAGTTGAAGAATGCTTGAAGCAGGCACAGTAAATATTCAGGAAATGAGTGGGGAAAGGGTTCGCTGATGCTTTGTTTAGCCTTCCCGCCTCCACCAAGTTCCAGAAGCCGGGTCGGAGATGCTGTGGTTACATCACTACTGTACTGTGTCTCCTTTCTTCTCTTGTGTGTAAGATTCTGACAGCAGGAGTAATATTTTGGGCACATTTTTAGCTCTACCCTAAAAAAATTTTAATTGGCACAAAAGTGCTTGAAATTAAAAGTTAAAATTAGAAAAAATAAAATATTTCCTGCCAAAAAAAAAAAATAGAAATGGTAGATCAGACAATTTATACCAACCCCTCAAAGTTTTTCAAGGGACAGTTTGTTAATCTGTGAAAATGAAGAATCACTGGGTATATTATTATCTAATAATTTATAGGTCTGTGATATGGATTAAAAAGTGCATATTTTAGCTCTGATACCAAAGTTTAAACTTTAATTTTTATCCTTCATTTTCTAGAAAGTTCTACATGCTGTCATGGCAGCACTTGCTTTTAACAAACATGGGATCTACTTTTCTAAGAGAGGAAGAGACCCAAGAGACCCAAGGTCAGCAGTGAGGCCTTGGAAAAGACAGCTTTCCAATTGATGGATGTGGGGTTAGGGTTGCGACATCCTGGTTCTTAGCAAGCCAGGAGCTCAGCTTCCTTATCAAGCTGGCTTAATTTGCCAGCTGAAAAGCCTCACCTAGTCCACAGCAGCCGTTCTGCGTTAGCATCCTTGCCAGAGTACTTAGTAGTTATTAGACCCAGGTCATTACTATTTCTAGTTTTCCTCTTTCTCTTCAGTAAAATGGTGACAGAAATTTTATCTCTCTTCTATGGATATTGTTGGGAGAAAAGTAGTGACAAAAGTGCCCATGTCAGTCCTCAGAACAGAATAAATACTGGAGAAGTCAAAGGAATTTATAGGAAACACATTACTTACTGTGCTTCAAGCTCGGTTGGAAATACTTCATAAATGTTAGTTTATTTAATTTCTACAACAGCACATAGGAAAGTACTATGATTACTTCCATTTAGAAAATAATAGAGCTCGGGCTCCACTTAGGAATGGTAAAACCAGTGTCTAAGCCAGTTAGAGCAGCATCATGTCTCATCTCCCCTACAAAGGTAACTTCTGGTCCCCAGGTTGGGAGATTGTTTCCCCTTCTTTCACAAGTGCCAACACAACATTTGGGCAAGAGATCAGTCATCACAACCTCTCTTAGCCATCATTCTACCTAATGGTCCCTATGCCAGCATCCGGGAGGGTATCGGCTCTTACTTGGAACACGCAAGACATTTCCTTTTAGAATGAATGTTAATAAAGCTTACAAAATAAAACTGAGTGGTGTTACTAATGCCACACTTCTTTGCTTAAAAGCCAAATGACCTCTGTGGGTCAACCTGCTGTCTTAATGTTGCAGCTGTAAGAAAGACTTGGCTGAGTTCCAAGCATTGATTTTTTTTTTTTTCATGTCTGCATACAGAATCAGAATTTCAGGATACTTTAAAAACGGTCATTTTAAAAAATGACTAGTCTACCTCATCCTTTTCGTATGCCCCTTATAGTCACAAATTTACTTCAAAATCTTGTGTATTGCATTTTGCAATAGTATTTGTGTTTACTTTGTATTTTCATATTCCCTTTCCTAATAGAATGTGAGGTTCATAGGATGAAACTTTGTTCACTGTCAGTTTCTCAATTTGAAATTTGTCACTAAAATATTTAAGGAGATAGTC
This sequence comes from Acomys percivali, assembly GCA_907169655.1. Taxonomy (NCBI): domain Eukaryota; kingdom Metazoa; phylum Chordata; class Mammalia; order Rodentia; family Muridae; genus Acomys; species Acomys percivali. The sequence goes on along the minus strand of OU015748.1, from coordinate 73,690,882 downwards.
AACACATTTTATTTTGGTAGAATTACTACATTAAACTGCCATGTACATAGGGAAAGGTGTCATTTTCTTGGACAAACACAGCCTACTCTGTCTTTGTCTCATATTCAGCACACTGTTAACATGGGAAAGAACATGAGGTTGTGGTTGAAAGGCTGTGATTACATACTAGAGTTAGCTTCCTTGCTCTTCTAGTGTTTGAGGACCTTGAAGCTGCTAAGCCTCAAATCCTCTAGTTAAGCCTCTATTCCTTAGTAGCCATTGGGGCAAAGGAGATGGCATATGACAGCTCCTTAGCACCATGCTTGGCACACAGAAAAGACCCAGCAACATTACCTACTATAAGGTTAACACATCCCTGATGCCAGTGCAAGTGGGCAGATGGCTCTGCAACTGGCACTGTCAGAAAGACCAGACAACAGTGTGGTGTGAGCTACTGAAGGAAGACTAAGCTGGCATGTTTGAACAGTGCTTCTTTTTTCTTTTATTTACTTTTGTTTTTTTATTAATTCACTCATATTACATCTTAATAGTTATCCCATCCCTTGTATCCTCCCATTCCTCCCTCCCTCCTGCTTTCCCCCTACTCCCCTCCCCTATGACTGTGACTGAGGGGGACCTCCTCCACCTGTATATGCTCATAGGGTACCAAGTCTCTTCTTGGTAGCCTGCTATCCTTCCTCTGAGTGTCACCAGGCCTCCCCATCAAGGGGACCACTTTGGAAATCTATCTGACACTATCTCAGAAAACTGGGAATAGGGCTTCCTCCAGACCCAGATATCCCACTCCTTGGAATATACCCAGAAGATGCTCCAGCATACAACAGGGACATATGCTCAACCATGTTCATAATGGCTTTATTCATAATAACCAGAACATGGAATCAGCCTAAGTGTCCCTCAGTAGAAGAATGGATAAAGAAACTGTGGTACATATACACTATGGAATACTACTCAGCTATTAAAAACAAGGAATTCCTGAAATTTGTGGACAAATGGATTGAACTAGAAATGATCATAATGAGTGAGTTAACCCAGAAGCAGAAAGGGTCAAATGGTATATACTCACTTATATCTGGACACTAGCCCAAGAGGCATGTCCCATGAAAATCTTTACTTAGCAGGAAAGTGGGATAGAGGGGAGGACATCCTATTGGGACTCTAGGTGAGAGAAGCATGGGAGAATGGGTTAACAGTGCTTCTTAAACTGGGATAAAAAGGTGTGGGGAGTGTTTTAAGAAAAAATCTGAAGGCTTTCCAAAAGTCTCCACAGTCCAGGAGAGCCTACAAAGCTGCCCCACCTTTATAAGGTGAAGTAGTTACTAAAGAAACAGTTCTGTGTTACAGTGGATTGAGAGTGGAGTAAATGCTGAAAACAAACACATTGTTGAGATAAAATACATTCACATCTTTATGATGACTGTAAACATGTCAAACACATACACCATTGGCTAGCCAGTACACAATAAAATCACTGCTTGCTCCACAGGCTTTTATGCATTGTATTTCCCACAGCACTAATATGGGACCATTTACCAAGCTGTTTTACTTTGCAGTGCTGACATTTAATTTCTGTTTAGGGAATGCTTCTTTGTGAATTCTATGCTTGCTGGTCATTATTTTTCAAGGCGCTTTTATGAAAAGAATCTGAATGTTTCTGAAAGAATACATTTCTTATTGTTACAAAATACCTGGATTCTGTACTTTTAATTTAAAAGAACATATTTGGGCCAGTTTGGGTGAGTGAAAAGGCGGCCTTACTGAATAAATGGGATTCAAATAATAAAAGCTTACCTTTTATAGATAGCAGAATTATTTGATAAGAGACATTTGCAAAGTTACTGTTTCTTTTCTCAATGCTTTTAAGACATTCTCATGACCACTAATATTAATTTGAGGTAAATTAATGCTCTCATAGCCCAGAAGTTTGTAAGAAAATGTTTCCTTCTAGTACTTGAGTAGTAATTATTTGAAATATTGTTTTAAAATCATGAGTGATTTTAAACTTATAGTATGTATACACAGAGAGATTTGTCTATTTAGAAATATTTAAATCCCCCTCAGTCACAATCATAGTGGAGGGGAGTAAGGGGAAAATGGGAGGGAGGGAGGAATGGGAGGATACAAGGGAGGGGATAACCATTGAGATGTAATAGGAATAAATTAATAAAATAAAATAAAATAAATATGATAATGATGGGGGAAATAAGCCTAGTGCAATTCAATATAATCTTGAGCATTATTCTGAGGAACTGGGTGCAGACCAGAAGCAGCCGGCAATAGAGACTGTTGTTACTCATCAGTTTAAAAGACATGGCTGACCACAGTGGTTTCTCACCCTTCCGTTTTTGGGCCTGCCCTGGATTTTGAGTGACTGACACAAAAATCTGAAGCATTTCCCTCAGGAATAAACAGACATCCTGTGGTGCTGATGTATGAGAGTGATGCCCTGAAAGAGAAAGGTTTTTGGTTTATTTCTCTAGTGTGCTCAGTGCTTGCGGCGAGGTAAACACACAGACTGTGCTCACCTGTGAACAAGGAGTGAAGCGCTCTTGAAGCTAACTTGCTTTATTAAGAGCATTTACGTGTCCTGGCGCTGCATAGTTTTGAGATGAAGTCAGCAGCAAAGTCAAGAACTGTGGGGGCTTTTATTCTAGGTCTAATTTCTTCTAAGTGGGTTTCCTGAGTTCTTCAGAGAAGAAGTGGAAAGAGCCAAGACATCTGAGTTAAAGAGAGAAGAGGCTCAACACTGGACATGTCCGCTGGGGAAGGGAGAGACCTCGCTTACGGGGCATGGGGCATGGTGGTTGGGGTGGGGGCATTTGGGTGATCTTTTGTTTGTTTGGGTTTTTTCTTCTTCTTTTTTTATTAATTTATTCTTGTTACATCTCAATGGTTATCCCATCCCTTGTATCCTCCCATTCCTCCCTCCCTCCCATTGTCCCTTTATTCCCCTACCCTATGACTGTTCCTGAGGGGGCCTTCCTCCCCCTGTATATGCTCATAGGGTATCAAGTCTCTTCTTGGTAGGCTGCTATCCTTCCTCTGAGTGCCACTAGGTCTCCCCTTCCAGGGGACATGGTCAAATATGAGGCACCAGAATACGTGTGAAAGTCATACCCCACTCTCCACTCAACTGTGGAGAATGTCCTGTCCATTGGCTAGATCTGAGTAGGGGTTTGAGGATTTTCAGTTTGGCAAGGCCTCTATTGATTTGGACTTAGGGCTTCAGATGGAATTTTTTTTAGCCATTAAAGAGAGCATGTCCCAGTGGTAATGCACCCAGTCTGAGTCAGTCTAGCCTTAAGGCTCTCCCATCAGCGAAGGGAGTAGAGAGCTATGTGTGAAGCTGTACTAATTGTGATGCATTCCTACTGCATCTGAAAAGAAATAGCCTCAAGGACAGGACCAGCTTAGCTAGTGGAGAACAAACTGGCTCATCCAAATATAGTTTAGTGGGAATGAGTCCAGGATAGACCTACTGGAAAGTGAGTGTTTACATGACAGTGACGGATTCAGATGTCCAGTAATTTATGATTTTACTAATCACTAATGGGATTTAACTCTCTTATCACCCCATTCATTATCTTTCTCCGCTGTTTTCTTCAATGGACAGCTGTGTCTTGTTCTAACAATGTATAAATAATTTCTTGTATTCTATGGGCTCTTTCTCACAGGACTTAAAGGGCTTTGATTCCTCTGTCTTCGGAAGCAAAGGCAAATAAATCTTACCAAAAAAAAAAAAAAAAAAAAAAAAAGCCTCGCCTCACTTCTCCATGTCACCTGTTCTTTCATCATCAGGCTTGTCTATGGCTGCTCCTCCAAGCTCTTTCTCCATACGTGTCCTACAATCTTCCTATAGCATCACTCATTTCCCTCAGTGCTTTATGGAGTTTGCACTCCCAGCGTTTGAGTATTTCTCAGTGCTTATCTTTATGATTTCTCTTGATCACTATTCAAACAGGCTCCTCCTGGCTTTCCTGCTTACACTTGGGTATTTTCTTCTGTCTTCACAGTTGTTTATCCTTACAACTCTGGCTACTTTCAGGTTTCTTTACTATAACACAGCATTTTCTCCAGCAATTGTGTGTGCCCATTCGTGGGCCATCATGAGGATCTACATGCCACTTGCTCAGACCTCTGTCCTTATAGCACAGTTGTTTCTTTTGAGCCTTAAATCTAAATTCTTGACTGTGCCTGTGTAGACTCTAAATACCTAATATGCAAGGCAAGTTTGCCTTCGTTGGAATCTTTTGTGGTCTATTTACTGTCTTTCGTAACATACAGTACACTCTGAATGAAGAATAGTGTTCACTCAGGGTTATTGTTTTCAAGTACCCAATACTCTGGAATGTGCTTTAATTGTTTTTTTTTTTTAACTAATCTTAATTACTTTTGAACAAAGGCATTGCTATTATAATCTCTTGGACAAATGTGTAAACTGAGGCTGAAGATTATAAATTAAATGGTGCACAAATGCAATATCACTTTCTTTTCCAATAGTCCAAGTCTTGCCTTTGAACTGTTTCTTTCTTTTTCTACCCATCTATTCACAGTATGCCCATTAATCCCATTCCAAATGGACTAACGCCTTCCCTTCCTCACTGCCGTTTATTTTGAGAACCTCTCTGCGTGATGACTCACATTGCTGCAGATATCAGCTAACAAATGTCTTTGACCCTGCCTTTCAATTATTTTCTTATATTGAAGATAAGGTGATATTCATAGATCTTGTTGCAATGTTTATGCCTTGCAACCTGCTGGTGATTTTTCCTAGCCTGTAAATCCTGTCCAGCCCTTTCAATAGACCAATAAAGAGCTTTCCCAGCCCCTTTCTCCTTCACTGGTCTCAAGGAGCCACTGGTAGGTCCCTGGCAGGATTGTTCTTCCAAGACTTTTTGTCTTTATGCATACAGTTTCCTCTGCTGAAAACACAATTTTTCCATTCCATCCTCAAATATCTATTAACTTTAAAAGGCTCATCTTAGGAGTCCTAGTTTCTACATGGATCCTTGGTTGCCCTCTTCTTCCCAGCCATTAGAATGTGATGCTCACTATTGCAGTAAGCCAGGCCCAGTGTCTCACTTTTCCTTCTGCTGTCGATCCGGACGTAGAACTCCCAGCTTTTCCTCCAGCACTATGTCTGCCTGTATGACGCTAGGCTCTCTGTTCTGATGAAAATGGACTATATCTCTGAATCTGTCAACAAATTCCAATTAAATACTTTCTTTTATAAGAGCTGCCTTGGTCATGGTGTCTTTTCACAGCAATAGAACACTAACCAAGATAGTTATTATTTTACTTTCTTTTTTGATGACTGGATTGCAAACTCCTTGTGAGCAGAAAATTTGCCTCACTCAGATTTGCAACCTGGTGTCTTGCATATTATTGTTGTTGTTGTTATTATTATTATTATTATTATTATTATTATTATTATATCATCATCATCGTATCATATCATAGATGAAAAAGTGCAAATCTGTCCAGGATTTGTATATCTGCTCTTTATTTATTCCCTCACAGAACAACATGCTAGAGGTGATTGTGATGCCTTAATTAGATGATATTTAACACAGAGTAGGACTTCCCTTTGCACTGCAGTTGGTTTATACAGAAGAACTGATTTGATTGCACTTAACATTGAGATATGAATCTGATTGATTCATAAAGAAATCTCTAGAGATTCATCCTGGTACTTTATGATCTCTAGTTAAATATTTCTCCTATAATTTTACTGTTACTCTGAGCCTATTTCCATCTTTCTTGATAAAACATAAAAAGGATCAGGGCATTCTTTTTTCCTAACCTGTCTCTTATCTGTGTCATCATTTAAATATTTGTAAAGTAGATGCAGTTGGAGCTGAACGCCATCGGAGGACATGTGATGGGTGTCAGCCTTCTGTCACTTCACTTCATGATTTTCAGAATATCACGGGTGCTCAGCATTGCCTCACAGTCTCATGATGACACCGCATATCTCGCTGAGTCACTTATTTTCTAAGCTAACCAAGCTTTCACGGAGCTCTACCTGTATTCACAAATCTCCATAAAACTCAAGCAATGCTGGCTCCAATTGGAAAGACATAAAGGATACTTCACCTGGTCACAGCTACTAAGAGTTATGCCCTGGGCCGTCTGTGCAGGTTGTACAGTCAGAAAGGACTTGTGTTGTTTAAAAGAGGCTGTGACGCTTTATTTTCTATACATTTTGTTTCAACTATATATATGGCTATCATTCTCTTACATTATTTGTCCAACTTTTATGTCTTTTCCCTTTGAATTTATTTGAATTCTTCTTATGCACCACCATACAACCCTACAGTGTTGCAATTGACTCCAGTGCAGCCCATGACTCTTGCTTTAGCTCAGTCCTATGTCCTTTCATGCTTCCCAGCTGCTTCCTTTACTTATCTGTTCCTTCCAAATTGGACATCCATGGAGAGGGGAAATAGGCATCTTACCTTTAGTGAAGTCTCTCATCCTCTTTTGCTCCCTAAGTGAAGCATTAGCTGTTAGTCTGTCCTTCCCTCTTTAAATTCTTGCCACACTTTCTTTCCATTATTCCAATGATTCCTAAATCTATATATTTGATGCCGACAACTCATTATCTAATATTCTCAACTCTTACATATTGCCTGGAGTCTTATGGGAAATGTTGCTTTTAATACTGTTTTATTGCTATTTTGCTTAGTTTTATTTTATCATTTCCAATCATCTAAAAGAAAATTGCAAGTAAATATTTGATTCTATTTCCTTCATCCTTCATGAGCAGGGTTTACTTATCACTTATGGTTCCAAGCAACAAAAGGCATCATGAACCCTGAGATTAATTGAATAATGCCTCTGCTATTGTGAACATATGGTATGTGGGAGAGGTATATAAAGAATAAAATTATCAATAGCAATATGGTGTGCTATACCAATGAAACAAAGAGAACAAGTTCTACCCTGGAAGATCAGAAAACCCTGAACCGAATAATGACCCACTAAGGGATGGATTGAGAATAACAGACTCAGTAAGAGCTATCAGATGCTTAGGAATAAGAGATTACTGGTTTCAAGATGTGTTAGAGTGCAAAGGATAGGGGGATGAGTTTGAGAAAGTAATGGGCAAACAGGTCATAAATGTCCCAGGATAGCATGATAGTAGCGAGATTTCAATACATAACAAATGAAAATATCAGATGACTTTAAGCTGAAGAGTAAATGGCATCGTTTGCATTTTAAATTATTCTAGTAATACTCTGAGTTGAATTGAAAGAGAAAATGAAGAGCCAGGGAAGTTGCTTTGTGAGCATCTCGAAGTTTGGTGAGACTTGCCACCTCACCTATGGTGCACAGAGGAAAGCATCACAGTAGAATTGAGGAAACTATGATAGAAGGGAAGAGTTTGAAAGTGATGCACTTCAGAGCAAAGAGTGTTTTCAGGAGAAGAGGCAGTTTTGGAAATGGGAAACAAAAATTAGGGAAAAAACTGACTATCGTCCTAAAATACTACTAGAGACCACTGAAGGCTTGTTTAGAGTGGCACTCCAAGAGTGAGGTGGCCATGATTTGTAAAATGGATCTTTCTCTAGCATTGCTCCATGCATTGTGTTTTGTGTTCTGGACTCCCTGTTTCAACCTCACTCTATGTGTCTGCTTAGTTTCTTTCCCATGCTTCCATAAAATGAGCATTTGGCCCATATGTTAGCATACTTCAGAACTAACATCCCTCATACTGGGCTCTCCTCTATTTCTTTATTGATAATATTTCATTTCATGCTCTTTCTTTCCTTTATCAGAAATTAATTTTCTTCTGTCATTCTTTTAAATAATTTTTTTCTCAAGCCTCCGTATGCCTTTCATCCTTTCAGCTCCAAGAAATTTATTTAACTTCTACTAAATTAATCCCTGAATTTTCCCCTTGCTCCTATACTCTGGAGCAGAAGTACTATTCTCGAACCCTATTTTCTTTATTACTAGAGATGCGATCTGGGGCAATGACTAAGAATTCCTATTCTATGGTTAATTCCCACTTCTCAAGATTGTTGTGGAGATTTAGTGAGCTAATACGTTTATTCAAAGTACTGGAACAGTATAAAACCCATAACAAGAAGTCAATGAATACTTAGCTTCTGTTGTGTATGCATCTTGGAGGTGTACTTAGTGTGCATCTCTCTGAACACATAAAATAGGCTCAAAAATGATTTAGTATTCTTTATCTTCTGTTAGATGTTTTGACTATATATAGTATAGAAATATGTTAGTTTATAGTTTTGATATTTTATGGGTGAGTAAATAAGCAATATTTAAAAAATAAGTACCTGTGTTAGACACCACAGGCTAGCCAATAAAACCCCCATGGATTGGCTTATCTCGTTTTGAGTTGTTTGTCAATCAGATACTATAGACCCAGAAATAATGCAGCCAATACCCTTATTTATCTTATCGATTATGACAGTAATGTTCTATTGCTAAAGAAGCACTGACTTGAAATAAAATTGGTACTGACCTGGCACATTTTTAAAAATTGCTCTTATTTCATGTGAGTGGTGTTTTGCCTTCATCAAAGTCTATGCACAACATGAATGCTTGGTGTACACAAAGGCCAGAAGAAAGCTTCAGATACTCTCTCACTGGAGTTACAGATGGTGTTGAACCACCATGTGGATGCTGGGAATTGAATTGGGGTCCTCTGGTAGAGCAAACAGTGATCTTAATTATTCTTTCCAGTCCCTTGACTTGGATGGAAGCTTACTTTCTACTAGATAGCTTTGATAGTTCTAGAAGGTTCTATACCTACTACTAGAGGATAGAAGTAATCATGAATCTTACCCACCTGTGAACCCTGTGAGCTTCAATAATGACTTATGTGGAAAGACATGATCACTGTTACAATAGTGACATGAACATCATGGGACTAACCAACCACTTTCTGATTGGATTTAAGGTCCACTCCACAAGATGAAACCCATCCTTGGCATTTCATGAGGACCAAGAACCTCTTGCTAGACATATCATAGGGTCTATTAAAGAGCCTACAAGTATTATTCTAAAAACAAGTATTATATTAAATTAACCCCTAATGACGTATTATTGTACACATGCATTAGTGCATTTCTCAAGCATGATTGGAGAAACTTCTTTCCGCAGTAGATGATGATTAACACAGAAATGAACAACTGGTCAAGATACAGAGAAAAAGTGACTTCAGGGTGGTTAGCCCTAAATGGGACATCTATCTCACATCTCTGCCTCCCACGCCTCAGGGTCCATTGTAGGAAAGGAGACAGAAAGATTCTAAGAGCCGGAAGTGTTGAATGGCTATAAGGAGACTGTTTTCTGGTCACACCAGGGGAGTTGCACATATGAACTCACAGTGGTTCTGACAGTATAATGTGAAGCCAGACAAACCCCCAGCATGTTGGTAGGCATGGAGTCTCACCCCTAGTTGAGGAGCTACTGAAAACTAATAACTTCTTGGAGAAGGAAAGTAAATTTTCTTTGGGGATATGGGTTAACTACACTGCAGTCAATAGGTACACGCCTAAGAGTGTATGGGCAGCACAAATTGAACTTGATGGGATTGAACAAACAAGCAAACAAACAGACAGAATGAGAACACACAATGTTGTGGAGCTAGAGAAGGGCATAAAATGTTCTTAAAGAAGTAGTAAAAATACACAATTTACATGTAGTGTCAACTTTTGAGTATTTATGAAATAGTAGGTCTTACTTCAGGGAAATCCAAGGAATGACATGACTGATGGAAGGAGTGAACCAATTTGTGCAAGTTGTTCTCTGGCCGCCACACACACAAACACACAGAGAATGGAATAAAAATTAAAATTTAAAATTTAATCAGTTAGCATACCCAAAGTTATAGAGATTGTAAGCCGACTTGTACTGTGCTATCTGGCAATAGAAAACATGATTTCCTGCCTCCTAGTATATGTCTAGTGCATGGAATCCTTTGATTTACCCATAGCTTAAGCTGACATCCTGAATACAACATCCTAAAATACATTGAGGTGTAAAAGTGGAGAGGGCCTTACAGGGAAAGGTACAGAATCACATAAGTGAAAATTTGCAAGGCTAAAATAAAGTGTGTGTGTGTGTGTGTGTGTGTGTGTGTGTGTGTGTGTGTGTGTGTGTGTGTGTGTGT
>OU015748.1:73665372-73680728 GCA_907169655.1 Acomys percivali | reverse complement strand
TGTGTGTGTGTGTGTGTGTGTGTGTGTGTGTGTGTGTGTGTGTGTGTTTTGATATATTGAGATCTATGGAGAAGAAATAAATACAAATAAGCATGCTTTTCTGCTGCCTGCATTCTGTGCCATGTGTAGCAATACCATTGAATTCCAGCTAAGGCTCTGTCTTACTTACCTGTCAAATTTCACTGTTAAATTTTGCTTTTACATATTTCTCTTTTTTCCTTTCTTTTCTTTCTTTCTTTTTGGTTTTTCAAGACATTGTTTCTCTGTGTAGCCTTGGCTGTTCTCGACTCACTTTGTAGACCAGGCTGGCCTGCCTCTGCCTCCTGAATGCTGGGATTAAAAGCGTGCACCACCACGCCTGGCACATGTTTCTCATCTGCATTTCTTCCTACTCACCTCAACGAATTGCTTTTTACTTCAAGCCTTTCATCTTTCTTGATGGATTGTAATAGCCTCATTTCTGACTCCTTCCTTCTTGCTGGCTAAATCACAAAATTTTAAGAACCAACTTCCAAAGGTTAAGGTGCATTTTCTGCTGTCACCAGGAAAGGCTGTAGTGGTTCCCCAGTGCTCTATGACCAAGTTTAAATGCTTTCAGATGGCAGAAAACACCTGCTAGGGTCTTATTCTGGGCACCTTGGTTGCACAGATGACTTCTGCTCCTATGGAAGTCTTTGATTTTTGTGTTGGCTTAGCCAATGCTTGCTTTTATGAACTAGAGTAGGTCTTACCGCATCTGAGGCTTGCTCTCCACTCTTTAGTGCTGTCATCATCCTCTATTGTTGCCTCTTCTGTACATTATAGACCTTAACTGCCTGCTTCTCCCTAGTTATTAGTGTCAATCTTTTTCATCTTACTGTAAGCTCTATACAACAGTGACTGGCACTGCCTTTATAAAATAGAGCCTGGCATGAAGTTGGTACTCAACAAATGATTACTGAATTAAAGAAACAACAGGTGAGGAAAGCCAGAAAACATGATGAGGTTTTCAAAGCCAGTCAGAAGAGACTGGAAATGTTCTTTTTTAAAAAATAAGATGTGATATGTGCAAAGTATTTTAGGAAAATTAATCACACAGGGACATTCACCCGATCTATTGCTGTCTTTGCATTGGTGTTCATATTGTCTATCTTCCCTGGGTTGCCATTGCTTTAATTTTTGGCCCTTCTGTTAAAAGTAACTCCTTCATTTAGGAGAGGATGTTTAAAGCCTGTGGGAAAAAGGCAACTGGATCTTGTGTTACAAAGTGAATTAATGTCTGAGTCGGCAATGTTTCTGAGTTAGCCTTGTCAGCATTGTAGGAAAAAACTTCCTGCAAAGGTCTTATCTACTAACTTAATCGCCACCCAGTGATTAGTTCTACTTGAGTTATTTTTTAGTTTAAAGAAGGATTTACTGGGAGAGATGCAGATTTTACTTATAATTAATTAGAGAGGGATATGGCAGACATAGGCAGTGTTTTCTCAAGGGGCAAAATAGAGTGTTGGGCATGACTGAGATCTGAAGCACACATGCATCTACTTTTTTATACTTTAACTTACATTGCATGTTAAAAGTGACAGCTTTGAGGTGCAAGCACACAAACAGAAACACGCAGGGAAACATTTCACACTTATCCAAATAAAGAGGAAGGACTTTATCATTAGACTTATTGATTTCTATAGTGAAGCCACAAGAAACAAAGTGGGTTGTAAGCAATGTTTTGATGACACTGCATGCAGAAGTGGGACAAGAGGCTGACAACCTGCTCTTGCAAGGCCTGCGCTCCCAGCTTGCACTACACTACTGTGTTCTTCCGCGTGGAAAGCCTACCACATGCCACACTCAGATCTTAGCACAGTGGAGGGTGCAAAGTCTTACTATTAAGGATATTGGAAGGTACAGAAGACAGACAGGCTAATAATTCTGAACGGCTAAAATTACTAAATCAGAACTATCTGCAGAACATTGTAGAAGGATAAGAGAAACACGTACGGGGGCTGGAGAGATGGCTCAGTGGTTAAGAGCTCCTCCCACTCTTCCAGAGGTTCTGAGTTCAATTCCCAGCAACCACATGGTGGCTCACAACCATCTATAATGTAATCTGATACCCTCTTCTGCAGATACAGCACTCATGTGCAATAAATAAAATAAATAAATCTTTGAAAAAGGAAAAGAAAAGAAAAACACTTACGTGTGTACTGCTAGCTAAGGCATCAGCTGTGTAATTCTGCCTGAGAATTTCAGGAAAAGACTTTACAGGGTGCATGAGAGATTGATTTGAGACTTGAAAGATAACTGGGAAACTGCCAAATGAAAGCCGTTCTGGCTGAGAACAGAGCATACTCAGAGACCTGAATGTAATTCAGTGTTGCTGGAGCAGAAAGAGTAAGTTGAGAGAGTCCTGGGAGATGAAGCAGAACAGTATGGGACGGTGCCAGGATTTTACTTGTTATGCCAGGTAGTTTAAATGTTAGGCTTCAGGGAACCCCAAAAGCTATTTTTGATAATGTATCTGTGCATGGGAGAGATAATTTAGTCTGCAATGTGCAGAGCAGTTGGGTGGAGTGAAACGGGAGTTGGGGAGACTAGTGGGGTGTGTATGGAGACAGAACAGCGAGGGGTGGTGAACCTGCACAGTGGCAGTGGAGTTCTTTTGGTTCCTGATGTAAACAAGCCTATCATCTGCAAATAAAGAAATTTTATTTCTTTCTTTTCTATTTGTATTATCTTGATCTCTGTCAGTTGGCTTACAGTTCTAGCTGTTTTTAATAGGAATAGGGTGAAGGAGCAGCCTTGACTCATTCCTGATTTTAGTGGAAATGCTCTCCGTTTTTCTCTGTTTAGGTTGATCTTGGTTGTGTGCTTGCTGTAAGTTGCTTTTATTATATTGAGGAAGCCCCACCTCCTTGTATCCTTATTCTCCAGAATTTTTATTCTGAAGGGTGTTACATTTGTCAAAGGGTTTTTCCACATCTAATGAGCTCATCACATGGCTTTCTCATCCCAGCCTACTTATAGGATGGATTACACTTACTGACTTGTGCATCTCTGGGATAAAGAATGATCATGGTAGATTATCTTTTTAGTATGTTCTGGTATTTTATTTGCAAGTATTTTATAGAGAAGACCTGCGTCTATGACGATGAGGAAAACTGACCCATAATTCTACTTGTTGGGACTTTATATGGCTTATGTTTCAGGGGTCACTGTGGCCTTATGAAGAGTATTGGACAATGTTTTCTTACTCTTAATTTTCCATGTGTTCCACAAGACACTGTTACTTTTGTAACATCATAATTACTGCAACCGTCATCAGTGTCATCCCCATATGGTTTCTTGCAGTGGGTGGAGGTTAATACAGAGATTCACAACTGGCCACAGAGCAAGCAGGTCACAAGTGATGAAGGAGGGACTGCCCCCATATGGCCATAGCATCTTCTTCCAAGGCTCAGAGAACATCAAAGAAGAGGAGGAAGAAAAAATGTGTAGAGCCAGAGGTGGGGGAGGGCTGTTTTGAACCTGTTTTCTGGGCACATGAAGATGGCCACACCCACAACCTCACAGCAGCCACGTCTGGCTGTATAAAACTTGCACAAAACTGTCAGTAAACATTTCTGCATGGATGCTGGGGTGGTTAACAAGACCTCAAAGCCTAGCTGAAAACTATTGGTAGATGATGGCCACTGAGAAATCCAGAATCAGTTTTCTTCTGGAGTGTAGGCTTTTCTACATGGCCTGTGGTCCAGTGGATGGCCCATGCCTGCGTGTATACATACAGCAGTGACTGGACTCTGACTTAGACAGAAAATAAAATGAAAGGGAGGCAAAGTTAGGAGGAGAATGTGAGAGGGAGGCCTAGCAAAAGTTGGAGGGAGTATTGGCAGTGGACATGATCAAAACACATTGTTTGCATGTATGAACTTCTAAACGTATTAAAGTGCATGATATGTTAAAAAAAAATGGCACTGCACAGTCTTCCTCATTTGGGCCCCCACGCCCAGTCTATTGTCTTTCATAGAATACTGTGGTCGATTCAGGATTGTTTGTGTACTTGGTGAACACAAGGCTCCTTGAAGGTAGAGAATTTATCATCCAATATCCCTGCAGCTTCCACTTTTAGGGTTGTATTAGGTTCTTCCTGCTTGTGAAAGAACATTTAATGACATCATAGAGGATATTGACTAAAAGAATGAATGGCTGTAAAATCTTACAAATGTGAACTCAAGTGTATATTTTGCCTTTCTCCTACTTGTTTTTTTTTTTTTTTTTAAGATTTAAAGTGTAATTACAATAAAATAATGACTTTTTGTTTTGTCACCTCTTAATATTGCTAGAAAAATTTCTCTCATTTTTAAAGAAAGTTATTTGTTTATTCTTTTCACCTATATTACATCCCAACCACAATATTTCCTCTTATTAAAAATCAAACAAGACTAAGAATGTGGTATGGATTAGTCTTTACCTTACCGAAAATTTGAAGATATATATAAATATAATTCACAAGGCACTGTATAAATAAATATGATTCTTAAGAATAGATGATTTTAAGATTTTTTTGCTGTATCAGCCAAACTGAGAATTCTGTAGTGCTACTGGTTTTTCTCTTTTGTATACACATAAGAATATATGTTCAATGGTGAAATCTTGGCTGGAAGCTGAAAAATCTAAAATTGCAAACAAACAGGGTGTACTAATCTAGGATGAAGTACAGAAAACACACAGCTGCAGAGGTTATCATCCAGTGCATTTATGGGGAGTGTCCTATCTTTAAAACAATAGATGAATCAGGAAATGGAAAACATTTTTTTTTCAGGGCCGAGTTTCTCTGTGTGGTCCTGGCTGTTCTGAGGTCACTCTGTAGACCAGGCTGGCCTCGAACTCACAGAGATCTGCCTGCCTCTGCCTCCCGAGTTCTGGGATTAAAACCTCAGGCGGGAAGCTATTCTTTAATAATAAAATCAAAGTGGCACATTTAGCTACATGTGTGTTAAGTGACAAACTACTTTGTGGGTTTTTTTTCCCCGCAACTTAGAGAGTTTTTTAAATTGGTATGAATGTAATTGAGTTTACACGATTGAAAGAAAGAAAACAACTAAACTGTGTAAACAGCCCCAGTAAACTTGAGAAAACTTTAATGAAGGCTTTAGTGCTGAAACCCAGTACTCATTGCCTCGGTAAGGTCAGTCATTGCCTTAGCTCCCGGGTGGAAGGCACGATTATATTATGCTGAACTGGATTTTGAAAGAGAGGGAGGAGGGGCTCCCTAAAATGTGCATGGAGTTGACAACTGAGTGAGTCATGAAACTTAAAAAACACCTTTGTGCTCCCAACTCCTACAGCCAGGACATTCCACTATCATGCCTTTCCTCTTTCCTTTGTTTTTGTTTGTTTCTTTATTTAAATAGAGTCTTAATGTGTGCCTTGGGGTGCTGAGCTCCACCACTGCCTGGCCTTGGACTTATCTTCCCACCTCATCTTTCAAGTGCAGAGATCACAGGGCGGCACCACCACACTGGGCTTCTTTGTGCCTTGTTCAAGATTGTTTCTTTCTTTATTTTATTTATTTTTTAAAAAATATTTATTTATTTATTATTATGTATACAGTGCTCTGCCTGCATGCACATCTGCAGGCAGAGGAGGACATCAGATCACATTATAGATGGTTGTGAGCCACCATGTGGTTGCTGGGAATTGAATTCATGACCTCTGGAAGAGCAGACAATGCTCTTAACCACTGAGCCATCTCTCCAGCCCCTGTTTCTTTCTTTAAACACACACATACACATATATAATTTTTAAGACTATAATTATGTAGTTTTCTTCTTTTGCTTTCCTCCTTCCAACTCCTTTTGTGCATCCCTACCTTTCTCTCTTTCAAATGTATGATGTCCTTTTCTTTAATTGTTGTTGTTGTTGTGTGTGTGTGTGTGTATTCCTAAATATGTAAATACAAGACCTGTCACTTGGTTCTAGATAACTAACTAGTGTGCTCTTCCCTGGAGGAGACTATTTCTCTTGCTTCCAGCATCCTTTAGTTGTCTGTAGTTCTTTGTCTAGAGTTGAGGCCTTGGGAGTTTTTCACCTTCCATGTTAGTCAGCATGACTATAGCTACTGATTTCTTCCTTGTTGTTTCTTTAAAGAGAACACAGTGGGCTAGAAAGCTGACTCAATTGGTAACGACTTTATCACACAAATATGAGAACCCAAGTTTAGATCTGCTGCACCCATGTGTGGTGCTGCTTGGGTTGGTAACCTCAGCACTGTAAGTGCAGACAGGAGACCCCTGCCTGCTCACTGGCCAGCTAGTCTCCACAAAATGGACAAGCTCTCTTAGAAAGAGATGCTGCCTAAAGAATAAGACGAAGAGCCACTGAAGAATAGATCCTTTGTCTTTCTCTGGCCTCCACACATACAAGCATGTACATAGTTATATACAACTACACACACACATACACACAAGCACACACAAATATGTACATATTTATATACTACCATAGCACATACATACATAAGCATGTAAATATTTACATAACATTACACACACTATATATACATAAATACACACACTATATATATATATATATATATATATATATATATAGAGAGAGAGAGAGAGAGAGAGAAGGTGAAGGATAACATTAGAGAAAGACTAGAGGGAGGCAGGAGGAAGAAGAAGAAGAAAGAGGAAAATTAGAACCTTTGTTTCTATGAGCACACCAAATGTCTAGGGCTGCTTCAGAGCAGATCAGGGGGGTGCAAGAAGATTTAACACTTGAGAAACAGCTGACAGGCGAGGAGAGAGCAAATATGAATGTTGTCTGGTGCATTCACTTGGTTTCAACAACAACTGTACAAGTGGATTGTTTTACCCATTTTATTGATGAGAAAACCAGGGCTTAAAAAACTGATTGGGTGGTGATTATTTTTACTTTTTGTTTTCTTCAAGAATATTAATTTTAATATTTTGAGAGTAAAGGTTAGAAGCAAGCATAAGTAGTATAGTGGTTGTAATAATTTAAATTGAACCAATTAAAGTAAAAGAAAAGAAATATAAGAAATTGACAGTGATAGTCTTTGACAGAGGGTCCCTTATTTCCTTATTCATAATTCCCAAAGTGTTGCATAAGGCACTGTTACATTTATAACATCATAATTATCAAGACCCCCATCAGTATCATCTCCAAATGGCATGTGTTACTTTAGAAAAGGAAGCTTTCTTGTACTTTCAACAGTTTTTTTTTTTTTCTAGTAAAGCAGAGATGTTTAAAGCACTTTGGAGAAGTAACAGCTGGAATTTTAAAGACTGGGTTATTCAAATAAACCTATAATAAAAACACTGACAGAGTCTCTGGAGGCTTCTATTAAGGCTAGGTCATACTATGTTCCTCCTCCTATACTGTAAGACAAGAGATATTGCTAAGGGGTGTGACTGAAAACAAAACCGGAAGAGTTTTTAACCAAAAAAAGAGCTTCTGTGCTTGTAAACATTTTAAAGATTCAATAAGTTATGCACAGATACACAGTCAGTGATAGAGAGAGAAAGATGGCCTTACTTCACAGTGCGGAACAGAGGAACTGCATGCACTGCGCTGAGGGATGTTGTGAGCTTGTGTGGGCAGAGCTGACATGGTGCAGACCCAGAGTCACACCATCCACTGTAAAACAAAAGGCAATCCCTTCACATGCCTTATAGCCACAGAGTGGAGTAGTGCTGAATTGAATTTATTTCAACTCAGGTGGTCTACTAAAATCTAATCAAATCTTTGCGGAATTGAAAAACTTGTTTCTGGTCTAGATTTTTTTTTTAATTGGAGATACAAGTTAAAAAAAAAACAAACCCTACCCAGATCTAGCCAATGGACAGGACAGTCTCCACACTTGAGTGGAGAGTGGGATATGACTTTCTCATGTACTCTGGTACCTCACATTTGACTATGTCCCCTGGCGGGGGAGACCTAGTGACACTCAGAGGAAGGACAGCAGGTCACCGAGAAGAGACTTGATACCCTATGAGCATATACAGGGGGAGGTAATTCCTCTCAGGAACAGGCATAGGGGAGGGGAATAAGGGGAAAATGGGAGGGAGGGGAGAATGGGAGGATACAAGGGATGGGATAACCATAGAGATGTAACAAGAATAAATTAATAAAAAAAATGACACACACACAAAAAAAGAACAAGCAAAGAAAGCATCAAGTTAGTGTTTCACAGAAAAACAGTCTTTCTTTTGTTTTCCTTTAAAAAAAATGTAGCCTTCTAAGCTATGTACATTTGATTTAAGTAACTTGGCTAGAAAGACCTGGCCCAGATAAGTATTTATTAAAATGTAAATTACACTTGCCTAAAAGAAAAAAAATCAGAGAGAAAGATTAAAATAAAAGTCCTTGGGGTATAGGACATGGAGATTTGAGCCTTATGAAGGCTTAAGACGTTTTCTAGAAAAGGAAAACGCCAGAGCATAGGTCACTAAATTTGCAACACATGGGCCCCACTCACAGCTGTGACCCCGTTTGCTGCGGTGGCACCGTCTACCCCACTGTTAGCCTTCTACCATGTTGGATGCTCCTTTCCCCATCCTAATTCTCCCACACCCACACTGCTTTAAATTTTCCTACAGAGCTGTGCCTCTTAACCTTTGGGTCACAACCCCTTTGGGGGCTGAAAAGACCCCTTCACAAGGGTTGCCTAGGGCCACTGGGAAACACAGATATTTACATTATGATTCATAACAGGAACAAAACTACAGTTATAAAGAAGCAATAAAAGTAACTTTATGGCTGGAGGGGTCACCACCACATGAGGAGTACTATTAAAGTGTCACAGCATTAGGAAGGGTGGGGCACTGATCTGGAGAAGCTTGCTTCCGCTTGTATCATCACCAACTACCTCATGGGTAACTTTCTGCCCCTTGACTCCTGTCTCTCAAGCATCAACTCTTCCTTACTCATAGCTGCCAGTTTCTCATTCCTAAATACTCTACGATGCCCTCACATGCTCACCATTCATATTCTTTGATAAGATTGTGAATGTGTAACATAATTAGCAATCTAAAGCACATTATTAATGCTGATAGATGCTAATGACTGTAATTGAAAGGAAGGCCATTAGGCCAGACAAACAAGCTTAAAAAAAAAAACAAGAATATTAATGTGAGTATAAGGAACAAATTGTCTAATTGACCTACCTGGCTGCTATTAAGCCATGTATGATTCCCTCATTAAGATGTGCACATTCTTTATTGTCTTATTGTATTGTTAATATTTGTCTTGGCAGATGGCCAATCAATCTCTCTCCATCTCCGTGAATCAAGCTTTGGGTAATGGCCAGCTGTACCTTGTGTGTGGTAGCATTGCTGTCTACAGAAACAAAGATTTCTGTCTTCATAACAAATGAATGTCACGTGAATGAAATGTCACATATCATCTAAAATGCTGCATACATTCTCTTTAGCTCCAGCTCACACTTCCCTTCTGTAAGTTTGCTCTGACATGTACTTGAATACACATATGTAGATTAATCCAGGCACAATTCAGAGCATATTAGGTAACCTTGAGCCTAAGAAATTATAGTATGGATGATCCACATGCATGCTTCTAAAAGAACACTCATTCTCCTACCTACATAAATAGAATTAGCTGTTTTCCTTGAAAAAAAAAAAGAGGCAAGTGATTAAAAAAAAATCATTGATTCCATGGTTTTTCTTTTCATTAAGAGAATATTTACTTCATATTCATTATATCTAATAGAGAAGGAGAAAAACCTGAGAGCTAGGCTCATGAGTATCCCAGGACAGTTGCGTAGACACAAACAGATGAGTGCATGTTATAAAGCCTCCAATTTTTACATCATCTTGCACACAAGATGCTTTAGTCACTAATAATACCATCATTCCACGGCAGCCACATGTTGTGCATTAGGTTGTCTGGAAGCAGACAAGAGTTCGAGTTATGCTAAGCTAGAAATCCTACATTAAAATTTGCTTATGACTTATTTATCTTGATGTTGGCCATTCTTTTGAAATCCTTGTTTCTTTTTCTAAGGAAAATGCATTCCCAGTTTCTGCATGCTAAGATCACTTGGAGAGAGCTAGAGAAAAGGATTAGAGACTCATCTCTCATCAAGATCAACCAACTAAAGCCAATTACCCATCTTTTGTGGCAATCCGTTGTGAGTAACTGCACACTGTGAGAAAAGTTTCATTGTTTGCACTCACTAATCTATTTTCAAATCCTCTTGGTAACTGGGTAGTACAGTTCCTGAAAAGTAATTCTTTGTCATGCAACAGAATTTTTCCCTACAGAGGCCAGAAGTTTTCTGAATGTTTTGGTAGCATTTTTAGAGAGGTGCAAGTGTTTTAAGTCAAGATTTCTGGGGTTCTTTCTACAGTCCCCCATATCCTAATAGGGAAGTGCTTCTTGCTAATTTGCTATCAAATCCCTCCATTTATTTTTAGATCTTCAGTTGATCCAGAGGTTTGCTTAATATGCAAAGCAGTAGCTTATCCTGTGAAACATTTGCATGATTGTATTTTGGTTTTGCCAGGAGCTAAGTAGGACAAAACTGATCCCATCTGACAAAAACTCTATCTCATGTTTCCTCTCTTGACTTGGAAGTTTAGCTTTGCTTACCTGCTTCCTGGAAGATACTGTGCTGTTGAAACATCTGTTAGTGGCATTTAAATTCATATTCTTGTTCTGGTGGGCTGAGTCGTTTTTCCACATCTTAGAGTTCTCTTTAGGGTCTGAAGGAATGGGGTTTAAGAAGAGGATTCTGGCTATAAATCCATAAAGCACAGTGGCCAGGATCATTGGCACAACATAAAAGACACCAAAGTCCATTAGGTAAATAGGTGAGTAGTAGTTCCTGGAGATCTTGTAGCCACAGGATACCACAATAGCATCTTTGTAGGTGCTAATATTGAGATCCAGCAGGAAGAACCAGAGCATACAGTAAATGGACGTGAAGGCCCAGACAAAGATAATGATTTTTTTGGCCCTGGAAAATGTGCAGAGAAACTGGGCTTTGATGGGATGACAGATTGCTATGTACCTTTCAATGGTAAAGGCTGTTATTGAGCACGAGGATGCATTAATTCCTAAGTACTGGAGATAAGTAATGCAGAGACATCCCACATAGCCATAGACCCAGGAGCCGTAGATGCTGTCAGTTATGTTGGGGAGGCCTGCAGCTACCAGGACCATGAGATCTGCCACAGCCAGACTCACCAGGTAGCAGTTTGTAGGGGTTCTCATGTGCTTGGTTCGCATGACCACCAGGACTACCATGATGTTGCCCACAATGCCCAGTCCACAGATAATAAGAACAAGTAGAATGGTGACCACCTGGTACTCGAGGGCCACTGCTGCTTGGGGCTCAAGCTCGGTTTGGTTCAGTTCACTGACTGTTTCATTCTCCATCTTCAGTGGCTTGAAGTGTCTCCGACACAGAGACTCTTTAAAACATCTTTCCAATCTTTGCCTCTTTTTTTTTTTTGCAGTAGTTCTTTGCCCTGTGAAAAGTCACATGCATGTTCAGTCACAATGCCGCAGTTTCCAGGCAAGCCACACTCACAGGCAACCCATTTCCTCTCTTTACACCTCTGAGTTTCTACAGTAATGGGGTTCCAATGTACTTCTGAAATCTCTTTTTGTGTAGTTTGAGGCAGAATGAAGTAACTGTTTTGAGCACATCAAGTTAACTCTCTCTTCACAGGGGAAAAAAGTCTTAAGAAAAAAAAGAAGCAGAAAAGGCTCCTGTTTTGAAACTGGGTCCAATTGGAAAAACAGAAACAACAAACAGACAATTCCAAACTTAAAAAAAATGTGCTAGCTGGAAAATAAATACAAAAAAACATCTCAGATGCTCTGTAAAAGTACAATGAAGAAGAAAAAGATACCAGTTGAAAAAGCCAAAAGGCACAATGGTCAAGCCTGGTGAGAATATAGCTTTTGCTTCTGGCTCTTAGGAGTGAAATATCATTGGTATAAAATAGTCAGCCTTTGCACCTGACTCCCCCAGCTCCAAGTCCCCGGCCTTAATAGAAGACAGTCTCTTCTCTTACCTTTTTATTCTGTCACGTTGCCTGTTTCTCTGGGTAGATGAAGTGGTCCAAGTTTCCAACCCTGCAGAAAAATCTTGTCTAGTCTGTCTGGCACGGAGATCACTTAGCAGATGCTCAGTCTTCAGAGCGGCAGTTTCTCTAAACCCTCACATCCCTTTTCAACTCATGACAGACCATACAGCCGCAGTAACAGAAGCAGCAGCAGGCTCGGCAGTGAGGCTGTCAAATCATAGATCTTCCCTTAATGAGAGCTCTCTCTCTCTCTCTCTCTCTCTCTCTCTCTCTCTCTCTCTCTCTCACACACACACACACACTCTACACACACATTCACAAGTGCCAGTCAGTCCTGGTTGATTCATAATCTTCTCCTGGGGAGTTTACTTTTAAACATGTGGCTGATACAGAGCTCAGGGTGGAAGACTGATCACAGGTAAAAGGACCCAGAAGCAGCTGATCTTGTAGGTAATGATGCTCTAAGTTCTGCAGAAACTCCTGTGCCTGAGCTGCTAGGAAATATATTTTTACTTCTTGCTTGACAGGATTTTAGGAGGGAGCAAAACCTTCTGGGCAAAGAAAGCCCTTGAAGCTTCCAGTGAAATCTGTCTGCAGTGAAATCAACCTCTTTCTCTGCTATGGAAACCCTTGGACTGTTCCTCCAGTAAACCAGTAAAACTGCCTCCTTCCTTTCATGTTAGACGAATGACAAATGAGTTAAAATCGATTTTAAAACATTTCAACTGTGAGCTTCTGGGGCTCATAGAAAAGTATTATTATTTTTTAAATGACTTGAAGACTTGGGGTGGTGGTGTATCATTGGTATCTCAGAGTTGGAAGTTAGGAGGTCTGTGAGTTTGGAGCCGGTTTGGGCTATACAATAAGACCTTGTCCAACGAGGGAACAAACAGAAACAAGTAAACTAAAAACAAAGAAATAAGATTAGCAAACAGAATAATTGAGCATAAAGCCACCGATGACAACTCTTAGAGCTTGGAGGTCATCTACTTGCTCCAGGAACCCTTGCCCCTTACGTTGTGGCCTGAAATGTCAGCCATAGGATCCACCTGCAGAAGCTTTATCTCAACATGTTTCTAAGAGGCAGAATTATCTAGTGAAACTCTACGCGTCACTGCAGCACCAAGTGCTTGAGATGAAGTTTGTTATGGACTCAGTGTCGTTTTAGAAAGGCACACGCGAGCTCGATTTTCAGCTCTCTAAAGTCACCTGGGGCAAGTCTGTAATGTGGCTCTTTTCTGGACACCAACTGAACGCACCAACTGCTAATGTTTCTGAGCTTTTGTCTGACCAGCGTACAATGAAAAAGAGCCTTTAGCTGGACTCCCAGCATGTGGCACCAATTCTCTATTTTACAAAATCAGATCCTCGGTAAAGGGGAGTCTATTCTAAGAAGACAGGGCCACAAGGGCATCAGAACTGTGCCCAAAGCTAGGAAACAATGAGATCGAAGCAAAACTCAGAGTCCCAGTAAATGGCCTGTACCCTTTGATTCCTGCAGGAACTCCTTAGAGCCCATTTCTTTTCCCAAATCAGCTGTTGTTACAAATTAACCTTCCAGAAGCCACATTCAGGCTTCCGGTGTGTATGGCTTGCCCTGAACAGGATCAGCTCAAGTGTGACTTAAAACATTTAAATTCTTTTTACCTTTCAACATTTAGAAAATGCATATTAAAATCAGGACTTTTTTTTCCTCACAAAAATCCATAGAGTCCAGTGCTGATGGTCCTATAGTCCTGTGTGGAGGCAAACTGAGCACAACTGGTGACTGTGGTGAAGGATTGCCATAGACCTTGATGTAGGATGTGATCTCTGATCTCTCCCACATTCTACATGCCACAAAGCCTTCTATCTGTCTGTTACACAGGTCAGCTTTTTTTCTGTAATCACAGTGCATGACCTCTGCCAGTATTTGCATTTTGCCCTCTGAATTTATTGCCCTCTGAATTATCCCCTAATTCTGAAAGAGGCAAGCAGGAAACCAGTCAAGTATACATTCTTTCATCCTGGGTAGATTTTTTTTTTTACCTGAAATTTTCCTTCAACCAGTTTAATAGACAGACCCTTTCTCCCTGGCCTACAGGGCAGCGATTACCCTGAATGGTTTCTTTCTTTTAACCTGCTAATCAGGATGAAAATACTTTCTTCCAGGGAGGCCTTGTCTCCTTACTCTATCCTGACTTGAATACTATTTCAAATTAAAACCCTACTTCAGAAAGCTAACTTGCCCTTCTTCTTCTCTTTCTCCTTCTCCTGGGGCCTTTAACCAGCCTTCAGATCTTGTAAGTGGTGTGGTGTGGTGTGGTGTGCTGCTGTGACTAATGTGCTGTGTATCTTCACTACAAAGGGAGCACTTTCAGGCTGGGCAGTCAGCTCTTTCCAGTCGCCCTCCATGACAACTCTCTTCTATTGGCACTCTTTGGCATCTATATTCTAAATAAACACTCAGCTTCTGTTTCTTCTCTGAACAGATGATTGTTACATTCCTATTATGTGATGGGCAGTTGGTAAGTCCACATCCATTACACCTTCCAATAGTTCACAGATCTTGGGAGAAGCAGGCTTAGGAACATTTACATGATTTCTACACTTGAAGTGGATGTTCAGTGGGCTGAGCTAGGAAACGAAACAAAAGGCACTTGTGGGTGGCTCTACTGTGGACCGAGGGATCAACATGAGCTCTCCCAGACAAGGTAACATCAGAGAAAAGCACAGCTCCTTTAAAAGAAGGGACATGAGATGACATTGTGACTGATGATGATGAGGTATACAAGACTGAGGAGCGTGGCAAGGACTTCATGGGTCAAGAAAAGTTTCACCACCTCCTTGACCTGGAGAAGTTGAGCTATGATGAGAGCCACTGAGTGACTGCCAGGTAGGGTGTTTAATGAGAGGGTTCTTCCTTGACTATGACTCACGGTATCTTTGAGCCCTCTTCTGTTTTCCTTTAAATTGTTCTTTACCTTCTGGAAAACATTTCTTCACACACCTGACTTAATCCCCAAACTCATCAGATCATTATGTAATACATGTTTTTAATCAACTTCATGGTCCTTAGAATGTTATACTTTGAATTAACTATGATTTTATAAAATAGATTTTTGTTTACAAAATCTTAACCAGCTAAAATATAATATTTTTTAATTTTCAGCGAATAACCTAAAAATAAGGTAAAATGATAGTAAACCTTGTCTATGCATTAAGATTTCTTAACAATAATATCTTAAAGTCTAACCAACTGTCGTCTTTATTTTGTGTGTGTGTGTGTGTGTGTGTGTGTGTGTGTGTGTGTGTGTGTGT
>OU015748.1:73642220-73665362 GCA_907169655.1 Acomys percivali | reverse complement strand
TGTGTGTGTGTGTGTGTGTGTGTGTGTGTGTGTGTGTGTGTGTGTGTACTTCTAACTAGAGAGAAGTGAAGGCACTTTTTGGAAACAGTAGGTGAAGACACAGTTAGGACAGTACATAGATGATAAACCTACAGTGACATCACACATGTCAAGTCCACATTCTGCCTTTAGCTCTGGCCCTTTAGGCAGAGTTTCTCAATCATGCACCATGTTCGTCACAAGGAAAACAAGCATCAAAATTCACAGGGTACCTCAAGAGGTTGTCTCAGTTCCTAGCTTGGACTTGTTCATTTGTTGACTGGTCTTGGCGTAGACTTCTCCTTTGAGCTTGAGAAAAGAGCGAGCACTTCTTTTGGGCAGATCACCTTCTCAATTAGATGACTTGCTCTTGGTATTTGGTTTTTCCTTTCCTAGTTGCCACAAGAAAGGTTCCATTTATATAACCAAAACTCCTTCCACAGGACATGTATGGCAACATGCTAGCAAAACCATATGAGTGATCCATAAAAAAATTATCCCTACGTCTAGGAGTGCATAGGTGGTTCTTCATGAGTTATCACAGTCCACTAATAGGTAACTATTTACACTATCCATGTTTGTCATTTTAGGCTCAGGAAGGATGAGAGGTAGCATCGAATTGCCAGAGGTAGTTTGGCAAGATTTAGAAAGACAACAGGCTCAGAAAACGATGCGCAGAGTCTTATGGAGAAATTGCATGCAATTTTCTGGACTCTAGAAATAAAAACTATGATATAATTTTTCAAATTAGTCTCTGGATCTGGGATGGGAGGAAACAAAGTGTAACTGCAAGGTAAGTTATGTCCACAACACAGGAAGGAGCTTTATGCTTCCTCTATGCATGTGTGGGTCGTATGACAGACAGACCCTAGAGTGAAAGAGAAGGCATTTGACAAACTGTGTACTAAAAATTAGTCAAATACATTTTTATTTTGCTGAAATGTATATATTAGCTAGAGAAAATTTCTGGGCTTTGGTTAACAAATGAAATTTCTTCATGTACTTGGCCAGGAACTTCTGGTTTGCTCAGTGGACAACACATGTCATCTTGCTTGTTCAGAAGTGAGAGAAACTGTGTGTTATCTGAGCTGGGCACAAGCAAGCTACTACTTTTCATGTTTATGTGCCTTGAATATATTTATATTGCCTGGTTCATGCTTTTGGAGAAATTGAGATATTTTATTTAAACCCAAAATTGAAATGAGCCAACACACATGTACAGCTCCCTTCATATGGTGTGTATACACTGTCCTTATCTGGCCAGATGGACCTCCTGTCCAGGAAAGGTTAACACTGTTTGAACAAGGTTCCCTAAAGTGTTACTTAAGGATATGACTTAACACATGAATAAAGAATAGACTTTAATCAAACTGTCTAGATTGTGAGCTCACATTTAGTTTGATTTATTGCATGCTTTATGAAACAATAAACTGATTTCCAAAAATGCATGTAACCTGAGGAAGTTACTGTAAGAAACCTAGTGTGATATCTGAATATTTTAGTGCATTGTATCTAGTTTTTACTTTGTCTTCTGGAAATTTTAAGTCGATTTCCCCTTCATATATGAACAGTTGTATAAATCTTTATCATTAAAATGGTATTTTTTCCTCATTGAGCTCATCAAAGTAAAACTTGACTTTTGGTTACTCTCCTGGTCTTATATTTTTTATTATACCATTGGCACATATATGTATATAAATGAAAACCTTATATACTGTTTCCCAGAGCTTTTAGAAAATTAGAAGGATCAAATATGTGCATATATACTACTAAAAGAAACTTCATTGGAATGCAAGTTCTGTAGAAGAAAAGGGTCATTTTTAATGAATTTTCTGAGTTGTAACAACTACACAAGCTTCTTATAGCCATATCACATGAAAACTTCTATCATGCTAAAATGATCAGTATGCACTGTTCCTGAACTATTCTGCCATCAGCTAATCATGGCTCAGCTTTCTTTTTTTTTTTTTTAAAGATTTATTTATTTATTATGTATACAAATCTTGTTATAGATGGCTGTGAGCCAACATGTGGTTGCTGGGAATTGAACTCATGACCTTTGGAAGAGCAGTCAGTGCTCTTAACCTCTGAGCCACCTCTCCAGCCCATGGCTCAGCTTTCTATCTCTAGAATACGTTTGTCTTACAGAATTTTCATATAAATGGAATTATAGTTTATGCATCTGGTTTCTTTTAATTAGCGTAATTTAGATGTACTTGTAAGAATCAGCATTTTGTTCTTTTTGTTCCTGTATGATATTTCATTGTATAAATATATGGTATATCACAAAGTTACTTATTGGTTCACTGATTTTGGAACTCTTTGTTTTCAACAAAATTGTTAGAGCAACAAATTTCCTTCTTTAACCTTAGTGGATTGCATTAATTTTGATATGTGATAATTTTATTCTCATTAAGTTCACTATATCTTCTGTGAGTGTGTGTGTGTGTGTGTGTGTGTGTGTGTGTGTGTGTGTGTGTGTATGTATGTATCTAGCTACAGACATGTTCAGAGGCCACAATAGGATTTTTGGTGTCTTATTCTATATTACTTCACCTTCATCCCTTGAGACAGGATCTCTCAGTGAACCTGGAGTGAGGCTAGAATCCCAAAAGCTCAATCAATCTCACCCCCAGTTTCTACACTAGAAAATAGTAGGGTTACAGAGACACACTCACCTTTTTATACTACGGCGCTGGAGATTTGAACTCAGGTCCACAAGCTTGCATGACAAGCACTACCCACTGAGCCATCTCCTAGATGCCAATTCATTTTACTTCCTGGCTTTCTTTTAACTTTATGACCTTAGGAATGGGCTACTTAATTTCTAGATACTTGTAGATTGTCCAGACATGTTTTTGTTATCTACTAACTTTAACATCACACTATGTATGGTTTCAGTTCTTTTTATTGTGTTGTGATTTGTTTTTAGAGCCTAGAACATGCTTTATCTTGATGGAGAGAGATCCCATGAGCTCTGCTCTGGCCTGACAGAGTGTTCTATAAATATTGATTGGCTCGAAATGGCTGATGGTGCTAAGCATTCCACATCCCTTTGATTCTTCTGCCTACTTGTTCTTTCAAATTCTGGGATATGGCGTGGAAGTATAGAAAGGGAATTGTGTATTTCCCATTCCTTTGTTGTCAGGCTGTGAGTCATGTGTTTTGAGGCTGTGTTGTTTTGTCTCCTTGGTGATGTTGCATTATGGTCTCTATAGTGATGTGCCTTAGCCAAACCACCAAGAAGCTCACTGGATACAGAAAGAGATATTTTTATAAGTTGGATATTACTTTGAAGGTGTTAAGTGGTGTTTTAGCAAGGATGATGGTATCAGTTTTATTTTTCACAATGCCTTCCTGTTGATGGAGTAGTAAATAGAAATTTTAATTGCTCAGTGGTCACTGGACACAATGTCTGAGAAGTGTATGGTATATTGTCATTAACTTATCACAGAGGCCTGATAGGCTTTGGTCAGAAGGTGAGGGAGGAGGACCCCCACCTGTCTGAGGTCTAGAGGAGGGGAGTAGAACGGAAAAAGGAGGAAAGGTGGGAACAGGAAGATAAGAGTGAGGGGATTTCAATCGGATGTAATGTGAATAATAATAATGATAATTATAATAACAATAAAAAATTAAAAAATATCTAAGTTGATTACCTGAGGAATCAGGTAACTAATTTACAGAGGAACTATTGTAATACACTGCCTTACCCTGTGCTGTGTTAGCTTACATATCGATTATTTTCTGAAAGAAAGGATAACACACAATATTAAAGCTAGATACATACTCTTCCTCCACCCCCACAAACACTGCAAGGAAGCCAGTTACTAGGACTAAAATTTAGTCAACGCTTCAAATTGTTAATATTAGCTGAATGCTTGGTGTTACCATGAGGTCACCCTAGCACTGGAGTGCAGCTACTCACATTATATGGCTTCCTGGAACTGTTGTCTGACAGCCCATGGGTGGCCCAAGCCTTATAGAAGCTGGGTGTGGAGAGAGCTTGTTGAGAGTGGTCATGATAGGCATTGACATTTTATTTGAAGGAGGTAAGATAAACCTGTCCCATTGAGAGGAATCACACTTTAGATAATCAAAGCCCAGTTTAATAGTGGAAATATTAAAATATTAGTGTAACAGAAATAGCATTGATACTCCTGAGATGTCTTCCTATATATCCCCTTAAAATTTCCAGCCCATTAGGAAAACGTCTGTGGCAAAGACTGGCAGAGAAGAAGCGTGGTGAATGAAGTAAGGTGATTTCTCACCTGCAGTGTGGAGGCTTGCCTGTCCATCCATTCACAGTGGTTAAGTGCTCACTTATTGAGTGCCAATTATTTGGCAGGCTATATGCCAGCGCCTGCAGCGACAAACATAAATATAGAAAGCACCGAAAAGTTCCTAGCCTGGCATGAGTGACTTAACATAAACTGCCAATTATAACGCAAAGTGTCGGTTGCTACCACTGAGGGGTGTGCATACTGTCAAGCCAGTTTAGGGATAGAAATGAGTGGGATGGAGAAGTTTTTCAAGACTGGAGAGAAGCCAAGCCAGACATAGGCAGGGGTTGGGGGGTGTGGGGGTGTAGGGGTGGGGGGTGGGGGGAATGGTGATGAGAGCTGGGGTGTAAACAAAACCCTCACAAAGCAACTTTCAGGGAGAATGCTTTGAGCCTATGTCTTTCTCTCTGAGCATCCCTTGGTGAGCTCTACTCCACTGTCCAGGCGGAGGCTTGATTCCAAGGGCCTAGGTTTGCTGCATGACTCGACTTCCATCCTAGTTCACTGGATGCCTGTGTGGCTGAAAGTCCCTTAACTTCTGTGTGCCTTAAACTCCTCACAAGCAAAGCAGGATTAGTAAAAGTGGTTGTCTCTTAAGGTTGTGCCCTTTTTTTTGTTTTTTGTTTTTCTAACATTGAGTGAAATTATATGACAACGATGTCTGCAGTTGCTGTTCTCTGCAGTTGCTGGAATTCAGATAGAAGGAAAATGCCTTTCCGGTTGTATTGATCTTTGAGGTGTGGGCTTCTGAAATCCTCCTCAGTTATTGGTATGTGAAGTGCCAACTGCAGGGAGGTGAGTGGTCATTTCCATCATAGAGAAGATCCTTTTTAAATGAAACTGTTCTTGAAATAAAGGGCTGGGCTTACTGATCCTTGTGACTGGAATGTTCTGCTCATTCAAAAAAAAAAAGCAATTCATTTTCATTTTAGCTAGCATAAATAGATACATAAAAAGATACTCATATTAACTAGCAGTGGCATCACATGTTTCGCTGTGAAACCAAGTTAAAGTTCCATGAGAAATTTATTTTAGTTGTAGACGACATGACTGAGTGTTATTTTATAGGCTTCTCATTTTGTTTATGTATATAAAAAATAACAGGGTAGTTAAATTGATCATAGCAGTTCTGACACTTAGAACAGAAGAGACACTGTTCTAAGAACTTGATATATGATAATTCAGTTAATTCTTGTAGCAACCCCAAGAGATAGATCTTATTAGTCACATAAATTTGCAAAGGAGAAAACTAAGAGGTTGAAAAAGTTCTCAAGGACAGAGTCAATGCCAAGTTGGAAGTCTGGCTCTAGAAGCTAGGAAACGTATGAGGGTAATGTATGCTCCGTATCTCACTGTGGTTCTGTGGCAAAACATTTGTTTGAAAGATGCTATCAGGGAGGGAGGATGAATGGATGCATCACCCTCAGAATCCCTAGGCAGGTCACCATTTCTGCAGTCAACGGTCTTGGCAAGAACCCCTAGTGTCAGTGTTCAGGTTACTTCTGGGTTTTAGCCAAATGATCTAATCAATTTAAGAATGAAAATGTAATAAAAGTGCATATAAAAGAATAAACCATCAAAGTCTTGAAGGGTATGTTTTTAGAGACTTCTAAGATGTGCCAACTCTAAAAATTCAGTATTATTCACAAAATTTTTTTAGGCAATGAATATTATATGCCTTGATATATTCTATGGACTTTAGATAGCAAAAATAAATACAGGTGACCTGTTGTCCTATGAGAGAAATGACCAAACACACAACACAAATTACAATAAAACCTTGAACGTATGATGACAAGAGTATAAGGAATTACACAAGCTCTTCAATTATACATAACAGTGACCACTATTGTGGCCTGCAGGGTCAGAAACCCTCATGAGTTCATGAGTAATACTGCACCTTGACCCCCATCTTGAGACTAGAAAGAGGAGAGATGTATTTCACACTGAAGAAAGAGTGTGTGCAGTAAAGGGAAGGAATAAGAAGGCAGATCATGGCTTGCTCCAATCCACTCTTCGACCACCATACTTTCCTGTCCTGAGAATGTTGTTGGGCAAATTATTTGATGCTTTCTATGTCTTAATAACTGAAAACAGGCTGAACCTTGGCTAAGTTTGCTTTCTCTTATACTATGTACAATTGGATGTATTTGAGGCAGGAAAAAGGAGAGGGTCCCCAATATTATGTTTATTTTTAATGAGTTCTCCTTGAAATGGGTTACCTAAGGGGCCAGTGCACTCCAAAGTCTGAAGAGTTTTCTCACTGATTGATGTACTATCTTTGAACAGATATGCTGTGGGTAGCAACTGTCAAACTTGCCTCATTTGTGCTTGTTCCCACTTGATTATTACCACTTTCCAGCTGGAACCAGCCAGAAGAAGGTTGACTCCTCTCTCTAGACATAGATTTCTAACAATACATGACAGTAAGCAACACAGCTCTTGACAATAGTGTGCTTTGTATCGATCCAGTGTCTTTGAAACAAAGGACCCCAGCTTTGGAAGAACAGGGAGAGTGATGGGATTATAGGTTATGGAGACAGAGTACTTGACTCTCTCTCCCAAATCTTTAGGAGATAGTAAGATGGCTCAAGAGAGTAGAAATGTTTGAGCACAGGCCTAAGGTTCTGCATTTGATACCTGGATTCATCAAGGTGATAGGACAGAATACTAACACTTAACACCTACCTCTTTTCTGCTCTGTCTCTGTGTCTGTCTGTCTGTCTGTCTGTCTCTCTGTCTCCCTCCCTCCCTCTCACACACACAAATAAAATAAAAAA
The DNA here is from genome assembly GCA_907169655.1 of Acomys percivali. Taxonomy (NCBI): domain Eukaryota; kingdom Metazoa; phylum Chordata; class Mammalia; order Rodentia; family Muridae; genus Acomys; species Acomys percivali. Next base: position 73,658,284 of record OU015748.1, on the reverse strand, counting down.
AAGAACCTTAGTATCCCATAAATCAAATGGCCCTGGGATATTTCCTTCCATTTTTCTCATTTGGAAATCAGGGTTAGAATGAGTGACATGTTTTAATGTTGGATTGTACGACATTTCAAGCTCCGCTGGAGAGTCACAGAAGGTTCTGGTAGCTCGAGTCAAGCCATGGCATCTCCACCAGCTCGTTATTTTGAGGACACTGAAGTGAACGTTAGTTCCTTCCCTTGATAGACAAAGCTTTATTTTGATCTTAGACTGCGCAGTTGGACCTGCTGCGTGCACACCTGGGCTTTCATTGCATCTGTAAAACTTGACAGCTCGTGTTTATTGGATGCCTGGAGGCTGCTGGTTGTGACCTCTTCTTTGCTATCTGTATTGTGCTCCTTTACTTCCATTGTGGAAAGCACCTAGCCTCTTGTGTATACAAGGCTTAATGCTGCTGGCTTGTATTTATGAAGAGATATATAAAGAAACAGATACAATTTTTACATAGATGTCAACCCACCAACCACGGGACTGTTGAATCTCTCTCTGCAAATACACAGACACATCCCTCGAGCATAGAATGGTACCTCATATTTGATATTGGCCGACTTCTTTTTAGTTCTTATGTATGCATATTAATCCAAGAAGAAATTCAGCAGAGCTCTGCCATGTATAGATGTATCTTTCATGGTCCTTTTGTTGTAAGTTCACACCTTTTATCCATTATCCACTTAGTTGTGGTTTAGGAAATGCTGAATCCTGCCGTGGCTGTTGCTATAGTGATTCCTGAGAGATAAAAGCCAGGCATGAAGTATTCAGGTGTAATTTTTTACCAAACTCATGTTTAAATTAAATGTGGCTTTTACTTTATTTATTAAAACACTTGAAATCTGGTCATCTAGGAGAACGAAGCTCTGCTTTCTTCCCAATTACTTTGCCTCCTCTTTGATTGCTTTTTTATGCACATGTGTGTTTAGCAAGAGTGACACACCTGCAGTGGCTCATTCCCTGCAGAGGAAAGCTGGGCCAAAGAGAGGGCACTGGCTGATCCACCCAAAGCTCTTAGTTCTCTGAGTTACTCTTCAAAACTCTATTCTTTGACAGGAACAATTAACAAAAGAGAGTTTTCAAATGTGAATATCCCTCTTTTTTCCTAGAATACTCCGTGTGTGTGTGTGTGTGTGTGTGTGTGTGTGTGTGTGTGTATGCGTGCATGTATTGTCTATAACTGTATGTACCCTGTGCACAATTGTGCACGTACATGTGGATTTCAGAAGAAGACATTGGGCGTCCTTCTCTGTCATTCTCTGATTTGTTGAGTTGGGGACTAATATGACAGCAAGCAAGCCACAACCATCTGGTCTCTGGTCTTCTCTTGCCATATAAAGGTTGCTGGTACATATCTGTCCATGCCTGGTATTTTATGTGGATGCTGGAATCCTAACTTAGTTCCTCTTGCTTGCATTGCAAAAACTCTTATCCAATGAGCCATCTCTTCAGAATCTGCCTCCAGATACCTTTTACATCAAACTAATCACACTGTGGGAAATCACTTTGTAATTCAGTTCTGTATAGGATGCATTCCCTCATAGTGGCTGGTGTTTAGTGTTCATATCTCTATGGACACCCTTCAACATAAGCTAATCTGCTGGTGGCATGTAACAGATTTCATGTTGTGCTGTATTTCAGGCACGTGTGTACATGACGGGCACATGAAAGAGATGGAGACAGGTGGGTGGGTGGGGTTGTCTTGAACAGTGTAGATTACCAGATCAGCAGGTGGGACAGAAATTTTGTTTTTATTTCTGTGTATGTGTCTTTGTGTGTAAATATGCGTGTGCATCTGGGCTCAGAGGAGGCCAGAAAGGGTAGCAGACTCTTTCTTTGGAACTGGAGTTACATGCAGTTGTAAGTTGCTTTGTGTGGGAGATGGAACCAGTCCAAGGCCCTTTGAAAGAGCAACAAGTACACTTAATTAGTAAGCCATATCTCTGGGCCAGGAGCATGGAGTTTGGATCCTCTTCATTTCTCTTGCTTAGCACTTCATGGGCCAGGTATTGTATTTTTCTTTAGTAACAATCTAAAGTAGGAAAACAAAAAAACCCAGAACAGCCAAAACAATCCTTACAATAAAAGATCCTCTCGAGGAATCTTCATACTTGATCTCAAGCTGTACTGTAGAGAAACTGTAATTAAAACAGCATGATACTGGCATAGCAATAGGATGATTGATCAATGGACTCAAATTGAAGACCCAGAAATAAATCCACACACATGTGGACAATTGATTTTTGATAAAGAAGCCTAATCTATTCAATAGAAAAAGGATAACATCTTCAATAAATGGTGCTGGTCTAACTGGAAGTCTACATGCAGAAAAATGCAAGTAGACCCATATTTATCATATGCACAAAACTCAAGTCCAAGTGGATTAAAGACCTCAACATAAAACCAGAGACACTAAATCTGTTAGAAGAAAAAGTAAGGAAGAGTCTGGAACTCACTGGCACAAGAGAAAACATCCTGAACAGAACACCAACAGCCCAGGCCTTAAAGTGAACAATTAATAAATGGAACCACATGAGGCTAAGAAGCTTCTGTAAGGCAGGAGACACTGTCAAGAGAACAAAGCGACAGCCTACAGACTGGGAAAAGATCTTCACCAATCCTACCTCTGACAAAGGGCTAATATCCAAATATATAAAGAACTCAAGAAATTAAACACTACCAAACCAAATAGCCCAATTAAGAAATGGGTCTCAGAATTAAACAGAGAATTCTCAGCAGAGGAATATCAAATGGCTGAGACACACTTAAAGAAAAGCTCATCATCCTTAGTCATCAGAGAAATGCAAACCAAAATGACTCTGAGATTCCAACTTATAGCTATCAGGATAGCTAAGAGCAAAAACTCAAGTGACAGCACATGCTAGCGATGATGTGGAGAAAGGGGAAGACTCCTTCATTGCTGGGAATCCAAACGTGTACAACCACTTTAGAAATCAATCTGGTGCTTTCTCAGAAAACTGGGCATAGGGCTAACTCAAGACCCAGCTAGTCCACTCCTTGAAATATACCCAGAAGATGATCCACCATACAACAAGGATATATGCTCAAGCATGTTCATAGCAGCCTTATTTGTAATAGCCAGAACCTGAAAACAACCTAAATGTCCATCAGTTGAAGAATGGATAAAGAAAATGTGGTACATTTACTCTATGGAATACTACTCAGCTATTAAAAACAAGGAAATCCTGAAATATGCAGGCAAATGGATAGAACTAGAAATGATAATACTGAGTGAGTTAACCCAGACCCAGAAAGACTCACATGGTATATACTCACTTATAATTGGACACAAGCCCAAAAGGCATGTCCCATGAAAGTCTTCACTAACCAGGAGATTGGGATAGATGCAGGGGCCTCCAATTGGGACTATTGGTGAGAGAAGCATGGGAAAATGTGGAAACAGAAGGATCCAGAGGGTCCTAGAAACCTACAAGAAGAACATCATGACAGGCAGATCTGGACCCGGGGGGGGGGTCTGTTCAAACTACTGTACCAGCCAAGGACAATGCATGCAGTAAACATTGAACCCCTACTCAGATCTAGCCTATGCACAGCATATTCTCCACTGTTGTGTGGAGAGTAGGGACTGACTTTGACATGAACTCTGGTGCCCCATATTTGACCACTTCCCCTTGGTGGGGAGGCCTGGTGGCACTCAGAGAAAGGATAAGCAGGCTACCAGGATGAAATTTGATAGTCTGTGACCATATAGTGGGAGAGAAGGTCCCCTTCTGTCAGAGACCTAGGGGAGGGGAATAGGGTGAAAGAGGGAGGGAGGGAGGAATGAGAGGATACAAGTGAGGCAATAACAATTAAGATGTAATCCTAGTAAATTAATTAAATTTTAAAAATTTTTTAAAAATTGAGGGGTTTGGCCTGCTGCTAAATCACCTGTTATACAGCAATCCAGTTCAGCCAATATAGCTCAAAAACAGTCTTAAACAATATGTACAACAATGAAGGTAGCTGTGTGACAATAAAACTTCGTACATTAGCAATGACTTTAGAATATTGTGTGCTTTTCATATACTATATAATATTCTCCTTTTGAGTCCCCTTTATTCTTAATTCATTGTCAACTGAAATAGAAGGGTTTTTGTGGACAGAAGGTATTAGCTTACAGATTTGTATAAAATGTTAGGGAAGTGGGATTTGGGTTCATAATAACTCTTTTTGAATACTGGATTATTTTTTCTTACCAAATTTACCTTGTGCAGTTAATTCCCATGTCACCATCTCCTGAGGTATACACAGAAAAGTTGGTAATAGAGCAAAATCAGAGAAAATATTTTAGGTTAAGATAAGGGAATATGTACTTCTTAGGGTTGTTCTTCACAAGATGTACTAACTCAGAGGAGGGATTATGAATTAGATAGGCCTCTGTGCACCATTGGATACGTTTGACCATTATAACTAACTGAAATAGGAAGACATGATGTCTCTGGAAAGAGATCATATAGCCTAGAGTGATGCTGTCCCCCCTCTCTGCCTTATCCGAGGTCAACAGAGCATCACAAGCCTTTCTTTGTCCACCTGCTCCTGCCCACGTGCTCCTGGCCACCCTCAGTGGACCACTTCCAATGAATGATTCTCCAAGGAAACAGCTGCTTGTTCTCTGCATTCTGGTACCTTCTGTCACACAAAATTTAATCATTTTTATTTGCTCTCTACTGCAGTTTCTAAGTGTTGACACGGTGCTTTCAGGACTGGTCTCATCATTTTTAGATCTTACGATGGCCATGTTTTATACCTCATAAATCTAGAGAGGCAGATTTTTGCTGAACATTATGCAGCTGTTGGGCAACAGAAAACTGCCCTTTTAGAGTCACACATAAAAAACACAGTTTTTTTTTTTATGATACTTATATTTTCTGTGATATAACTGCTCCCAGTATTTCTCACTCTTGTTCCCTTAGGAGAGTTTAGGGCTGAGGAAATTTGGGGGTTGTTGTTGTGGAAGGGAGAGTATAGGCATGTTCTATTTGAAAGAAGCTTGCAAATACCTACCGATTTTGATGGTCGGCTTCTTTTTTTTCTTTTTGTATACAGTGGGATTTTAAACGTCCCTAGGCAGGTTTTCTGGTATACCAAAACAAAGCTTGATTTAATTTTCTTTAAAGAAGGATGAAAGTCACAAAAAGGAATATAGTACTAAAATAAAAACTTAGGGGTCTCAGATATCAGTTTGTAAAACTTCAAAATGGAGACCAATTCTAGCAGTTTTAATTATTTCTTAACAAATGTGGCAGATGGTTTCTGAGACTGATCATTTTCCTAGGTTAAGCATACAAAAAATTTAGATGAGTGTGTTTTAGGAGTGAGGATGTAATTAGTTAAATTATTCATCCATTCAAAACATGAAAGGGTGAGTTCTGAAGTTAGTTCTAATTGTAGTCCGAGAGTTGAGTAGCATCTTGACTTTGATGAGTCACTAAAGGTCTTCTGCTAGGTTATTTTGCTCCCATTTCTTACATAATTTGCTCTGAGTTAAGAAATGGGGACATAATAGTTGCATCCACAGCATAGATTTGTAAAGAGTGAAAGTAATAGAAGGTATGACAGTCTGAGAATGGTACTTGGCATGAAACAGGAATTTAATGTTTACTTTTTAATTAATGTTTTCATTTGCGTGTCCTCAAAATCTCTAGACCTTGGCTCCCTCTCCTTTGTAAGATGTGTAGGCTTGGCCCAGTTGCTTCCTTTCCTGAGGAATGGCTTCTCATCCATAACACCTGGACAATAATAGCACCTTCATAATACACTGGGGTGAGAAGAAAAAGTGCAGTGCCTCTGAATCAAACTACTCAGTAAGTCCATTGCTGATGTCACAACATTTGTTATTTTCCAAGGAGAAGCAAGGCATCCTTTGAAATTATTTCTACTCACAAACTGGCAATACAGTGTTTAACTGAAAGTAATGAACTATAATCTGTCTTCTTCCTTAAAGTCAGTATCTTCAGGATGATTTCTGTTTGTATGTATTCTGACCAAAACCCAAAGGTAAGCAAGCGTCATTGAAGCTGAGGGTCCAGAGTAAAGTAGGTATAGTCAGTCATGCATGAGTTTGGTCCTCTGCTATTTACCAATTAAGAGGCTGTTATGCCTTAACTATGAAACATCTAAACAGTATCATGTGTTTGAACATGTGGTCCCCAGCTAGTGGCAATGTTTTGGGAAGTTCTGGCAACTAGGAAGTGAGACTTAGCCAAGGGCAGGAAGTTGAGAAAGTTTTTTCCTGTCCTGTCTTGTTTCCCCTTCTTTGCTCCCTGTTTCATGGTGTGAGCTGCTTTTCTCTGTCATGCTATCTATCTCTTCATGGAACCTGTGAAATTATGAACCAAGTGGATTCTTCCTTCTGTAAATTGTTTATGTAGGCATTCTGCCACAGCCATGAGAAAGTAACTAATGAACATTAGTTCTCAGCAGCTCCAAAGCACTGGTGCTTCTTGTAAAGTGAGTTTTATCCTAACTGAATAGCTGTTGGGAAAATTTTTTCACTTCATACCTGGGACATGGGAGTTATGTGTAGATTTGGATGTTAAAACCTAGAAGTAGAAGAAATAAATACAAAAGAATATATATACATATATATGTATATATATATATATATGACTGTTGAGGAAATATAATAGTTTTGGTTCACACAACAAGAAGTCATAAGAACTATCAAAAGAGTTACACTTTAAAAATATAATTCATGCAACAAATGATGTTGGAATAATTGGATAGCCACATGTAGAACCCAAACTGCTTAGGACGTTGTATGTAAAGGGGTTCCATATCAAGGAAATACAAGTTACAGTAACAGTGAGATACCATCTAGTAAAATGATCCAAATACATCAAGCAAACAGTGGGGAGACTGTGGAGCAGCAAGAATGTTGAGGAAACACAAAATTATAGACACACATTAAGGTAGGTGTGTAATTTCTGACAAACATAAACACACTCTTATGAATTCAATTGCTGTAGTCTTTGATGTTTACTCAAAGGAATTAAATCATACATATCTATTAAAATTAACATTTTGGAAGCAGCAAAATTATAAAGGCAGTAAAATAAGTGATCAGTGATTGCCCAAGGTTGTGGTGTGGGGAAAGACTGAGATGTAGGAGAGGAGTTGGAGCAGTAAAGATATTATATATGACACTAGTGTGGTAGGCATATGCCATCATATCATTGTCTCAAGGCGCAGAATGGGCAACGTCATGCATAGGCCTTCATGTGAACTGTGAACTCCAGAAGAGGATGCTGTGTGAGCACAGTGTGTCAGTTACAATGCATGCACCCCTTTGGAATGGAAAGGATGATGATAAAAGGGAAGCAATACCAGTGTGTGTCAGAGTCATGCAGGAAGCCCCTGTACCTTCCTCTTAGTTCTTCTGTGAAACCAAAACGTTATTAAAAATTATTTTAAAGGATACTGAAACCATGAATAATATATCATTGATGCATTTGTTAAGTCTTCATATAAATACTTACTCTGAGTTTTTGAGAGAAATTTCCCACCATGCTTTAGTGAAAAAACCAAGTGTTTCTAACAATATGTGATAAGAATTTTATGATGTCCAAATCTATGTTTTATCTCACTAGAAGTCGTTTTGGAGATCAGTGCATCAGCATTCATACAACACTCATGTAAGTCTGTAGCAGTGCCTTTTACATCCCTGTGAGTATTCGGAAGATCAAAATATAATGCTATACCAGACACAATCATGTTTTCCCATCTCCTGGAACTAAATGACTCAGTGACTTTTTTTCCTTTGAACTACCTCCAGTGAGTTATAATAAACATCTTAAATTTTTTTAAAGGCAACTTTCTCAAAGCATCAGATTAACACTTTGAAATAGGAAAAAAAAACCCTCACAAATAATAGAAAAAGGGAACAGCCATAGTTGGAATCCATTGCAAATGTGCCCTCTTCAGTCTTTCATCTTGGATTTGAGAGGATTTTGTTTGTGCATTAATAAAGGCTTCTTCTCTGTGCAGTTCAAGCGTGGGTATAAATTACTCTCAGGTATGGCTTGTAAGATACTTGCAACCAGGAAGAGGAACAACACATGCGGCACAGGCAAGGATGTGTTGCTAGACAGAGAACGTAGTTTGAACAAGAAAGGAAATACCAATGACCAGGGTCAGGCGTCACAACATTTTGCCTCTAGATATGATATGGAAAGTGCTTATTCAGATCATCACAAGCCCCTGTGAGTTTTTGCTTTGTGTACGTATTTGCTTTTTTTGAGATGGAGTTTTAGTATTTAGCCCTGGCTGGCACAGAACTCTTTACGTAGATCAAGCTGGTCGTGAACTCAGAGATGCACCTTCCTCTATGTCCCAAGTGATGGGATTAAAGGATTGTGCTTTGCTTAACCACTCCCAGATCCAGATGAAAGTTTTCAGATTTAGATCATCCTCGGAGTTTTAAACAAGTCCGCTTTTGGTCAGCGCTTTGTATGTGTACCTCTCCGGGAGGGTGGACTCACACATCCGTGTCAAACCCCAAGCAGCGTCCTAACATTTCTAGAGTTTGTGAAGAGTTTCCTTTAAGGATTCTCTCTGAGCCGACACGCAGACATGGTTACTCTCTATTCAGGGCTCTTAAGCGTGGAGCCACGGATCCATCTGTACCAGGGCTAAATCAGAGCCGGTCCTCTTCTGTTTTCCGTGGTGGTTTAGGAATGGTCACTCATTCCCTAATGTGGAACAAAGGCTGAGTCAATCAATTCAGTCCAGCCAGCCATTTCATGATTTGAATATCTTTAAAACTACCCAGTAACCAATTTTGGTTTTGTTGCTCTATTACAGCATACTGCAGTTGATCAGTCAGGCAGACATGGCTCCATGCATAACGGATTATTGAAGAGCAGCAGGCATCTGCAACTCCAGGATAGGTTTTAGATCACACAGTCCTTGTGGGAATCTAAAAAGAAGAACCAGAGACTGCCCTTTGATTTCTCCGTTGTTTTTAATTTGTCATCAAAACAGAAATGTTGATTTGGGAACACATGTTCAGCTCTTTCTTTACATTATTGAAAGTTTATGCTTTTAAAGGATTTAAGGCATTAATTATAAAGGTCATTTATTATTTTAAAAGCAAGTACTTGGGAGTTCAGATTTAACTTCATTGCTTATGAATATTTGGGAGGGGGGGAGAAAACGCTTAGACCCTTCATGTTCAGACTCACTTGTGTTCTTTTTTTAATTTTTAATTTTTATTTTTTTTACTTGTGTTCTAATACCACATTCCTCCTTCAGTTTCCCCCAGAACACCATTCATTGCCTATTTTTTTCAAGTAGAATCCACTGGACAAAACTATACTAAATATCTTAGGATTTTAGGTGGGAAAACTCAGGCAAGCAAGACAGGAAATTCAGCTGGTTACCTAGAGCTGAGGCTGCCCCCTTCCCGGAACTCTCGTTCTTCCTCGTGCTGTGGGTCTCCCCAGTGCCTACGAAACGGGCTTTCCTTTGCACATACAGTGCTGCAGACATCTGTAAACCATCACACTGTGGCTGCATCCCATGCATAGGGATCCATGGGGCAAAGTGAGAAGCTAACTTCGACAAACTAATGACCAGTGCATTAGCATCCATATAGCACTAGTGGGAGAAGTTGATCAAAGGAAAAGTAAGGCAATCCATTGCTTGGTGAAGGTTCTGTTTTGTCTGGCATACCATTCTCAATAAAGAAGAGACAATCCTGTTGTTTTGGCAGCACGATAAAGTAGATGAAGTATTGCCTGTAGAGTATAGTTGTAAAGAAATGCCAAGTAGCTCAGGCTCACACAGAGCTGTGGCCACTATACAGTATACTTTACTTTTTTTTTGGTTCTATCAGCTTACAGGAGTCTCATCAAGTTTATCTTCCCAGCCACTTTTCCTCTCCCAAGCAGAATAATGGCCTCCAATGAGCCGGTGTGTACTACCCCAAAACTGTTCAAGTCTTGACTGTGTCTTGCGAACGGCAAGATGCCAGCCTGCGCTTTATTTACATTCCTCTCTGAGCAGGTCTAGAGTTGCTACGGTTGGAACTCCTGACTGATGGGCATCCAGGGGCCCACTGTGCTCTCAAAAGCATTCTGCACAGTTTTACAGCTGTCATCCTTTCATGGTTTTGTCCGCAACATCTTTAATTCTCTGTAATGGATAAGGCTTTAGTGTAAGAGTCTGAGGACTTTGGAACACACGGTCAGAGGAGAGCTGCAAAATTATTTGTTGACAAAAATCAAATGAAGCCACCTGTCCCACAATTAACTGGTGGCAAAGCCACCATTATAGATGACAATAATTTTATCTCCAGGAAAGAAAGCAATGTTTCATCTTTAGAAGCATTATTTATGTAGAGAGGATTTCTTTCTCCCTAGACGCTTTGGCAGATGTTGCTATCTGCCTCCCAATATTCATTTTCCCCTGAGCATCATGAGCATATTTGACTGATAATTGCTGGCTTCTGATATATAGGCGGAAGTTGCTCTTCCAGACTTCCTGGAAGGCTAAGTTTTTCTGCAAACTAGAAAGTGAGATCTTTGGATTGTGTCTCTTCCAAGGAAGAAAAAGAACACCTGGGGACCTTGTAGCCATTGTGCACCAGAAAAAAGATTTTACATGCTAGCTGATACTGCAAGCAAAAGCCTGGGTACCTGCTGTCCTTGAACAATGTCATTTTCAATTTTCTACATTTGTGATGATTTCATATGTTTTATTTATTATCATGAATGTGCTTCTATTGTAGAATATTATATGATTATTCTTTCTTTTCCTTTCTGTTCTTTTTTTTCCTCTGGTTTAATATTTTTTATAGTCAACCTTTATTCTAACCGGTAGAGGTTGGCCAGTGGTGTATTTGTAAGGAAGAGGAACTGGCCCTAGGCTTTGGATCTGCTCTGCTCACTTCCATGAAGGCATAGCATCATTATTGTTGTCCCCATTTTTCCTTAATAATTAAACATATAACACAAGGTAGGAAAATGTAAAAAAGATCTGACTGCCATATTCAAGACAGTTTTATTATCCCACTGACAAAAACTCAATGCTATTCAATACATGTTGGAATGCATTAAGCAACAGTTCCACAATTATTCAAGCCAGATGGGACCTAATTTAAGCAGAAGAAATTTAAATAGTAACACCTTAAGTATCCAGGCAGAGTGGCAAGTCAGTGGCCACTTTCCCTACCATGGAGAGAGGTGACTCATGCTGCAGAATTAGTGAGGCAACATGGAGAGAGGGTGGGAAGGCAATCACAGCAGACTAGGTCGAGCTGTGGCTGCCTTGCCAGCATAGTCACTATGGCTACACAGGTTGCTTCAGCTTCTTGGCTGAGGAGATTTTCTATTATATTAACATTATATCAAACTGTGGAAACCAAGTATTTGGCTTCTTAGTGGAGGTGGTATTGGTATTCTGGTATGTATTTTGAAGAAAAAAAACCCATGGAAAGGTTAATGAGAACAAAATCCTTTTGGCAACAGATAATGAGACTCTACCAATATCATCACTCAGAATAGCAAGGTCCTGGGATACCAGTTTTTGACTCTTGTGTGTGCTTGAAGGTGAAAAACCTTAACATAGAATTTTGGGAAATATGCTACTGAAGACTAAATGCAGTTGAAATCTAGTAGAAACACAATTTGCAAAGTCGTGCTAAATTTTAAGAAGAACAGAGTCTAGGTAAAACTTTTTCTTCATTGACACTCTGCCTACATAACCGTTACTGCTTTTGACAATCATAAAAGTCCTACTGAGAAAGACCAGTGTTTATCATTTTGGTTGACAAATAGTTGTCTGACTGCTAATGTAGCCAGAGTGAAAGAATCAAAACCAGTTTAATTTTTTATGGTGTTTTACTTTCTAATGATTTGGGGTATTTTAACAACAAATTGCAATATACCTGTCCAATATTAGTGATGCAAGAGGATCAGGCTTTCTAAATCTTATAGGAACCAGAAGTATTCTTGGACCAGGGACTTTCAGTTAGTTGTGAGACTTAGAAATCCACAAGAGTGAGGAGGGGGTGGTATTATTTCTATAAACTATTTGTATGACTTTAAAGCAGAACAATTGTTGGCTTTTTTTTTTTATCAATTGTTGGCTTTAAAGGCCACAGAGATATCAAAATATATCAAGAGATTAGTCTGCTACTGAGTGTGAATTAATAAATAGATAAGAGTATTTTATTATTCCCGCTAACAGCTAGAGGATATAAAAACATAAATGTGTAAATTGCTCCCTTTCAGCTCATTAAGAACACATGGTCATAAACCGTGGAAGAATGGACAAGCTCTGAGGAGATGGATATTTGTGACCAGTGAGGTTTGAAATATTGTTCAGAGAGAGGAAGGAAATCTTCCAGGAGTGTTTAATGAGGTATAAATGAAGCTCAGAATAAAATCACCATTTTGTAAAGTCAAGTAGAAAATACAGTGGAATTTCTATAATTATACAAGCATGGACTTAGTTGGGTCAAATTTATGGTTTCTTTAAGGAGCTATCATGAATTGTAAATGTATCAGAACTAGACATTATTATAGCAGTTTCACATTTAATCCTCAGTCCAACTATGTGAAGAAGATATTGTTCATGTTGGTTTTCATCACAGGGACAAATAAATGAGAGAAACAGCTTGAAGAAGAAGGATTTGAACTCAAGGTTGGATGAATCTATCGCTCTGGGCCTAAGGCCATGGCGAATATGAGGATGGTCACGTAGGAGAGACTGCTATCTTCATATTGATCACAAGAAAGTGGGAGGCAGGCAGAGCAAGGACAAAATACATCCCCGCTCTCTAGTGTCCTACTTTCTCTAGCTAGGCCCACCTCTGATAGTTTCCCTCATCACCTACGAATCTATCTGTGGTGGGTTGGAGCCTTCATGGTCACATTGCCTCTCAGTGACTATATTTACCACCTAGAAAGCAATCCTTCAAAGCAGGAGATTTGGAGAAAACATTTCTTATTCAAACCACAACACTAATTGTCTCCATTTTAAGTTGGGGGAAAACTGAGGCATGTTCAACCTGACGAAGCTGAAATGCAAGTCCAAGCCAATGGTTGACATCTGTGTGCCTATTTTCTGTGTTACATGCAGTCAGAGTATAATAGAAAGTGGGGTGTTCTGTTGATTTACAGTCCCCTTTAGTTACTTATTGTTACCTGGGTGTAGTGGTATGCACCTGGAGTTCTAGTTCATGGGAAGTGAAGACATGAACTCAAGGTCGTATTTAACCACATGGTGATTTTGTGGAAACTGTGGATGACATGAGACTCTGTCCAAAAAAAAAAAAAAAAAAAAGAAAGAAAGAAAGAAAAAAGAATCAATGCAACATTTTTGGTGTCTTTCATTGAAAATACAGTATCTCGCCATTCTTTGAACTGACCAAATTCTGCACAAGAATCTAAGCCTTTTGCAAAAGCAAAACAGATCACAAAAGAAAAACCATATGTGCATTCCAAGTGGCCGATTTTACCACCAATAAGCTGTTCATGTAGGTAACCTCTGATGGACATTCCTAGTTTTATGGTTCCACGATGATATTATCTTCGTTATCCAGGCATCGGGAGATAGAAGACCAAGCTTCATCGTTTAACAAATGTCGTCTTTGTTCTAGCAGCCCTAATGTATTTATCAATTCACCTCAAAAAATCCTACTTTCAAATAGTTAGAATTGTGTATTTCCCAGGGCTATTATGTTGCTGTGCTTGAGTGTTACTTACATAAAGTGCTATTAAAGAATGACATTATAACAAAAAAACAAAAACAAAAAAAACAAAACAAAAAAGAAAATACAGTATCTCATGGACAAGAATAGCACCTGTGAGTTACTGAGAGTGAAATTGCTAAGTGTTCCAAGCTACATTAAAAATGCTAAGTGCTTGTGGGTATAGTGTGCAAACCATGGCCTTCAGAATGTCATAAACTTATATTCTTCTTGGCTGTCATTGGCCAAGTGTCTGCCGCTAATATTTCTGAGTGAGAAAGAGAGAGAGAAAGAGAGAGAGAGAGAGAGAGAAAGAGAGAGAGAGAGAGAGAGAGAGAGAGAGAGAGAGAGAGAGAGAGAAATAGAGACAGAGACAGAGACAGAGAGACAGAAACAGAGACAGAGACAGAGACAGAGTCAGGGACAGATAACACACAGAGAGAAAAAGAAAGAGAAACAACCATTTGCATGTAGAAGAATAGAAACAAAACCGCATCTTTCATACTGCTCAAAATTCAACTCGAAATAGATTAAGGAACACGATACAAGAGCTGATGCTCTGATTCAAATATAGGAGAAAGTAGGGAATGCTTTTGAAGTCACTGGCATAGAACAGATTTTTCTGAACAAGGCCTTAATAGTATAGGCATAAAGAAGAATAATAAATACATAGGATCTTATGAAACTAAAATGTTTGTATATAGCAAAAGGCACCATTGCTCAAGTAAAGATGCAGACTGTAGAATGGGACAAAGTCTTTACCAGCTATGTATCTGAAGATGGTTAGGATCTAGAATACATAAAGACCTCAAAAATAAACATCAAGAAAACAAACAATCCACTTAAAATAGGACAGAGAACTAAATAATAAGTTCTCCAAAGATAAAATACAAAGAACCAAGAAATATTTATAATATGTTCAACATCCTTAGACATCAGGGAAATGCAAATTAAAACTACCTTGAGAGTTCATCTTACCCCATTCAGAATGGCTAAGACCAAAACCACAAATGATGACAAATGCTAATGTGGATACGAGGAAAGGGGAACAGTAATTCACTGCCAATGAGAATAAAAAGTAGTTGTGTAGCCATTATAGAAATCAGCGTGAAGGTTATTAAAAAAGCCAGAAAAAAATTTACCATGTGATCCAGATATGTCACTCATTGGTGTTGGAGGTTGGTCTGATGTGTTTTGAGGCTAATTACTGCTTATTGTCTCTGTGCCCCACCCAAGAGCCTAACCTAGTTGAGCAATAAAAGGCCATCACACCTGGGCAGGGCAAATGGGATAGGTGTGGCTAGGGTTCCAGGGCAAGGGGAGACAGAGAGAATTTTGGGAGGAAGGGAGACTGAAGGAGAAGAGAGGAAGAAGGAAGGCCACCATTGTTAGGTGGAGGAGAAGCACATTGGCCAGTGTGAATGAAGCAGTTGGCCCAGACGAAGAACGTTAGCAAGCATATGGGATTAGGGACGGGCTGTAGCTTGATAGAAATTATTAGAACCAGATGGCATGGGATTGGGACAGGTATTCCATACCTGCTCCACTATGGGAAGTAGTTTAGAGGATTAATATCTGCCCTGCCCCAGCTTAACTAAGGCTATTTTAAAATATAACAGGTGTCTGTGTCTTGACTGATTACTGGAGGGTTAAACTGCCGTGATAATAATTACAGGTCTAATAATAAACATTATTAGGCCATACTGGTAATTTAACTGCAATATTTTGGTATGCAATAAAATGACTCCATATCCAACTTTATAGATATCTGTTCATTCATGTTCCTCACCTTTTTATTCACAATAGCCATAAAATAGAAACATCCTGGATGTCTGTCTTTTGAATAATAAATAATGAAAATGTGGTATATTTACAGAATGGAATATTATTCTAGTATTTATTAAATAAAATTGAAATTTGCAAGTAAATGATTGGAGCTGGTAACACTCATTTTATGTGAGGTAGCCCATACCCAGAGAAGCAAACACTACATATTTTCTCATCTGTACATGTCATATTTGAATCATGAGATATATGTGATTCATTTGAAAGATACATGGAGCTCAGGAAATTCCTAAGGGGCCATGGGGAGAGACTTTCAAGGTAGTTGAGGTAGAATGAACTAGTACAAAGGATTAAAGGGAATAATGGAACAGAAAGGGCTAAAGTGGGAAAGTGGAGGGTACAGGAGGAAGTATGAGGAGGGATGAACAACATTAACATGCACTTGCACACACACACACACACACACACATACACACACGAATGAGAGAGAGAGAGAGAGAGAGAGAGAGAGAGAGAGAGAGAGAGAGAG